>CM055108.1:42196324-42544451 GCA_029204225.1 Diphasiastrum complanatum
ATGTTTCAGCGTTTACCATACCGCATTGGAGATTTCTCTGGACAGGCAGATCTTTACATTATCCTATGGAGCGTTATGATCTTATCCTTGGTGCTGATTGGTTTGCCAAACTCTTGGAGCCGTTACTACTGGGACTTGACACAGCAGACATTGACATTTGTACATAGATGCAGTTTCACACTCACTTGTTGGCATTGATTCTCAGGGAGACCTTCAGTTGATTACTGGGAAGCAGTTTTATTCGCAGCCTGCCGAAAGGCTCCATTGTGCTGCCTTATTATGTGTTCAGGGGGCGGCTCAGAGTACAAGTACCAGGTTCCTCAGTTTCTACACCAGCAGCTGTTTCCTCTGGTGATTCTGACTTATTACATCAGTATAGCTTTTGTCTTTTCCAGGATGTTCAGCTTTTTATGGGTTCTGCTTATCATTGGTACTTCTTGATGGGCAGTCCTGAGGTCCTTAACAGGATCCTTGAGGGATTATTTACGCCATTTGTTACTCCTTCAGGGAGGATTGGATCAGCATTTTATGTTTAGCAGGGTGTAGCTATAATAGCTCTGTTAGTACAGCACTAGGTGTCTCACCATTTTTATTATCTTCTTGGTTAGCACCTCTTTTACCTGGCATTCCTCTTCCTCCTGAGGATACACCTGTTACACTTGCATTCGTTTCTATCAGGTGCTCGAGAGCTTATTACCTGGGCCGAGTTCTCATTTACAGCATGTTCAGTAGCGTTATCAGACCTCAGTTGATCGTCACCGCCGCCATGTTGAGTTTCAGCTTGGAGATAAGGTTTACTACGCTTACAGGTTTTGCATGTCATCATTTGTCCAGGGCCATGCTTCTACTGAGATGCTTGCACCACGTTATATGGGCCTTATCGCATTGTGGAGGTTCTTAGTCAGTTACATATCGTCTTACAGCTTCCTGCTTCCACACGCGCCTGTGATGTATTCCATGTCAGTTCATGACGTGCTGCTATTGAGGATGACGCTCCCCTTGTGATGCTGAGTTTCCTACTGCTCCGGAGTTATTGCCATTTTTACCTGCTGCTATATTACAGGTCCGATCTATACCATAGTCGACGCCGTCGGCAGATTCAGTTTTTTGGTCCAGTCTGATGGTCGTCCTATTGAGGAGGCCACATGGGAGCCTATTGATGTCTTTTATCATACAGGCATTACTCTGCGGATCAGGCTCGTGCTCTTGCTGCACTGTTTTGATTCCTCTACATTAGATGTTCCTCTAGCTGTTGATGCACCAGGGCTTGCTGCTACTTGATCTGTTATTCTTTTCGGCAGCTTGGGACTTTTTTTTTGTGTCGGGGGAGAGGTTATGGACTCGGCCTCATAAAGGAGAATAGCAATCAGAATGGAGCCAATCCACAAGCCACCCACGCCACATGTGAGGATGACTCGCTCTAACTCATCAATATACAATCCAAAGAGAACCAGTGAAAGAGAACATCCATGTTTTCACCCCAGTGGTGCTCCAAATGTGATCAGATAGGCCACTGCCATGTCGGAAACATCCCAAGACCTTCTCATAAAGGAGCCATCACTGCTAGACAATATCTGGTGGAGGAAACCAAGGGTGACGAGAGTCTCTGAATGAGCAGGGAGCATGGTTACAGAATCGAAGGCTTTCCTGAAGTCCACAAAACAGCAGTAAACCCTCTCTATGATGACTCCGAAGGAATGCGTCTTGTTGACCTTCTCTTCAGGCGCCTTTTGGCGTGAGTTTATCCCTCGTGCCTCCAACACCCTCTCCTGGATGACCTCCGCATATGACCGACTACGCTACCAACCTATACACCATTCCAATTGACTCACCCCATCTCTATCTCCCCACGCCCCTCTGAGTTCACCTTCTTCACCTCTGACATGTGGTACTTGCGGCCATCAAGAGATTGAAATCCATAAGGCAAGAGATATCGAAGACCTTGAATCTGAACTCCTAACCCATGCTTCCGACCTCCTTGTTCCCACACTAGCCACTCTCCTCAATTCCGCCGTTGTCTCTGGTTTCCTCATCCTGGTGCACAACATCATCCACCCTATTCATGAAAATGGTGATCCCATGATTCCTGGTAAATTACCGCACCATCATGATCGGACATGTTCTCAAGAAGCTCTTGGTACCATACTCCAGTCTACAGTGAGTTCAGAGGCGGAAGCTAGGAGATTACATGCATTGGGGCAGGCAGGTTTCGATCTCATTATTCTACCACTGACCATAATTTTACACTTCGAGCTTTGATTGAGGAAGCTAAGTACGCTTTTTTCGGCGGAGTGTGCGATGGTAAGAGCGTCTGGCTGAGCGGAGGAGATGAGGATCATGAGTACGGGCATGGGGGACAAGGTGATGAGAGCGACATTCAGCATCATACCACGGGGTGTGTGGAGGTCGTATCGATGAGGAACATGTGTGTCTACCTTTATGGGGCTTAGATGGAAAAGCTAGGGAAGCAGTGGTATGAAGAGAAGTGCTAAGAAAGGTAGCTTGAATCACGACTGTACTATCGTGTGGGAAGGGGGGAGTAAGGAGGTTAGGAACTCCTAGTAGACTGGTGTATAGAGAGAACTGAATGTATACCTGGGTGCCCGTGTAAGCAAGGGGTGTGAGGATGGCTGGGGAGGTGGGAGGCGGCCAATAGCGAAGGAGAGAAAGGAATGATCAGAGAGAGGTGGTGGGAGATGCATGAAAATCAGAGATGAGAGGTATGGAAGAAGAGAGAGGAGAGAGAGAGAGAGAGAGAGAGAGAGAGAGAGAGAGAGAGAGAGAGGAGGAGAGAGATTTATTAACCGTCTTTTCCATGCCAAAAGGCATATAAGACAAATAAGTACATATCAAGTATGTGGACACATAGCGTATGAAAAACGTCTCGAGACTGAAAGAAAAGCATATAAAAGAGATCTAAATACAATTACCAGTGTTAAATAAACCAAAAAGGTATAAAGCAAGAAATAGCTATGTATAATGGGAGGGTGATGATGATACTATCTGCTACTACTGAAGAAAGATGTAATACAAGCTGCAGTGGGGAGTGAAACTGTGATCTGTTACCGTCGGACATCTCCTCGTGGTAGGACGAATAGGTCTGGCTGTAGGGGTGATGCTGGGAGGTGCACTACCTCTTATCTCTGTGGGGAAGTCGTGTCCTCATCAACGACATCATCATCTAAGTCTAGGACATGGTCGTGAGCGTCGTCTAGAGAAAAAGGAGGTAATCTGAAGCTGTGTCTGGAGTAGTCTGACGCAGATGCTGGAGATCTCGTCGTAATAGAAGCATCTCTCGGATCATAAGTGCAACACAACGTGGATCCTCATAGGTAACCAATGAGCGCAAAGTAAGTGGTGTATCCCGAACAAGCAATAGTAATCTCCCGCGAATCTCATAATAAGTTGGGCAAATGAAGATAAAATGCTCCTTCTCCACCGCACCAAGGGAACATAGCTGGCAGATCCTATCCGTACCCTGAAACCGACTAATTTCAATCTCAAGCTGGTGTGAAGAGACACGGAGCTGACCCAATATGAATCTGAGACCATGTGATAACCCAGAGCGTAGGTAGTGTGGTAGAAGTGGGGACCCTGATACATCAGTCACCAAAAAAATAAATCCGATAAAAGTCGGATTTGACACTCAACTGAACCATGCCAGGCTCGATCAAGGTAAGCTCTATAGATGAATTGTCGGATGTAGTCATGGGTACCAGAAGGAAGTGCAATGATAGAGATATCGAGGTGTGCCAAGAAGTCTGGAGGCCTGAGAGAACCAAGCCAAATGGTAGCCCTGACTATGAAGGCTCTGAGATGAAATGAGAGCAGCCTGAGTATATCGTCTGCTCAGAAGACTGGAACGCACTGACGCGCTGCGCTATATATATGTGATGACCTGGAGTAGGGCATCAAGGTACATAGGCGGGATTGCAAACTCAGCAAGGATGATCTGGTGTGGAACTGAAGGCTTAGCCCGAATCATGCGTGAAAGCATAGTGATCTGTAATCGCGAGATACTGGCCTAGTCAGATGAAGTAAGATTCATTATTCATCATTATGAATCATTCACAGATTGGGTTGAAACCAGAGCTGATCATAGCTCTCATGGATTTTAGGCACATGAACCATAAACACTATCAAGAAGCTCTTAAAGAGAAGTTTCAAGATTACCAGGAAGTTCAAAAATAACAAATGTAGAATGGCCTCCAAATTAGCATGACCTCCTTTATTATAGCAGTCCTTGATATCGCTAATTTGAATTTGGGGCCCAGATTGTTCAACAGAAAAGAAGTCCTTATTAGACTTCTTATCATATGATCAAGGGGCAGCCAAAGCGGCACCAAGGTACGTCGCACCAGATCAGTAACAGTGTATGGCCTTACCCGCACCACCGGGGCCAACCAATCAACAAGCGGCCTATGTAAACCTAACAGCAGCGGAATCAGAGATGCAAGCACCACCTCAACCTGAGCAGCAGCGATGGTACTGACCAGATGAACCATTTATGGATCTTGCCATAAATGAATCTGTTGCAACCTATGCAGCTCAAACTTAGCGTCAAGACGGGAGGAATTACGGCTGCTACGGATGTGACGAAGGACACAGAATTGCAGAATGTCGCTACAAGGGACAATATACATCCTTCTGCGAGAATGAGGTTATGGACATTGTTACAAGAATTGTCCATTTAAACCTGGAACCAGTGCACCTCTTAACTTCATTGCAATACAACAACCAGTAGTTCCAGCAGGGATGCCATCACAAGGGTGACTATTCCACACTCCAACATTAGTTACGTGAGCACAAAAGAGGAAAGAAGTGGCTCCTTCACCACCACCCTCGGTCACTGACGACCAACCCTCAACTTCAGTGCCATATCCAAATGTGAGGGAAGAAAGAAGACAGTACTAGAAGAATACGGACATTGGGTACAAAAAGGGCACAAGCAGAGGAAAAGGAGCAGGAAATGGACAATCCCATGGAACGTCCAGTTGACGGCGAACGGGAACCGCAAGCGTCTCACCACTGCGCACTGATCAGAATGATTGGTTGCACCAACATGAACCACCTTCTCACATGGTAGGGCCCGTGGAACCACGCACTGAAAGGCTCACAAATTTACTGTCAAGCCGTGTTAGTTTACCACTCGGGAGACTACTGCGGATTGCACCACAAGCGAAAATCCTTATAGCTGAATGGGCCAAAGCGGATGAGGAGCCAGTAGCGTCTGAGCCCATATATTGTACGGGCTATGAAGAAACAAGTAACGTCCTCCACATCGGGGCAGCATGGGAAAGTGAGGAACACAACATCACTTTGCCAATCAAACACAAGAGATACGAGGACAAGGCAACAATAGTAGGTGGAGGATCAGGTGTCAATTTGATCTCCACTACTTTGTATGAAAAATGGGGTCTACAAGGGTTGAACCAGCAAGATTTGCCATCAAGCTAGCTAATCAATCCTGTGTGAAACCAAAAGGTGTAGTTGCCGATATCCTTGTAAAAATAGCAGGCAGTGTAAGTGCACAAGTTAATTAGCATTAAGCTTGGACTTAGTCCCATAAGCATGTTAGAGCATAGGCCCACCACTTTTTCCATATGTGGAAGTGGATGAGTGTCTTCAACAACACTTTATAAGCATTGTGATAATAAAAATACTTTGTGATATTTTATGCATGCAACTTGTGTTCCCAATTGTGGATAGAATACTTGGCGGTAGGTGCTCGAGCATCACTAAGCTTTCCTCATTTGGTTAATCTATGTGAATGTTATTATGGGATTATCTTTTGTTCACTTTGCTTCCATTCCCTTGTGGAGTTAGTTTAGTTTAGCCCTATTGCTTCTTTTTTCTTTTTCGTCCAGTCGTTTTTATTGCTCAATTTTTCCATTCATCATTTTAGTTTTATCGTACCCTCTTCCATTTTAGCTACTGTACTATCTCATTTTGGATAGGGGGGAGAACCAAGCACTTGGTTTAGTTTTTAAGTGTTTTTTAAGCAAATGTTTAAGTTTCTCTAATTTTTTTTGCATCAAACATTACAAACAGAACTTTCTCACTTGCACAAAACCTGAACAATTAGCGGCCATTCTTACCAGTATGGTTCCTCCAGGAACAATCACAACAATAGCAGGCCTATCAACACCGCAAACAACTTCCGACAATATTCCAAGTAGATCAGTTAGCCTCACTTGACACCCACAATGGTCACGACCACTGTAGTCCTCTCGTCCACCCTCTATCATCGTCACTACCCTCCTCCCCTCCAATCACCAATTCTGTTTCTTTACCATCCCCCACCTCCAAATCACACAACCCCCCCCCCTCCCCCCCCCCCCCCCATCATCACTACTAACCTCTCCTCCGCATTTGATTTTAACTTTGATTTTGATTCTTTCGTCGCTCAACTCCTACAAACTACCATCACCACTCAACCCCCACCCGCTATTCCTATCCACGATCAACCTAGCTCTTCACAACTACCTCCACAACACAACACCTACATCCCTCCATTCACTCATATCCCTCCATTCAATAATATTCCCCACAATACCTGGATGGAAATGAATCCCTTCCTTATTTGGGTCCTTGGGAGTAGCTTTCCCTTTCAGTGCAAAAGGTAATCTAGGCTAATCATGACGCACGGACTTACCGTGCTCAGTTTATTGCTGATTATCAATCATTATGGGACATGATGTTGCAAAAAAATCTAGCGCTGACCAGACAACTACAGGAAGTGGCACAAGCACTGAAAGAAGCCAACGAGCAAGCAGCACGCGCATGTCGGGATGAAGAACTCACTTCCGACCAAATGGACCAAATGCAAGAGAGCATGGATCAGCTTCAAGTAGAAGTCAACCAAAAGGACACGCAGCTAAGCCAGCTCCAACAATGCTTGGATGTCGAAACTAGTTCCAACCAAGAACTACATGCTGCTATGATGGGACAAATCAGTCAGATTGATTTCCAACGATTTGCTCCACTTCCTATCCTAGGGGGCACAGTAATTCCACATTCAACATACCAACAGCTGGGGAAAAAGCTAAAAGCAGTCCAGGCCGAGCTGCAGCAACTACAACAACATACCACATCGCAAATGACTGCCCTCAACAATCAGATCCAATGCATGGAAGAATAGCGCAAGAAATTACAAGTAGTACCACCTCCCAACTATCTCATCATCATGTAAACTTAGTTTCAAACTGTGCAGTCGATTTTCCTTGAAGATCGAGTTCATATGCCAAAGAACCAATTCTACATACAATCTTGAAAGGTCCACAATAATGGGTAGACAGCTTATAATGCTTCCCTGTACGTAACGTCTTAGAAATCCTAAGATATACCCAGTCATCAACTTTAAAATCTCTTGGAGATCTCTTAAGATCGGTATAGTGTTTAGCTCTATCCTGAGCACTTCGGATACTATCCTTAGCCACTTGCAACATTTCTTGCATATCATGCAAAAAATCAGCAACCTTTTGGATCTTAATAGACTTCGTCTCAACATTTACTGGAGATCTAGGTTGAAAAACGTACATAAACATAAAAGGACTGTAACTTGTAGCAGAGTGTTTTCTACTATTATATGCAAACTCAACCAGTGGGAGATAATCTTCCCAATGAGATTGCCTGTGAGAAACATACGTCCTCAAAATATCTTCCATAGTTTGATTAGTCCTTTCTGTCTGGCCATCAGATTCAGGATGATCAGAACAACTCAAACTCAAAGAAGTTTCCAGTTTATGGAATATCGCTGACCAAAAGTGACCTGTGAACTTAGGATCTTTATCACTAAAAATATTGCTTGACAGACCATACAACCAAGATAATCTTTCCACAAAGATCTGGGCTAAATCAGAAGCCTTTATAGTTGACTTGATTGGTATAAATGCTGCTAATTTAGTTAACCGATTCACTACAACCCAAATAAAATCATTTTGCCATTGGGTCTTTGGAAATCCAACTACAAAATCCATAGATATGCTTTCCCATTTCTTATCTGGGATATCTAACGGATGCAACAAACCACCAGCCTTATGGCGTTCAGACTTTGCTAGTTGACATGGCTTGCATTTTACAACATATGATTTGACATATGGCTTGAGTTTTGGCCAATAAAATTCCCTCTTAACCAAGTCCAGAGTCCTCTATATTCCGGATGTCCTGCACAGGGTATGTCATGACATTCAAACAAAATCTTCCGTTTGAGCTCATCATCCCCAAGTACACAAACTTTTCCATTCCGTAATAGTAATCCATCTCGAATGGTGAACTGTTCCACAATCTTCTTATCTTTCTTAATTGAGTCCCCTGTGTTTCTGACTCTACACTGTCCACATTTCTTCCTGTCTGAACAATGTTCCAAATGTGACCAAAATGGGAATCCGATTCATATTTTCTTCTCAGCAAAAGACATAGATTCGTAGAAATCTAGGTGAATGACAACTCGTTCAGTTCACCGACCCAACTAAGAGCATCTGCAACTTGATTAGAGCTGCCTCTTATGTAACAAATTTCGTGATCGAATTCTTGCATCAATTCGACCCATCGAGCTTTTCTCCCCCGAAGATCATGTTGATTACAAAAATACTTAAGAGGCTGGTGATCCGTATACACTACAAACTTACTACCATACAAGTAGTGTCTCTAGGTTTTAAGTGCATGGATTACAACAAACAATTCTTTTTCCTGCGTAGTATAACGCAACTGAGGACCAATGAATTTTTTGCTCTCAAACGCTAGTGGCCTATCCATTTGTAATAGAACTACTTCAACTGCAACATCACTTGCGTCCGTTCTCACGACGTAAGGTAAATCTAGATTTGCAATTTGTAACACGGGAGCTAAAACAATCATTGTTTTAAGTTTCTCAAAACATTGATTCAATTTCTCGTTCCAAACAACAGGCGGGCTAGGTTGATTCCTCTTTTTCTTTTTATTAACAATTCCTTTTGTCAGATTTTTAAGCGGTGCTGCTAACTTAGCATAATCCTCAATAAATCTCTTGAAGAAAAGTGTAAAACTTAAAAAAGACTGTACTTGCCTCACAGTTCCTGGAATTGGCCACTCAATCACAATCTTGATTTTATCCTCGTCAATCTTGATCCCATTTATTATGATCTTATGACCGAGATAAAGCAACTCTTGCTTAAAGAAATCACACTTGGACTCTTTAGCGTAGAGTAACTCCCGACGGAGTTTCATCAAGACGAGTTTTAAGTGTTCTACGTGTTCCACCGAGGATTTACTGTAAACGAGAATGTCGTCTAAGAGTACCACCACAAACTTTCCCAAATATGGATGAAACGAATCATTCATCATTTGTTGGAACGTTGCTGGAGCATTTGTTAATCCAAATGGCAACAGTAAGAATTCATAATGACCAAATCTAGAACGAAATCATGTCTTTTGGACATCTTCCGACTTAATTCTTATTTGATGGTACCCTATCCTGAGATCTATCTTGGTGAAATACCGTGCTCCACCCAAGCGATCTACAAGGTCATCCATCCTGGGTAATGAATATTTATTCTTAATAGTCACTTTATTATGCCCCTTTTAATCCACACACATCCGGAAACCTCCATCTTTCTTCGCTTTAAGAAGAACAGGAGCGCCCCATGGTGATTTACTAGGTTGTATATGTCCCATCCTCAGATAGTTTTCTATTTGATTCGAAATCTCTCCATCTGGGCAATGGCCTTTCCCAAGCCTACTAGAAGCTGCCTGTCTCATACTAAATATAGGACCAGTAAAAAGTGTGCCTAAGTAAGTGTAGGATGGAACAATCTCCAGTGGCCAACTGTCAAAAAGGAGCTCCTATCTCAACATAAAGCTCCTGGAAGTGTTGAAGACCATCACCTTGGTCTTCGCAATGTTCACCCCTAGGCCCCATCGAGAACAGTAACTATGAAGACAATGAATCTGTCTCTATAGCCCCTCTCTAGTAGATGAAAGTAGAACCACATCATATGCATAAAGAAGAATAGTGAGCAAGATGTCTCCAAGTCTGCAACCAGATCTGCCACACTGCTCAATAACCCTCTCCAACTCATCAATATATAATCCAAAAAGTGTAGGAGAGAGGGAACATCCCTGCTTCACCCCAATAGTGCTCCTGATCTGCTTTGAGATACCTTTGTCACTCCGAAAACATCCCAATACTCTCTCATAAAGTGCCATCACTACTAGGACTGTGTCATCAGAGAAACCAAGGTCTCGTATCCGATGAATGAGTAAAGAGCGTGGGACAGAGTCGAAGGCTTTCCTGAAGTCAACAAAGCAACAATAAACTCGCTCTCGCCGGTGTCGAGCTTTCTCAATAATGGCTCTAAGAGTAAAGATATGATCTGTAGTAGAATAATGGGCTCTAAATCTAGCCTGGCCCATAGCATGCAATCTCCTGGTCTCTGCCTCAGTACACACAGCTGATTGAAGAATAATGCCATACAACTTCGTGATAACATGCCCAATCATGAGAGAGAGAGAGAAATTTATAGGAGCCCCCAGTAGCTAATATAAGTCTAGAATAGTAATGATAGGTTCCTATTCTTGTACTAGACATCATTGTACTCTTGTACTTCAATAATAGATAGTTCTTGATGTACTTGTGTTATCATTGCATTAGATGATGAGTATTGTACTGTTTCAGTTGTACTTCGTTTAGATTATGGCTTGTACTTCATCAAATGAACAGCAGTACATAGTCAACTACTTTTGACTTGTAGTCATTTTATTGATAGTATATGTTAGAAATCAGGTGTTTGCAGATTTTGGACAAATTTGAAGCCCTTTTTATCAAATCAACCCCCGTTAGCTGCAAAAACAACTACCATCTCGATGTACTAGAATGATTTGTTGAGCAATCGGTATCTAATGTTGAATAATCTGCCTCATAGGTGGGGATTCACCAAAACTGGAATGCTTGAGGATGTCACAAAAACGCTCAGTGGATTCATTAAGGCATTCCCCTATGGATCACCAGAGCTTTGAAATTCTATATGATCGCAGGCTGTCCAGCCCCTTCATACTTGTCACTTTCGTCCATTTTTGTCTCCGTTTGCAGCCATTTTTCACACCTTGTTTGCAGGCTGTCCAGCGCCCATCCCCCTCCAATTTTTTCTTCGTTCCGCCCCCATTTGCTACCCTAAATCCATTGCAGGCTGTTCAGCGCCCATCCCCCACCCTCATACTTGCTGTTTTTTCAGCCTACTTGAAGCATTTTTTTTTTCCAGCATCTCTTGCAGCATTACTTGGTGGCTGTCCAGCGCCCCATTTGGCCCCAATACTTGGCAAAATTTCCAGCTCCAACGCAGTTCCTTGACAGATTTGATCGGTGGCTGTCCGTGGACATTTCCAGCAGCTTTCTACAGCCTATACGCAGTTCATTTCGCATAATTTCCAGCTACAAAGCGGCCCAAAAACATTTTTTATCTCTATTTGGTGGCTGCCCGGTATCTCTTCATTTTACTACCGTTTTCAGCGCGCTCTCGTTTGCAGTTGCGAGGTACTACCTACACTATTTGTCACGTCTTTTCATTGGCGTACCTGTTTATTACATCAGTATGCTTTTTTCTTTTTAGAACCTACGACGCTACCACCACTACGTGACGTGAACCACCATATTGACTTGCGTCCTAGTTCTGCTCCTCCTTCCCGTCCCCTTTATCGTATGTCTCAATCTGAGCGTGATGAGCTTGAGCTCCACATTATTGCCTTGTTAGATTAGGGTCTCATTGTTCCTAGTCACAGCCCTTTTGGTGCCCCTGTTCTCCTTGTTAGTAAGAAAGATGGTACTAAACGTCTTTGTATTGATTACTATGCATTAAATAAGTTGACTATCCGTAGTCAGTACCCTATTCCCCACATGGATGACCTCTTTGACCAGCTCGGTACCTCTAAGATCTTTTCTAAGATAGATCCTCGTTTTGGATATTACCAAATGCGGATGCACCCTTTTGACGAACATAAGACTGCTTTTCGTACTCATCTTAGTTTGTATGGATTTCGTGTGCTTCCTTTTGGTGTTACTAATGGCCCTCCTACATTCCAGAATGGGATGAATAACATCATGCGTCCGCTTCTTGGTCGTCGTGTCTTGGTTTATTTTGATGATATTCTTATTTTTAGCCAGTCTCTTGTTGGTCTCTTGTTGAGCACGTTTCCCACCTTTCCTCTGTTTTTCAGTTACTTGTATATCACCAGTTATTTGCTAAGTTGTCTAAATGTTCTTTTGTTGTTGTTGAGATCGAGTTTCTTGGTTTTCTTGTTTGTGATGGGCACATTCGTTTGGGTCCTCATAAAGTTCAGACCATCCAGGATTGGCCTGTTCCAACTAATGTTCATCATGTTCGTATGTTCCTTGGGTTAGCCACTCACCTTCGTCGTCCCGTTCCTCATTTTGCCACTATTTCCGCTCCTCTTCATTCACTTTTGAAGAAGTCTCGTACTTTTCTTTGGACTTCTGATTGTCAGTCAACGTTTGATACTCTTCGTCGTGCTATTGTTGATGTTGTCATTATGTGTTTACCCCAGTTTGATCAGAAATTTATGGTTGAGATTGATGCTAGTAATGTTGGTTTGGGTGCTTTGCTTCGCCAGTCACGGTGCATTATTGCTTATGAGTCGCGTCGTCTTCGCTCTTATGAGCAACGTTATTTTGTGCATGAGAAAGAGCTTCTTGCTATTATCTATGCTCTTAAGAAGTGGCGCCATTATCTTTATCGAGTTATGTTTGACATTGTTACTGATCTCCAGTATTTACGTTGTCTCTTTTCTCATCATGATCTTAGTGATCGTCAGTTTCGTTGGTTGCAGTTTTTACAGTCTTTTGATTTTTCTATACTGTATTGTCCTGATCATGCTAACACTGTTGCTGATGATTGTCTCGTCTTCCTGCTTTGTTGAATACACTTGTGGCTATTGTTCCTACATGATTTGATGATCTACCTATCGCATACCTTACATGTTCTGATTTTCGTGATGTTTATAGTCCTGCCCCACCTGTTTCGTCCCATCCTCATCAGGTTTACTCCATTGTTGACCATCGTCTCTATCGTTATGGTTCTCTTTGTATTCCTACTTCCTTGGGTATCCGTTTCCAATTGTTGTCGGATGCTCATTCGTCCCCTGTTGGTGGTCACTTTGGTTTTCAGAAGTCTTATGCTCGTCTCAAGGACCATTTCTATTGGCCCTCTCTTCGATCTGAGCTTGTTGTACTTATTCATACCTGCCCTTTCTGTCTTCGAAATAAGTACTCCCGTGCTAAGTCTACTGGTTTGCTCCAGAGTTGGCCTATTCCTCATCGCCAGTGGACTGATATATCTATGGACTTTATCCTTGGCCTTCCTCGTACCCAGCGTGGTCACGATTCATGTATGATGGTAGTTGACAGGTTCTCGAAACAGGCACATTTTATACCAGTTCGCAGTACTATCACAGCAGAGTAGTGTGCACGTTTGTTCTTATCAGAGATTTTCCGTTTGCATGGGTTTCCTCGTACTATCCTTTCTAATCGGGATAGTAAGTTTACATCCATATTTTGGACAGAGCTCATGCGTATCTTGGATGTACAGCTTTTTATGGGTTCTGCTTATCACTCTACTTCTGATGGGCAGTCTGAGGTCCTTAACAAGATCCTTGAGGATTATTTACGCCATTTTGTTACTCCTTCTGGGAAGGATTGGGATCAACATTTATGTTTAGCAGAGTATAGCTATAACAGCTCTATTAGTACCAGCATAGGTTTCTCACCATTTTTATTATCTCTTGGCTATGCACCTCTTTTATCTGGAATTCCTCTTCCTCCTGAGGATACACCTGTGACACTTGCATCCTTTCTATTAGGTGCCGTGAGCTTATTACTCGGGTCAGTTCTCATTTACAACATGTTCAGCAACGTTATCAGACCTCAGTTGATCATCACCGCCGCCATGTTGAGCTTCAGCTTAGAGATATGGTTTATCTATGCCTACGGTTTGCACGTCATCATTTTGTCCAGGGGGCCATGCTTCTACTGAGAAGCTTGCACCACGTTATTATGGGCCTTATCGCATTTTGGAGGTTCTTAGTCCAGTTACATATCGCTTATAGCTTCTTGCTTCCACACGTGCCTGTGATGTATTCCATGTCAGTTTATTACGTGCTTCTATTGAGGATGATGCTCCTTGTGATGCTGAGTTTCCTACTGCTCCCGAGTTGTTTCCATTTTTACCTGCTGCTATATTACAGGTTCGTCCATACCATAGTCGACGCCGCCGGCAGATAGAGTTTTTGGTTCGTCCTGTTGAGGAGGCCACATGGGAGCCTATTGATGTCTTTTATCATACACCATCACTTGCGGATCAGGCTCGTGCTCTTGCTGCACTTGTTGATTCCTCTACATGAGATGATGTTCTAGATGTTGATCCACCAGGGCTTGCTGCTATATGATCCACTTTCTTTTTGGTAGTTGGGTCTTATTGTTGTGTCGGGGAGAGTTATGGACTCGGTCCATTTACATTTACTTTACTTTATGCATAAGCAGGCCTTGGGCCCTTTTTTATTCATTACTGACACTTAGACTTTATGGTTGGCCTTGGGCCTTATTATTCATTATTTGGACATTTGGACATATTACTGGAGAGTGGGGGTCTTCTTGGAGGGCGCACTATTATCCCTCCCAGTTGGGCCCTTGCCACTGGAAGCTTCCTTTTTAGGGCTTCCTTTAGGCTATAAGCAAGGAATCTGTGTCATTTGTTATTCAGCTGATCTCTCTCTTTAGTCTCCTGAATCTCTCTTTCATGCTTTCTAGGGTTAACTCTTGCTTATGTGATGCTTTCAGAGCTTAGCTCTAGATGAATTGTGGCTTCATTCGTAACTACTTTACTATAAAACCAGAAATGATTGCCATATGAACAGATTTTCCATTGTAGGACCCAATTTTTTCAAAGTGAAAGGTAAGAGTAAATCTTTCTACCATGCTTTTCATATTATGTTCTACTTTCTCAGAATAATTTTTGGCTTTCCAATTGACAAGTTTTATTTCAGAAAGTTTACTTCATGTGGCAAAATCTTCCTGTTTTGATGCATCCCTTTCAGCTTCCTATGTTTTTTTAGCACTAGCATGCTTTACATATTTACTATAGATAGTAGAGGGGCACTATATCCATACACTAAAAACAAAGTGTTAACCTCATGAAAAAATTATATCTTCTACTCAATCGCGTTTTGTTTAATGAATCGAATCTTGCTTTTGTGGTAGTGATACATCATATATGATTATTGTTTGCTTCTTTTTCTCATTTTCATGTATATGATGTCTATTCAAGTTGTACCTTACACTTTTGGTCCTAATTATCTGTAGACATAAGGTTTTTGTAGAACATGTATTGGTTATTTTGGATGTCAGTAACTTTTTCCTTTTATAAATCTCTCTGTTCTAAACTTCAAGATTTTTTCAAGCTGCACGTGCTTTGTACTCTTCTTGAGGGCATGTGAATGAAGTTAACTAGACAAATGTGCATAAAAAACGTTTTTTTTGTCAAGAGAGAATGTTCTGTAGTGTGAGGTTGTATGCTTTCGTGTAGGCGGTTGCTTCATGACGATGGCAGGGGAGTCGCCGAAGCTCTGAATGAGTCTATATGCATTAGCAATGGAGAGCCATGTCAAGGCCTCATGGTAAAATTTTGCCGTGTTTGAGAACGAAGTCTTTTGGCTATTGTGTGACGTCTCTTCAATAATATACAAATTCCAACTGTCAACAAAAGTTTTGGAAAAACAGCTCTAAGATTTGATTCTTCGAATGATCAACATTGTCATGTCCTGCAGACAGCTCATTCTTTTTGCTGTATTACCTTGCTCTAGTCAAAGATCAATCAGTTGATGCAGCAGTAATTTTTTCTTTTCTTTTTTGGCTAGGTCCAAGGTCAGCTCTGTGTAAATATAGATCCTGTTGGAAATGCTGCACGATGGCGGCGAACACAAGGGCAGAAAATATATTCTCCTCTTCAACTTGCGTTCACTGTGATACCGGTACTTTCATAACTCTTATTAAGTGACTAAATAACCACAGTAATTTCAAGTCTTTGATGATAGCCTCATATATCAGCTTATGTGCCAGATCAACATTCTTGTCAACCTCACTTCTTCCTTAACAAATAATTGCCATGTCTTCGTGTTATGAGTTTTTTAAAGTAAATCACCCTTGTGTTTTACTTTTGAAGCATGCCATGCATGTTAACATAACCTTCCAACATCACATGCAGGAGACAGACCATAGCACTGTAATTACACCTGAATTTTCCTCTGTCATTGCTGGGTATGAATTGCCTCCAAACATTGTCATCATTACTCTTCAGGTATATCTATATTAAGCAATATTCTTACTGGTATATACGTTGTATCAATAGTGAGGTTTTGCTGTGTGATTTAACCGTCCTAATCTAAGCTTATGCTTATTTAATGGATACAGGAGTTAGATGACAATAATCTTCTTCTTCGCTTCGCCCACATATACGAGGTGAATGACAAAATCGTTTCATTAAAAAACTATTTGCATCATTCCGTGGAGACTTTGTTGTGACAACAACTGATGAAAACTAGTTTAGGAATACATACTCACTCCAATAACGGATGTTTGGATTTAATAGGCCAATGAAGATGCAGAATTATCTGAAGTAGCGACCATCAACTTGGAAAACCTTTTTGCTCATCGAAAGGTGAAGTATTTTCAAGTTTTGAAAGTAACGCTTTATGTTGTAGGCATTGATAAGTTTCTTGCATACTTGTTGGAAATTTCAATGTACATTCAAATTTCATATCTGAACATGGAAATTTTTCCATTATTATCCTTCCCCGACTTTGTGCCCTTCAACTTGCAGATTGACAAGGTTTCAGAGCTCAGCCTCTCTGCCAATCAATTGCGGTCAAAGATGAATACCTTGAAGTGGAAACTTGAAAGTGGTTTCCAAATGGTTGAAAATCCAGTTAGGGGTGCTCCTATACAAGATGGGCAATTTTCTATAGAGATAGCACCAATGGAAATTAGAACTTTAAGAATTAAATTTAAAAATGATGAATAGATGCAAACATCTCTGGTTCGATGTCATGATGGGCTGTAAAAATCACTTTTTAGTGTGGGCGCTATATTATGCCAAATTTATCTGAATGAAAGTGAATGAAATAACATGAACATTTTAAGTTGCAAGAAAGTAGTTAAAGTTTTTACAATCGTAGAACTAAGATTGCATATTTAGATTTAAAAAGATAAATAACTATTTATAAAATGCTTTTGCCTATAAATAGGTGATTTTATTGAGAACGGTCAACATGTAGCAACTTCCAGTAAGTTTCATCGTTTAAGATTAGGAAATGCAAAAGGCTCATGAGAGGTCCTGGTGGATTTCCCAATTTCTAGAAACCCTCCAACTTCACTAATAACGTGTATGTTGCTTTTTACCTATCAGTTTTGGCACCCAAAAGTAACAAATGAGATCTTGTCTCAAGAAAGATGCCCATAATTGACATGGTTCAACATGTTTGAGCAATAGAAGCTTGCAAGTTGGGTCAATGACTCAGAAATTCTGGACTCAATAGCTGTCCCTCTGTTTTTTGGGAGAGTTCCACAGAGCATCCGAACTTTTAGCCATAGCAAGGAAACATCAAAACAACAAACAATTGTCACTAAAGATGATCTACAATTAGCTGGCAGGCAGCTCCCCCCTGCTAAGGAACCTTGCAGCTGCCACTTTGATATGAATCTGGCAAACACTTCCAACACTAATCTATAAAATTATCTTATCGATGCTGTGTGTTGGGCCATAGCCCTATGGAGCAATGCAAGTCTATTTGAGTCCATTGCTCCGTAGCTAAATTTCAAGTTAGTCCACGCAGCAAATCATGCAGTTATTGGTGAAAAGGATAGAAATCTGTTCATAAGCATTTGTGAGCATGTCTTGCTCACACATGTAAGAGATATGTTTCATCATCTTTGGCTTGGTGGCATATTTTATGACATCTTCCTCCTCCAGGAGTCTCACATTTGTGAACTAGTTTTCACATTCATGTTGTCAACAACTCACCATAAATTGAATTTCTTCTTAATTTTGAAGAATCCAATTAGTTCATACACAACTCATAGAAGGGAAATTATCAAAGTAATCTGAGTTTCCAAGACTTTCCAATGTTCTTGGTGTTGATTGAACTTGTTGGCTAACCTTAACTTCACTATCGAGTTCATTTTGCTCTCCTTTAATCATGATCCTTTCTCAATACCATAAGAATCAAACATAAAAAATCTTGAACCATGACTCTTTCTTATGCCATGTTTTGGAGAAAAAAATCAAGTACCATAAGGATAGCATTTGAAAGATTGCAATCCCAACTAGTGGATGAGGTTAGCCAATGAAGTAGGTCACTTTCATTTCAAGTGCCACATGGTTATAGTATTAGTCAAGCCAGTATATTATTAAGATGATTACAAGTTGTTGACTTCTTCACAGCTACATGAGTCAATTGAGGCCCAAAGTGTGCTAACAAACCAACCTAGATTTTTTGATGAATTTTAATATTGAAGTGTGTAATTCCACAATGTGTGTATCTTTGCCCACAACCTTAAAATGTTGTTCAAAGATGAAAGACATACAAAGGATGTTTTAAAAGCAACAACTCGTTTTGAATAAGACTCACTTTAGTTAATAACTATGAGTTAGTGATTGTAGTTTGTTAGGGTTGGTATTGAAAATCAACAAATTGTAGCATGGAAAAAAATTGAAATTTGAGTAGGGTAACATTTTGTTGCTAGTTGCTAATGCAAGTATCTTGAAAGTGGAGCTTTGGGAGAGTCTCGAATTGCATTTGACACTAATGGCTAGAGATGGTTTTGGTATGGTATTAGAGTATTGTGCACTATTATTGCAATATTGTGCAAGTAAGACTATATCATATCAGATCAAAATTTGTGGTACACGAGAAAATGCCAACAAATTGGATAATTTATTATCCAATTTATATCGAAAAAAGTTTGACCCATCAAACCATATGTGTAGTCATATTGGACGCGTCATAGATTTCACCTTGTGGGGGTTAAGATCTTAGTAGCTAATGTGGAATTTAGAACCATGGAGGTTGCAGAATTGGACCATTGAATATTGTTAGGCTCCCACATATATCCATGGTTTTTTCATCTCGAGTTGAGAAAGAAGATGAAGAAGTTTGAGCATATTTTTGGAACTCTAAAAATTGTCATGATTTTGAGAACATATTAGATATCTTCATCTTGGGAGCAAAAAATGAGAGTTGACAATTTAGAGTGGTTGCACATGAACTAGGAGAGGGCCCAAATATTTTTGTATGATTTGTTCAAGCCATTTCAAGTGATCTCCCATCTTTCACACAAGGTGGGACTTAACTTGAGGTAGTCTCCTATGTGGCAAGAAATTATGCCAACATGGGGTAGGTCCACTTGCTTGAGGTGGTCCATGGGCATGTTCACTTATCTCCTACTAAGTGGTGGAAACATGTTCTTGTGTCCAATGAGATGGCTAATCTATCCACAACTCAAATTGATGCACACCTCCATAAGTGGCTCAAATCTTCATAGATTTCAAATAAGTCAGTGGTATAAATCAAGATCATTGCAAGGAATCCCTAGCAAAGTGAATCGCAATATGTCATCGAATTGTTTGGAATTAGCATATGTCATGAATGTTTCTATGCTTGAACTTGTGGAAACAATAATTCCTAACAAGGTAGATTGTAATTATTGTTTAACCTATGTTTTCTTCACACATGCTCTAAACCACGAAGAACTTTAATAAAAAAATTGTCTATAGCATGTATTGGAGAAAATTTTGAGGTTATTGGCACATCATAGACTATGATTACTTGGGACAATTTGACCCTTATGCGTTTCCTCATCTAGCAATGCTAGTTTTGCATCAAAAATAACATGCAAGAATTTATTGAGATTGTGAGGTGCTCATCATTTTGTACTACCTTTTACTTGAGATTGTGGAAGGACAATGCAAAAACCAAGCACCTGTTGCACATACACGCTCATGTGGAGAAATAAATTGAGCTCTCAAAGCTTGCTAAATCAACCTAGGTGGAAAGAGCCTAATTGGACTTCATAAATATCACGTGTGTATTCTAAATTGTGATCTCTTGCATTTGCAAGTTAATGTGGTTGCAAGCTCTTATAAATGTGGAAATGAATAGTAACTAGACATCAAATAATTTGTCGACCTCCATTATCACTATATTGGCCACACTTGCGATGTCGCAATTAGAGTTCATGATCATGTAACATATTCGTATTTCAATTTGTTCATGAGTATTTTGAGTTGTACTATTTCTTCATGTATTTTGAAATTTTAGAAACATTCTTGATTGAGCCTTGTAAGTCATGACTGCTTGTTTGAACAAGAATATAATTATAAATGTAGGTGAGATATTTCAATAGATAAGTGATTGTTGTCCATTTTTCATTTTTTTACTACTAGAATGGCATGTCTTCTTTTCCCTTCTATAAGTGCGCACCCTTTGATAATGTTGTCTACAATAGAAGCATTCAAGAGCTCCCAAAATTGTAAAGGTCGAAATCATCAAAGACTATGCCAATATACTCTGTGGTGATGGCACAAATGCATTTTTTGAAGGCATGGATACTATCATTTTGTATGATGCCATAGCATTCAAATAAGATATAATGAAGGAAATTCTCAATATTAGTGTGATAATTGTTACATATTCGATTGACGTTTTCATTATATTTAACTTTCAAGACTAGATACAGCTACAAGTGTAGACTCGAATTTTTGGAACAATTCGAATTTTTTCGAAAACTCGAATTTTTTCGATGACTCGAATTTTTCCAAAAAGACTTGAATTTTTAAACAACTCGAATTTTTGAAAGACTCAAATTTTTGAGACTCGAATTTTTAGAACGACTTGATTTTTTATGGAAAGACTTGAATTTTTTGAACGACTCGAAATTTTCCAATGACTTGAATTTTTCCAATGACTCGAATTCTTTGAACGATTCGAATTTTTGAAAAGACTCAAATTTTTTCCATGACCTGAATTTTTAGAACAACTTGAATTTTTCCAAATCGAATTTTTTCAATGGATCGAATTTTTTCAAAATATCAATTTTTTTCAAAATATCGAATTTTTTCAACGACTCGAATTTTTCCAACGACTCGAATTTTTCCAACTCGAATTTTTCCAATGACTCGACTTTTTCCAAAGGATCGAATTTTTTCAAATATTCGAATTTTTTCAAAGACTCGAATTTTTTTGAAAGATCGAACTGTCATCTCAAATTTTTCCAAAGGCTCGAAGGACTCTTTGTACTGTCAAGTCAAATTTTTTAAAAGACTCGAACTTTTTCGAAGACTCAAATTTTTTCAGATACTCGATTTTTTTGAAGGACTCGATTTTTTTTTTCCAAAGATTCGAATTGTTTCAAAGACAAGAATTTTTCTTAAAACTAGAATTTTTTCAAAGACTCGAATGTTAGATATTCGAGATGCGAGGTGTGCGAGATCGGATCATCGGTCGTCACCTAGATCGGCCTCCATTGCCTGTCAACGACGGGCACTCTTTACTAGTGTGTGTGTGTGTGTGTGTATATATATATATATATATATATATATATATATATATATATATATATATATATATATATATATATGAATCCTACTTTATTTATATTTGTCTACGAAATAAATCTTATAGATTCTGATGATTTCAAAGTTAGAATCAAGTAGAATCAAACGTGACTCTTGTTGTGATAGTATGATTTGAATTTGATAGGTCGTAGTCATGCATTGAAGAAGGATCATTCCGTAGATCCTGACAGTTGCATCTATCGAATGCATTTTTTTTTTTGGTGATCTTCTTTTCTTTTTCCAATTGACGAAGACTTGGTAACGATCTTAGTCACACAATCAATGCTTCAAACTTGTTTGGGTTGGATCTTCTCTTTCACAAAATGATGTGCTACGTCAATATCCTTAGAACACAAAGGCATTTGTTTTGAGACTCTGATCTAAAAAAGAGTAATACTTTTTTTTTTGGTATTTTGTAGATTTTTTATTTATAGCCCAAAATCATGGTTTTTTATAAGTAATTTTTCAAACTACACAAGAAATACGTAGCAAAAATGTAATTTTACAATAGAATATGACCAAAAAAAAATTCAAACTTCATAAAATTATCATAATAAAATACTAAATAACACTTGCTTCTCAATTCAAATCTTTTTTTGAATCGACATCTACTGTTGATAAAAAAAAATATTGTGTATTCACATTTTTTCATTATTGACAAATTGAGGATGAAGGTTGTGTCGTTAACTCAGGTGGTTCTTTTTAAATAGCTAATGTTGACTTTCATAGATGATTAGTCATTGTCAATTTAAAATTAAAAACTAGAAAATCTATATCTTTTAAATCCAAATCATCAACCCTTGATTGAATTTTTTGACAATCGTTTTCTCTTGTCTTTTGAATCTATTTGCAACATTTTCAATTCATACCACCTTAAAAAAACATTCATTGAGGTGGTGCATAGCCAATGGGCTCGTAATACCATTAATAGATTATTGTTTTGAATGAATCCAAACACCTTTGCAATGGATGTCCCTTGTTATTTTGTAAAGCCATAAGTGCAACAAGACTCCCAATTTGAATTTCATTTAGGTTAATGCACCACTTCGTTTTGGCAGTTTTTACGGTTTGTTTATTTTCTCTTGAGCCCAAATAGATCTGATGTTGCACAGGCTACCAAAAATCATTATTTTGCGTGAGATCTGAAGTTTCAACTATTGTTGTTGGAGCTCCTAACTTGAAAGGCCAGTGAAATTCTTCAATTGACAAAGCATCTTTGAGATTGAGCAAACTGATTTTGTGTTCTTCATAAAATTCCATCCACCAAAGTTGATCAAATTCGTCAAACTAATAAACTATTTGAATGCTTGATTCATAGTTACGTGATGGTGTAAAATCTCTCTATCTATGTGATGTTCTCTCTCTCTCTCTCTCTCTCTCTCTCTCTCTCTCTCTCTCTCTCTCTCTCTCTCTCTCTCTCTCTCTCTCTCTCTCTCTCTCTCTCTCTCTCTCTCTCTCTCTCTCTCTCCCCTATTGAGTTTGTGTAGTCCATAGCTTGGGGAATAGATTTGTTCGATCTATGTTGTGTTGGATTGGCTTGTCCACCATCCAATTCAAATTTGGTTTTTCTGTATTAGTCATCTAGTTTCAGATTTAAATAGCAGGTAGGGTGTGAAAAATGTAGAACCTTACAGGTATTCCACTTTTGGAAGCTTTGGAGGCTATACTATCATTTCATCTATGGTTCTCTTCTACATTTGTGTGGAATACTGATGTATGCTTGTTGAATCTCTATTTTAGTAGGAAAATAAATGCATAATTGATGTGTTATGGCTTGTTAACAGAGAATCAAATTAGTTCTTATCATGTGTTGAATAGCCTTTTATTCTATTTCATTTTTGTAAAATGATTTTGATCAAACTAGGGAGATTATGTAGAAATTGTCTATCAATTTTTTGACATATCATGTTTTGACTATAACTTCCTCGAAAGCATGGATATGCTCAGGACGAATGACAACCATACGTGACTAATTTTACTTAAGCAGATGGTTATAAGGGTTAGTATGGCATGAATGTGTCCTAATACCTTCGTATTTGTCCTTGTCAATCATGGTACCAATGCATTATGCATGTGTAGGTGTTCAACCCATGTAATTAGGTCTTTGATTGATATACACCTAGAAAGCATGGATATGTTTAGGAGTAGTGACATCATTGCGTGATTTGTTGATTTATACAACATTCAGAAGGGTTAGAATGGCATGAATTTGACCTAATATTTGTGTTTGTGTCCATACCAAGCCTTTTAGCTATGTTGTCCATAACTTACATACTCATCAACATGGCATGACCCCTGATATAGTGATATTAAGGTTTGGCCTATAGCTTAAAATTTTTGGTACCATATGGGAAGATTGGACTATGATTCATAAATGCTATTTGTATTGTTAAGTTGTAGAACTTGTTTTGTACACAGATAACAACTGACATTCAACTATGACACCTATCTTTCTCACTATACTGACTCGTGAAATTTTGTGTTCTGGAATGGTGGATGGAACCAGCTAGATGTCTTGAATTAAGTTTTGTTGTATAATGTTTTTTTGAGTATTGTATAAACTTTCCAGCTTTGTTTTACGTTGGTTTATTATGAATAAAGGCTTCAAAGGGTTTCGTCTTGCTTTGTCAAGAGGAACTACGTGATTCTCTCTCTCTCTCTCTCTCTCTCTCTCTCTCTCTCTCTCTCTCTCTCTCTCTCTCTCTCTCTCTCTCTCTCTCTCTCTCTCTCTCTCTCTCTCTCTCTCTCTCTCTCTCTCTCTCTCTCTCTCTCTCTCTCTACATCCTTGAGATGTAAATCCGACTATCACTTGGTTGGGATAGTACAAATCTCTTACCATTGTGACTTGATTCAAAACTAACAAAGGTCTATTTTCATTTGTGTAGTCCTTAGGCTGATTTCAAGATGTCGTTTCTTTAGGTTATCGGGAGTTTAGATGCTCATTTGTTGTATGAAAAAAATTGTTGGTTTTCATAATTTCATCACTGATATTGATAATGCTACTTGTGCTACTGCTGGACCTAATGATAAGGTCCTTTGCTTGATTGATTTTTTGGAAACTGTGGATTAGGTGAAGATTTACTTAGACTTTGTTAGAAAAAAAAATCCTATGAGTATGGGTGACAGTTTCTAAGGCAATTTGACTGAGTTAGTTGATAATTTTGAGGAAGAGAAAAGATTCTACAATCTACATATTAGGAAGGTGTGTCATTGCTTAGAAAAAAAATGGTAGTATTTCCATTGAACTTTCTTCTTCTACTCTTGAAGCACTCTTGTCTCCACACCCTCTTGTTTCAATCAATGACCTAGATGAGGACATTGTGTCTCAGTTAGAGATTTTTTCCCAAGCTGACAACATAGCAAATATCAAGACGACTAGTCATGAGATAAATCAAATTTCCAACTAGTTGACGAAATAGTAGTGTCAATTTGACCACTATCATCAACATGAGACAGCTTCTCACTAGCTTCGCATGGAGTGATGGAAGGTTTACACTCTTTCATGTGGAATCTCTCTAGTATCTCACAAACATACTTGCTTTGACATAGCTTGATGTCATTGCCATTCTACCATACTTCGACTCCCAAGCAATAATGCATAAGATCTAAATTTGTCATCTCAAATTGCTTACACAAGTTGGCTTTGATGGAGTGAATGAGATTCTCATCATTGCCCATGATAATTATATCATCGACATAAAGCACAACCAAGGCAATGATATCCTTGTTTAAAAAGAACATAAATATTTGGATCTGAATTTGTTCTCATAAACTAATGAGAGAGAAAGTAATGATCAATTCGTCCATAGTATGCACATGGCGCTTGCTTGAGACCAGAGAGTGCTTTGCGTAGCTTGCATACCTTTTGTTCATGTCCCTTCACAATAAAGCCTTGTGGTTGGAGCATGTATACTTTTTCTTGTAAGTCACCCTTCAGGAATGAGGATTTCACATCCATTTGGTGGATCTTCAACCCAAAATGAGATGCTAAGGCATATATACCCATTTGTTGTCAATTCACACATGTGGGGACCAAAAGAAATGTGTGAATGATCTTTACCATGCTTTGTGATGGCACACAGATCACCTGTAGAGCAATCGTGCAATCTACCGAAAGATTTGAGGCTAGAGCACAATCTAGAATGCTACAGATCAAAGCTACATTAATTCCTCACAAATAGGGAAAGTACACAAGCATTAGTTTTGAATTTCTAAAATATGTACCTTCTATTAGTGAGTCACTAATTTCTGAATTAATGATTGCATCCTGAAATTTTGCAAGGTTTACGGTTCTAGACTATGATTTAGTCAAAAATTGCATGTTTCTAAGGGTTTTTTACTAGAAAAGGGTAGTAAGAACTATGATCTAACAAAATAAAAATTGATGGCTGTTATGGATTAATTTGAGTTGCATGTGATTAGCATGTGGATGCATGCGGTAGAATTCAGCTCTATGTAGATGAAAATGTATGTATGAAGAAGATGCAAAATCTGAGTTAGAGAAAATGACCATGAATTCACCAAAAAATGACAATCTCCAAACATTGGCATCAAGTAACTCAAAACTTGAGAACTTGATCATGGATGAGTGATATAATGATCCTCTAATAGCTTTATTTCCATCAGAAAAACTAGCCAATAATGCTAGTACAACTCCAACAATAAGATATTGCAAGACAATGTAGCTAGTTTGTCTATATCTTGACAATTTGCACACATCCACATGGAATAGCTCAAACATGAGATAGAACAAGTAAAGTAAACTTGAACAACACTTTCTTGCTGCTCCTTTGACCTTACTTGAGTCTTCAATAAGCTACAAAAACATATCCATAACATCTTTGCCAAATAACCTTCCTTTGATGCTCTTGACTAGCTCCAAATTGTCACCTTTCCTTTTGTGTTGTTGAAGCCCTTTGAGACCAACCTCTTGATCTTCCTCTTGACCATCAAAGTCATTGAAGAAACTTTGTTTTCCAGATCCATTACTTGCTTTTCTAGCATGAAAACCATGAGAACCAATATCCACTTCATAGCATCGTCTACACAAGAAAATTCTCCAAAACATATGAGTAAAGCAAAGTGAGTCGCTTCCACTTGCTTACCTTTCTCTTGAACATCAAAGATATCAAAGATATAAATATCTTCAGAACTGAACCTCTAGAAATACTCACTCTCAAACATATGATCTATATCCAACAAGATCTCATCAATGCTTGATCTCGAATTCTCACAAAGGTTAGTGAAAACAATGTCACCAATGTCACCATCATAAATCAAAAGATAGATTCCAAACTTTCCATCCAGCATGAAGTAGAGTAGGTGAAGATGAGTATCAAATCTAATAAATCCAGCATCTTGAGTCCATAACAATCCTCAATAAGCTCACCAATGAGATCTCCCTTGTCTTGAAGAAATTCCCTCTAGATTTGCTCCATGTAGTCTTCTCCAATCAACCTTTTGCCATCTCGATCATGAGTGATCAATTAACAATCATAGAATCCTTTGAGTTGATGAAGAGATGTGAGATCCATGCTTTGGATCTTCCCAAGAACCAATCTTCCATTGCTCTTTCCTTCATAAGACTCCCTCTTAATGATTGCATCATAAGATGTAGAAACCTCAAAAACATTAGAAGCCATGAAAAAAATGATTAGTACTTTCAACATAAGAATGATTGAAGTACTCTCTTTTTTCAAACAAGAACTTCTACTCAATGTTTTAGGTAATGACTCATATGATAATAATTATTCCTCACTATCATTCTGAATTACATCTTTCAAAGTACATCCTACTTTGAACTCTTCACATACTTCTCTTCTCCTTCACTTGTGACTATCTCCCTCACCAAGTCTCTTGATAGAACCATTTGATCTACTCTCTTTATGAAGACATGTGACTCCACTTGCTGGAAAAATGACTTTCTTGGAATCATAACAAAAGAATGTAGAAGAACCATCTCCTTCATAAATGCACCTAGCAACATCTTTTTCCATATGATCAAAGAAATCATTAGCAACAATCTTTTCCAAGGAAGAACCTTCACCTCCATTGATGAAGTTAGCTCTTTCCTTACCTTTTGCATGCTTGCACTTGCCATGAAGAACCATTGAAACACCATCATTATCCTCAAGACTAGCCAAGTTAGCACAAAGATGAACATGTCCAAGAAGCATATTAGATCTTGACCTAGATCTAGTATAAGGAAGCTTTTTAGACTTTGCATAAGATCCACCAATCTTATTGATGCTAAAAGGTAACTTTGGAAAGTTGAGACCATTCTCCTTTTCCATTCCATCCTTTTTGTTAGCCATAACAAAAGCATCAAGCTTGAAAAGTCTACCTTGTCTGTTGCCCCTAGCAACCAAGATTTCTTCCTTTGTAATGAAACAAGCATCACAACCAGAATTTACCATGTATCCTGTCTCTATCATTTGACCAACACTTAGCAAATTATTTGAAAGTGAAGGAATGTAAAGAACACCATCAAGTCTTGTTTTCCTATTAGTAGAGAGACAAATAGGAATTGAACCAATACCTTCAATCACACACTCACCACCATTGGCCATGTGAATTGCTTTCTTGGCTCCATCATAAGTGACCAAAGAATTAAAGAACTCCTTGTGACTAGTCATGTGTGAACTAGCTCCACTATCAATCCACCATGAATCTTTGTCACCTTCACTTGATATTGGACTTGAAGAACACATCAAAAGAGAATCACAACCACCTAGATCCGCATCATTATTAGTAAAGTTGATTTGCTTGCTACCTTCATCTCTTTGCTTCTTCAAACATTCATTAGCAAAATGCCCTTTGATTCCACAATAAAAGCATTTCAACTTAGACTTATCTTTCTTTTTGCCAAAAAAAGAAGTCTCACCTTGATCTTGCTCTTTAGACCACTTGCCTTTGCCTTTGCCCTTGAACTTCTTCATAATAAGATGTCGATGTAGATCCACCTCCTCTTGATTGATGCCTATACTCCTCATTCACCAAAATCTCTTGCAAATCCACAATACTTGGCAAAGTCTTTTGAATAGCAAAACTTTGAACAAGATTAGCATGATCATCCAACAAGCCATTAAGTATAACTTGAACAAGTTCTACCTCCTTAATGCTAACTCATCATTGAATGCTTTAACCCTCAAAACAAAAGCATGAGTACTCTCTTCCTTCTTTTGCACACTTGGAAAGATTTGCCTCCTAAGAGTAAGCACTCTTGATGTAGACTTGGATTAATAAAGCTTCTTCAAAGCTTCCCAAACCTCCAAAGATGATGTGCACTTACCAACTTCCTTGAGAAGTTCATTGGTAACATTCACCTTAATCATGTGTAGAGCTCTTTTAGCTCTCTTGTCATACCTCACTTGATCTTGAGGTGCTTGAGGTCTCTCCTCCACACCTGCAACAATCTCCATCAACTCATCCATCTCCAATAAGTACTCCATCCTCACCTTATAGTTGATTGAGGTAAGCCTATCATTGCTCTCCAACATAAAACCTCCACTTGTAGCCATGTTGAAGTGACCTGATCTTCTTCTTTCAACTTGTTCCATTTCACAAAGCACTCTCTTGAATGTCAACAAATGAACTCAAGAAGAAATCACAAAGACATGGAACCTCTCAAATCTCTTCTAGCACTTCTAACTAGAAAATCAACACATAGAATAGTGAGATCTTGATCAACCTATGATCTATCCTCAATCTAATGATTCTTGCCACTTCCTAAGATTGAAACACACTCAAATGAAGTTCAGTAACCTCAAAAACTAGAGATCCAATCAAAATTAGAGTTTTGACATATCATAATCCATAGAACCAGTACGCCTTATTATCCTCATGGTAATGGGCAAGCAGAATCATCCAATAAGATCCTGTGTAGCGTGCTCACGAAAATAGTTGAAGCTAGCAGATCAGATTGGGAACATAAGTTGCATGCTGCTCTGTGGGCATTCAAGACAACATACAAGGGAAGCACTGATCAAACACCTTTCCAATAGGTATATGGTCAGGATGTTGTAATGCCAGTAGAGTTTCTAGCTCCTTCATTAAGGATTGCTACAACGCAACGTCTGAATGAATCCAAATCTCTACAACTACGCCACGAAGTTCTGCATAAACTCTGTGAAACACGCTTACTAGTTGTTCATGCACTGGCAACTAAAAAGGAATGACGCAAGGCATGGCATGATCACAGGTTACAAAAGAAGGATCTTCACTCCAAAGATATGGTCCTGATGTATAAAACCAAGGCGATCAAGGGAAAATTAAAATTCACATTCACAGACGAAGGTCCTTATCGGATCAAGGAAATTCTTAATCATGGAGTCATGAATTTAGAGAAGCTAGATGGGACACCGTTTGATACACCCATCAATGGTAGCCGGGTGCACAAGTACTGGCTACCGCAGTGAGATAGATCCAGATTGGTGGTGGCACGTTATGAAAAGCTATTTTGATAGACCATCACCACTAGATCTAGGAAGATCCAGCTAGATCCGTCAAGATTCAGCCAGATCTGGCAAGATCGAAAAAATCCATCAGAATTCAAGAGGGATCCAGATCCAGATGGGATCAAACAGGAAGTAGATCATCAGATTATGCCAATAAGTCCTCTAAAAATTGCAGATCAGAGACCTCGATCTAAGTAACTATGGCAAATTAAGGGTAAAATTCAACCAAAACTGATGGAACTATTACCAATTATCCATCAAAACTTCCAGAGAACTACCAACAGTCGGATCAAGTAGAGATGAAGCTGATTACCTGTTTGCAAAAGTAAAAAATTAGAGAATCTCAAGATCTTGTCAAAAACACTCTAAAAGAGCACTTTTTCATGATTTTTAGATATCCCCTCGAAGATAGCCCTTGAAACTTGGACAGTCACTAGATCTGACCCAAATGCATTCCTAAAAATCTCTGCGAGAGTTCCTGATGGAGGAATCATCATTTTTTAGTGTGTGCGATGGTTCTCAGAAGCTGAATATTCAAAACCCTCGTAGAGCATCAAGATCATCTTACCAACCCTCGCAAGGTACCTAAATGGAATCAAAGTAGTGAGATTAGCCTGCCTACATGGTTTGATCTTGAAAATTCAATCATAGGAACAAGTTGTGCGAGAGATCACTTCCTGCGAGAGTTGAACCCTCGCTGACAGTCTGAACCCTTGCAGAACCTTCGCATGGCAGTCAAATCACCTTTTGAACTCTCGCAGACTCCCCTGAGGTCTTAGAATTGTGTGAAGAAGGTTCTTGCCAAAATTTGGGTGGAACTGAACAAGGTAAAGTGCATTTTACCTAATATGCACTCTAAATTCCGCTATATAAGGGCTAAATTCGAGTCATTTATCACCTTTGCTGGCGAAGCCCTATTCAAATTTACACTGAAATTTTCAAGTTCTCTATTTGCGACCAAACTTCCTACAAGCTATCATCTGCTCATACTGAACACAGATCTGTGCTCTGAACTACAGCTCTTGCCATCCAACACTCGTTATTCACAATATTCTGTCGTTTTTCACACCTTTTTACTTTTTCCACCATTTTTCTTACTTTTTCGTCCTTTAACTATCACTGCTAACATGGCCTCCTCATCCTCTGAAGACTTTGGCGCCAAGCAGGTGATTCAGTGTGAAATCTCCGAGGCCACACGGATTTGGTCCTTACCCTCTAACGCTCTGATTCAACCATGGCTTCAAACAACCGGCCCACTTCTTGAGGCAATGAGATTTTTTCTAGCGCTTTTCCATTTTGAGATTAACATGGGGCTCGCCCTCCATGCTTACGCCACCTCGGAAGCACCGAAGACACGCTTCCACTTCCTGTACCAAGGTACCATGTACAAGGTCAGGATTAACGCAAACTCAATGGTCACCATTGGCATTATGTCCGGTGACGTCAGCCCATCTCCCATCGTCAGGCCAAAACTCTGATCAAATCTTTCGTCACCCAAACTACACCAAAAATCCCAATTCAGACTAACAATGGTTACTTGATAGATGCTATCATGGAACCTGTCATTCAGGCGGTTGCGCATCTGTTGAAAGGTCCGAAGCAACAAGAGGAAAAGACTGGTAGACAAGGATATATGTGATCTATCATCCAAAGGAGGTCATAGAAAAAGACGAATCCATGCATTCAAGTAAGTTATAGCTTACTTGATATTGAAAATTGCTTGAACTTTTTGATTTATTCATAATCACAAATTTTGTTATTTATTCATTTCAACTTTCTGTTGATTTGCTTATTATATACTACTCTAAATACTATGAGTGTCCTAATTTCTACTGACATTTTCATGAACATTATGTTTGCAATGCAGATCAGCATTGGTTGTTGAAGACCATTTGGCCGATGAGATTTCAATTGGAAACTCACTAGGCTCTATCTTGACTTCTAAATCTATGAAATCAATGTTAAATAATAACAAAATGAAAAAGATTAAGGCTTCAATTACTGGTAGCATTATGGATGAAGTTGGAAAAATATTAGACACTACATTGCTTCAGGGGGCATGTGACTTTTCTAGCATCAGTAGGGAAGCATATGCAACAATGTTTAAGATGATAAATGAGGCATTTGCACAGGTAAATATTAAAAAGTTTCCAATCCCACGACCATTTCATCTTAAAAAAAAAGAGAGACATGTTAAACCATGGTATGCAGACAATAGTTGGTAATCCATCTCATATCAATGAAGTGTATTGCTCAAAAGGAGAAAGTCTAGCATATAACAATTCCAACAATTTATTTATTGACATTAATCAGTTATTAACATTCATCATAAATTTTTACGGTATTACAAATGAGAATGCCAATAACAAGTTGATAGTTGTTCTCAAGTTAGATGAGTCTGAAATTATAAAAGGACAAAAAATGGAAGGAGTCAGTCTCACGATCATGAATGGAGCACTTTCAAATTCAGAAGACTCAGAAGGCCCCAATTTCAGTGTTCAATCAGAAAATGATATTTGGTGGTTGGCAGCATTTCAGGTATAGCAATTCCTTTGCATAATAAATAGAGATAATCATTTAAATATGGATTTCATATCTAAAATCTTCTCTGTGTTAATATTATGAGGCTAATCACGTTTTTGTATTCTCTTATAGGTGCTGAAAGAAGACCATAACATTCTCTCATGGATATTTAATAGAACATCATATCCTGCCACCATAAAAAATCACATGGAGGGAGTTCCACTCAATATTTCTGGAATTGGCACTTTCAACATTGAATGGCGTTTGGCAGGAGATTTGAAGACATTAAAATGTATGTTCAATGTATCTCATGGCGCTAACTCTAAACACCCTTGTTTGTACTACATGAAAACAACAAAAGACATGACAAGGAGTACAAGAATATCAAGAGATCGAGAAGATCCTAATTGGAAACCTGTACTACCGATTCCTCTACGAAATGTTCATATCTGTACATTGCATGCGAAGGTGCGTATTATAGAAAAAATAATATATCTTCACATCTTGTTTGCATGGAATTCCGAGCCAGAGGCATCTACACACCTTAGGAGATCAGAAGTACATGTAGTGGACAGTCCACACGTGTGAAATTCAACATGGTATCAGAGCCTACCTAAGGTTACCATGCATTTTGATCCATCTAAGTGAAAAATTTTCATCAATCTTGAGCTAGAAGTTGTCAAGGCCCATTTTCCTAGCTATCTTGTTCAATCTTGGATCAAAAGAGATCAAAAGGACATTGATTGGGTCTGACCTGAAACTGTATGGAATCAGGTGCTCAGACACGTGTGAGGAACATCCAATTTCAGTTTGGAAGTTCTCTCTCATGTTTGATCCATTTATCTTGCTTGATAGCTTGTTTTGAAGCTATTTTTGTCTAGTTTCTGTTACAATCAGTTTCATTCCATTTGGTTGAGCCAATCAAAAGTTATAAGTTTTTGAAGAGGGTTAGGTAGGGCACCTAGACCTGGGTGGACACATTTGGTTTGGTCAAGAGATTGCTTGGTTGATCCAAAATCACAGTTGTATGCTTGCCAATCTCATCTATATGTGATCTAGGCATTGTTTTGAGATCTTAGCCATTTTGTTTCATGCAATATCATTGTATTTGAGTCAAATTTGGTTACTTAGTGTATTTCACACGTGCTAAGAGTGTTAGAGCCTAACTTTGACTATACTCCATCATTTGATATGAAATAGATCTTGTTTTAGAGAGATTTGAGTAGCTAGTGAGAATCAATTCACAAATTGTTGTAAGATCTTTCATAGGAGGAGATAGTACTCAATTATTGGATCCTATTGAAAGTGTGTAACAACATTTATTGTTCATCATTTGAGTTTTCTTCACTTCAAATGTCTTCAATGGGTTCATCCTTGTTGGAACCAAGTGAAAGATTGACCACTTCAAATTATTCAATTTGGAAAATGAGGATGGAGTCCATCTTGATCCTTCAAGACATGATGGACATAGTTCTTGGCCTTGAAGAAGAACCCCAAGTTCTTCGAGAGGTTCAAAAATACAAAAAGAGAGCTAGGATGGCTCTCCACTACATTAAGATGAATGTCTCTAATGAGATATTGAGGGAGATAGGTACTTGTACAACAGCCAAAGAAGCTTGGGATTGTCTCAAGACTATCTATGAGGCTAAGAATACCTCTAGGCTTCTCACGCTTAGGAATCAAATCTTTCAAAGTATCCAAAAGAGTGATGAGAGTGCATCTAGTTATGTTTTGAGAGTAAAAGATATTCATAGAGAGCTTGCTTGCATTGGTGATTCCATCAATCAAAATGAGCTAGTTCAAGTCATTCTCAATGGCTTGAGAAGTGAATTTGATAACCTTGTTCAATCCTATGCCATTAAGGAGGAGCTACCAAGTTTGGAGGCTCTCCAAAGTGTGCTAATTTCAGAAGAATCAAGACAAGAGTACAAGCTCTTGAGTATGGACAAGCTTTCTCTCACTCATAATGATGGCAAAGCTCTCTTTGCCAAGGATAAGCACAAAGAGAGGAGCAAGAACCAACATCAACAATCCTCAAGCAAGGACAAAGTCAAATCCAAAGATAAAGATGAGGAGGAAGATGATTCCTCTAATGCTTCATCATCCAAGCTCAAGAAGAAGAAGAAGATCAAGTGCTTTTATTGTGGCAAGAAAGGTCATTATGCCACCAATTGCTTCAAAAAGAAGAATCAACTCAAGCAAGCCAATATTACCAATGAGAAGGAAGACACTATTGCAAGTGATGGAGAGGGATCTCTTATGGTCTCTAGTTTCTCATCTACTCCTTTCAAGAAGGACGGCCTATGGTATATTAATAGTGGAGCCTCTTTACATATTTGTAGCTCCAAGGACTCTTTCTCTTCTATTGCACCTTATGATGGAGTGAAGAAATCAATATACACTGCAAATGATTTTAAATGTCCTATTGAAGGCATAGGGAACATTCCCCTGAAGCTTGCATCCTCTAAAGTTCTTTCTCTCTCTAGAGTTCTTTATGTACCTAAGCTTACCAAGAATCTTATTAGTGCTGGCCAATTGCTTGATAATGGCCTTGATGTAAAATTCAATGTTGATACTTGCACTATCAAGAAGAATGATGAGATACTTGCATTAGGATCTAGATTTGGTGGCATCTATAAACTAGATCCAAATGAGTATGTGAATGCTTGTAATGTTGCTCTTGTGAACAAGCTCTCTATGGAGGAATTATGGCATAGGAGGTTGGGACATCCCAACTACAAATCCATGCTCTCTATGATCAAAGAGTCCAAAGCTATTGGCTTGCCAAAGTCATTCTCCAAGAAGATCAAGCCTTGTGAGGCTTGTGCTATTGCTAAATCTCACAAAAAGCCATTTACAAGATCTTCTATCAAAAGCAAGCATCCTTTGGAGTTAATCCACTCGGATGTGCATTTCTCATCAACTACAAGCAAGGGAGGAGCCACTTGTTTTGTTACTTTCATTGATGATTACACAAGATTCACTTGGATATATCTTCTTGCTTCAAAATCTATGGTGTTTGATCATTTCCTTATTTTCAAAGCTTATGTAGAAAAGCAATTCTCATTCAAGATTAAAGCTCTTAGAAGTGATGGAGGTGGTGAATATATCTCCAATAAATCTCAAGATTTTTGTGAGCTTGAAGGCATTAGAAGAGAGTTTTCTTGTGCCTGCTCTCCATCTCAAAATGGAGTGGCCGAGAGAAAGAATAGATCTCTATGTGAATGTGCAAAATCTATGAGAATTGAGGCATCTTTGCCCAAAGATTTTTGGGGAGAAGCCATTAATTGTGCAAATTATCTTTGCAATAGGCTCCCACATATAGCTCTTGGAGGAAAGTCACCATATGAAATCTTATTTTTGAAGAAGCCTAAGGTTGATCACCTTAGAGTTTTTGGATGCTTATGCTTTGTCCATATTCCCTTGGAAACAAGGAAGAAGGAAGATCCTAGTGCATGCAAAGGGATCACGGTTGGATACTCATCCACCAAGAAGGCCTATAGAGTCTTTATACTCTCTACTTCTCAAGTTATTGAAAGTAGAGATGGTGTCTTTCATGAAGATCAACACTCATCATTTGAAGAGGCCGAGATCAAGAAATCTATGGATGCATCATCAATTATTGATTTTGAAGACAATCATGATGTGATGGGGTCGAGATTTGAAGAAGACTCTCCTCGTATTTTTTCACCAAGAAGATCCATGAGAGATAGATCCGAGCGTAAGAGGCTCTCATATGTTGACAAAGGCAAACAAGTGGATCTTGATTCCACTAATTATGTTTTTTATGTCTCTCATGAAGAGCCAAAGAATGTACAAGAGGCACTCAATACCAAGGAGTGGTATGATGCCATGAAGCAAGAGTATGATGCATTGATCACCAACAATACTTGGGAGCTTGTGGATCCTCCATCCAACAAGCATGTGATTGGTTGCAAGTGGGTATTTCGGATCAAGTTCAATCATGATGGCACCATCAACAAGCATAAAGCAAGATTATGTGCCAAAGGATTTTCTCAAATCCATGGTCTTGATTATGAGGAGACCTTTGCACCCGTTGCAAAGATGGTGACAATAAGAATTCTTATTTCTCTTGCTTGTTTTTCCAAGTGGAAGGTGTTTCAATTAGATGTATCCAATGCTTTTCTAAATGGTTATCTTGAGGAGGAGATCTATATGGAACAACCTCAAGGATTCATCAAGGATGAGTCCAAAGTGTGCTTGCTCTTCAAAAGTCTTTATGGACTCAAGCAACCACCAAGATCATGGTATTCAAGACTTAACTCTTTTCTTATGTCACTAGGATTTACTCTTAGTGACTATGATCCTTCCATGTATCTAAAGTTTGTTGATAGCAATATTGTCATTCTTCTAATTTATGTTGATGACATTATTCTTTGTGGAAGTTGTATCAAGCTAGTTGATGAAACCAAGCTAGCACTTGGATGTGAGTTTAAAATGCAAGATCTAGGAGAGATACATTACATCCTAGGCCTAGAAATTGATTTTTATGAAAATCATGTCTTTATATGCCAATCTAGATATGCTCACTCTATGTTGAAAAAATTCCATATGGAAAATTCTAAGAGCATAGATACTCCAATGGAACAAATTGTAAAAGATCCTAATAAAGGTGATGAAAGATCCGAATTCATCAATAAATGAAATACTTTGCATTTAGAAATGATGGAGTTTGCATAGGTCCACATATATCTAAATGAACAACCTCTAACAGACCTTTTGCTGCATGCCTATGACTTGATCTAAATGAAATCCTAGTTTGCTTTCCAAGGATGCAGTTATGACAGACAGGGAGGTTAACTTTGTTGGTTGGATAGTCAAGATCAAGTGCTAGGGATTGTCTAGACATGTTTGATATAGATGCATAATTCAAGTGTCCTAAGCGATGATGCCATAGTAATGCTTTATTGACAAGAACGGAGGTCTTCAAGGCTTGACTAGTATCAGAATAACAACGTGCCAATTTATATAAGTATTCATGTCTCTTGCCGAGTGCAAGAATCTTATTGCTCCTATCAATAATTCTGCATTGATCAGACTCAAAGTTCACCTTATGACCTAAATCTATAATTCTACTTACTGATAACATATTTGTAGAGAGTTTAGGAGCATAAAAGTCTTTTGACAGTAGTTTTAATTGATCATGTTGGAATCTTAATCTTACAATACCTTCATGTTTGATAGTGTGAGTGCTATCATTACCAAGATGAACATACTTCTTTGTGTTGTAAGGCATATAGGAATGGAAGATCTCACGATGATTGGTTGGGTAGCTCCAGAATCCAGAAACCAAGAATCCGACATCTTGAGTGTAAAAAATTTCCTTCATAGATGTAAGTTGGTAGTTACGTCTCTCACATCATATAGTGTGAGTTCAAGATGTCCCAAACTTCTTTCGAAGTTTTGGCTTCAGCTATGTGGCCAATCTGAGTATTCGATATATTGAGGATAATAAGTGCAAAAGCTTTCCCATCCTTCAATTTCCACTTTGAGTCGTTTGTGTTCTTCAGGCTTTACTTCGATACATGTGTTAACATTAGCAAAAGCTAACTTGATCACATCTTGTAAATACCATAATGACTTGTACCTATCATCATTAGACGTGTGTGGAGCCTGTTCCCACGTGTGAAATCTATGCCTAAGTCATATTTGTGTTGTGATTTTATGGTTCTATTGCTTTCTAGCACTTGTGTACTTCACTCTCTGCTGTAAGTCCGTACAGGTATTGTTATTCACACGTGTGAAGGCAGTAGTTCTCAAGTTTAATCATTTGCTTGTTGTTCTTGCTAGATTTTTGATAGGAAATTGCTCTAATTCTAGATCTAATCATTAAATGATAAGTAGATCAAGTAATCTAGCTTCCAACACCTCTTGAGGATCTGATATAGATCCATTCTTGGTCTTTATTTCTCTGAAAATTCACATGGTATCAGAGCCAAGTACAAGAGATTAAAGCATTGATCTAAACAACACCCAGATTGGCAAGTTTTTTAAGAAAACTCACTAATCTTGAGTGGGCGAGTTTGAAGAGTTAGTTAGCCTTGATATTTGTGCATCAAACTTGGTTGTGGGCTGCAGGGGTATTCTTCACACATGTGAGGCTGTACAGTACCAGTTTTGGAGCTATATTTTTCATTTTGATGCTATATCTTACTCATACACCCAAACTAGCAAGTTTTTGAAAACTAGCTAATCTTGAGGTAGCGAGTTTGAATGGATAGATAGAATCATTATATTTGTAACAAATATTGTCGTGGGCTTCAGGTATACTTACCACACATGTGAGGCCGTACAAAACCTGTTCTAAGCAATAAAATTCAGTTTTGGTGCATTTAATGCCTCGTACACCCAAAACTAGTCAATCTAGTGCATTTTTCAAGCTTTCTAATGCATTGTTTCTATTCCTTTGATTTTTTTCTTGTATAGATCAATCATATAAATGATTTGAAGCTTTATTATAGTACATTAAAGATGATTCTCATATGCTTTGGGTGTGCATTAAAGTTGAGAGTGAAAGATTTCCAAAAACCATAGATTAAGGAGTGATTTGCAAGGGGAGAGATTGAAATCCATTGTACCTTCATTCTACATGTATTCAAGAGTGAAAGGGTTGATACTAGAAGCATCTAAGTGCTAGAAGTCACCCTTCGATAAGTCCTCCAAGTGAGATCTTAAGTAAATTTCTAGAGCACAAACACTCATAAAGGCAAAATCTACCATACAAGTGATAAGCATTGTTGGAGAGTTCTAGAAGTGATTTTTGAGATCTAAGTCACATTGTTCCACTCCTACTCAAAGATTTCAACTTTTTTTTGGCTTGAAAGAGAGTCATAGAGGTGTGTGAGTCACATGTGTAGTGTTTGATCTAAAAATCCTAAGAGTTCCTTCCTTTGTAGAGGGCAAGATCTAGTAGCTCATTTCTTGACTTTGGTGGAAAATTTGTCTTCTTCATTGTGATCAAATCTTGCTAAGTGGCATTAGCTCTTTGTAAGCACATATCTTAGTGAGAGAGAAGTATCACATTTCTGAAAATTTGAATTTCATCCCAACTCTAAAGAGGTAGAGTCATTGATACTTGGTGGAGTCCAATAGGGGTGAATGAATTCAATTTTTGAGCAAAATTTGACATTGTATGTATGAAACTCCAATAAGTTCTAATTCAACTTTCTTTGTGAGAGGGTGAGGGTCAAGTTGTGATCCCATTGGGAGTCTAGAATAGGGAGGAGTCCACATTTGAGTGTTCGTGCATGGTTGGGATCTTTGTGAATCTCTAGATGTCTAGTTTTTAAGCTTGGTGAAAGATTCTTTACATAGATTGTTATCAGACCATTTCATGTCCATTCCAAATCTCAAGAGTGAAGAGGGATTCCAAAATGAGTGATTGGATCTGATCTTTGTGTGTTTGAATCAAGTATACATGTCAACTTTATGTGATCTACCGTAGATCCTTTTTTGTGAATATTAGTGATTTAATTTGTTGTCAAATCAAATCAAATTCAATCCAAATCTCAAAAGTGAGATTATTTGGGTCAAGAGTGAGTCCAAAAGAAGTGATTAAGTTTGATTTTCAAGTATTTGAAACAAAACCCATCCTTTGTTCAAGAATATCAAAAGTGAGTGAACTAGTCAAGAGAAAAGGAAAATCTAGTGTCAAATCTTTTCAAATCCATTCCAACTCTCAAAAGAAAGAGTCATTGGTGTTTGTTGAGTCCAATAGGGATGTTTGGATCTTATTTTTGTGATTTGATAGAGTGCTTTTGTCTTAGTGATCAAAGCAAAGGTTGAAAAGAGATATGATTCAAAATTTGTGGTCTAGATCTTGTGTAGGTCATTCTAGATTGTTGAATGTGTTCAAATCTTGTTTCTTGAGACTCACAAATTACATTTTTTATATCACAAGGTTTGACTTCCTCATCATGGCATCAATAGGTGGCAACCTATTGGAGGCAAGTAAGGACCCTAAATGCAAGCTTTGTGGCAAGAGAGATAATTTTGTCTTAGGATGCTACAAAATGAAGACCAATCCATTGAAGGAGAACCAAAGCAAGGGCGCCGAGGTGACGGATGGAGCTTCAACTTCAAAGTGCAAAGGCAAGAAGGGCAATTCCAAGGAAAGGTGTTTCCTTTGTGGAAAGATGAATGAGGCTTGGAGTCTCACAAGGACTTACAAGATTTGTCTTCAAAAGTCCATCACCACACATTTCAAACCTTTTGAAATTTTTCATTTGGAAGTAAATTTTTTGGTTCAAGATGCAAAGATAAATGTCACTTGGATTTATTTCATGTCCTTGGAATGCATTTTGTTTGGAACTTTGGATAAATTCAAAGTTATTATTATGATCCAAGAGAAACCAAGCAAGATTAAGGAGGAGCAATCACAAAGTGGAAATAGTTTCATTTATGCTCTCATGACATCTTTTGAAGAACTATTTTGCTTCGAAGAGATTTTTGTATCTCAAATGTGGATTAAGGCAATATTAGTTGAGTGTGATGCCTTAATAGATAGCAAAGCATGTTTTCCTTGTAAACTTACATTGAGTATAAAGACAAGGAAATGGAAATGTCTTCATGATGTATTTTCTTTTGGTTTCAATAAGATCATGAATGACATGTTCATTCATAATGTTGAAAATTGTAAATTTTCAATTTTAAAGGCAAGTTGTAAACTTCTTATGAGAATAAGTGAAGCATCCAAAGTGGACACTTATATCCATAAGCAAGTAGTAAGCCTTATTGAGATGAAAATACTTTTTGATTTCAATATTAGAAAAATCACGCCAAGTTGTGGTGATTTTTGGACTTATGTTTCTAGCATAAGTAATCTTGATGATCATAAAAAGTGCACATTTTATTATCATATTTGTTGTGATCATTATGAGACATGGAGGTCTCGGATTTCTGTCAAGGAGGAGCATGCACATCAAGAAGTAGCAAGCCTCAAAGTCAAGCATCTACATGAAAATTGGAAGGAATCAATTTTGGAGTGTCGTATTGCCACTTTTCCTGTCATTCACAACAACCTTTCATGGATATTCAAATGTGTTTTAACCTTTTGATCCCATGTGCTTAATTGAAGGTTGGCATGCCTAATTTGCTTTTAGGCCCATGGTAGCTAGATAATGGCCCTCTTAAAGTGACAATAACCTTTGAATTGCCCATTATGAGCCCTTTCTCTTTGTTAGCATTAAAGGATGGTTGGACTCTTTCTCCATGTGCCAGTTAGAAGGGCACTTTTGCAAGTTGTTATACCTATTGTATATTGATTCTTTGCTCTCTTAATGGTTGCAATACCCATAGCTCCCATTTATTGGCCTCCTCATTTCTCTTTGTATTAAGAGTGGCTTTTTTTTTTCCATGTGGCTATTAGGAGGCCTCGTGGCTAATTTTTCTTAGCCTTTGGTCCATTGCTCATTTGGTCATAAAGCCACGTTCTTCTTTTTCTCTTTTGACATTGGTCCCCTTATTGATTGTTGCACTTTGTGGATCCCTTAACCTTAGCCATTTGGTTTTTGTCTCGCAATTGCACTTCTTTACTATTGGCAATTTTCAGATTTTACATTGAAATTTTGCAGCTTTTACATGCCGATTTACATATCATAGCAAAATTGGTCTCAAAATTAGCCCGACGTTTCAAGTGTTGGCAGCTACCTTTGGTGTAGTATCATTACGGGATCAGCACCCTTTTAGGGGTGATGCTAACCATCTTCTTTTGTGACCAATCTGTGAGTTTTTGCTACCAAGTGCTTTATCTGCATCTTTTTCAAGGTGTGTGGTACCTTCATTTCTGCATAAGACATCCCATCCCAGTGTGCCTATTGTGGCATATGCACCCATTCCCAGCAGTGTTACAAGACATGCCCATCTTTCCGTGCATAAAAAGGCATGCAGATGCAAGTTGTCAGAAAGGCATGGATGCATATCATTTTGCAGTAATGTGTCTAATGTGAGTAAACATTGTGTGTGGAGATGCAATGTCGGTGGAATAACACCAATATTGACTCTCTTTTTTTTTTTTTTCTGAGATTCGACCAATATCGTAAGTTCCTATAGGTAAGTCATATAAATCTTCTGACTTTTTTTTTTTTTACACGATATATGTATAAACAATATGTACATCATTCTCCTCCCCCTTGCATTGTTTGTTGTTACCCAATCTTTCCTCTCAAGCCCGTCCCATCCATGCTCCTAATCAATCATACATGCCCTTATGACAATGGAGGGTAATGTCCATTTTCTTTCAGAGCCTGTAACGTATGGTTTAAGCACTCTGTGTCTATATGATGGGTTAGTGGTGGTGGGTGCAAGTGACATTTGAATCATCCAATCTCTGCACTTCAAAAAGAGTTAGGGCATACAATAACACAGTCCAAAGCAAGGAAATCATTTTGATTTATCAAAAAAAAAATACTTATTTATTCTATAACAACATTTATAACAAAGAGAACCTCACCAAATAACAAGGTTAACAACGTAACAAAATGAGCAAATAAAATAAAGATTTAAACTTCATGGTTTCCCTTATCAAAGGTAAGGGTGAATCTTTCATTATATTGTCTACCCAGCATCAATCTTGTTACCAGGACATTCACCTTCTGTTTCAGGTATGGCATGACGTGAAGAGTAGCGGGATAAAGAGCGCAAAACTCTTAACTTTGGGTGGTTCTTATCCCTCTCTAAGCTCCATGGCCGAAATGGAAGATTGACATCTTCTGTGTAAAAGGTTCCTCTTATACCATGGAATTCATCATTGTCATTCATATTAATAAATGGAAGCAATGTATTCATTACCCCCTTTTTGAATTCTGACTCAGGCCTTTCGCCTTCACTATTAATTTCACAATCATAGCCTAGACATGTCCTCCCGATGGAGTGTATCAACTATTATCTTTGGTGATTTTCTACTAGAGTTTAGGCACTCATTTTCAATAGGGTGTTCAATGCATATGCACTTACTATATGCGCATCTTCCTCAAATAGGTCCTGTATGCCATTGATTCTTGATCAATGTCATCAGTGATAGGAGGCCTTATAATTTCGCTTCCATAAGTCATGTGAGAAGAGTCTATGTGTCTGGATCTAGGGGGGTAGTTTATAGGGGCTATCCAAATTCGTTCATCTATTTCTTTCCATTCAAAATCACCCTCATTGTTCTCATTTAGAGGTACAGATTGATTGCTTTAATCACTATATATTGAGGGTACTACCTCCTCAGACATAATGGCCTTACTAGGACTCACCTGTCGGGCACTCTTTTTCATCCACTCTTTCCTAGGGGGTTCTGCTCGTAACTCACTTCAGATTATCATTAGTGCTCTCGCCCTAGCCTCTATGGGTACGAGTGTTCTTACTGAGTGTGTTGGGAGGTCACTTGTCACTAGCTTCGACTCGTCTATCCTGAGGGGTTTGTTTAAAATTATCACTCTGTAAATCTACATGCTTACCATGTAAAACTTCACGGTTGACTAGCCCATAACTGCATGGATTTAACCCATCCCTCGGTATATGACGTTCATGCCTTGGTAGCATAATTTGGTCCATCAACTATCCAAAATTTATCTAGAGGCATCTTGTAGGTTCTGGTTTTTCATTTATAGTTCTAAATGATAATCGGGTCTTGACCAGTTTCTTTCTAAGCACAATCCCACTAGGTCATCTCAATTCCAAAGGAAATGACCTCATTCTGCCCTATGAAGGATCTTGTTCAATATCATGTCCCGGGGTGTATTTGTGTTATATCTTCTTTTTCGTAATTTTGCTCATTGGAAATATACTCTTGATGCAAAGTATTCTGAATAGTATCACACTCATCTGACCATGGCTCATGTGTACTTTTAGGCATAAGACTGTATGGTTCAAGCATATTTTCATCATATGATCGTTTTTCTGGTCCATCAATGTGATTTGCAAATACATTTGGAACTTGGATTGCAACATGGTAGAGTGGCTTGATACCTCCTCTTCCAACTAGGTGGTCTGATCGTGACTATGATGGTTGAAATATAGGGTGTGAATTTCCCTTATTTGATGGTTTGTTTTTAGACATAGGCGCCAATGTTGTACTTTTGGCGGTCCCATGCCATTGGCAACTGCTCTTTGTCGGGCTGTGTCGTCGTTGGTCTCCTTATTGAGTGTGACTCTGATGGCATGCAGCTCTTTGCCAATGTGCTCCAACATTTGCCATTGTAGCTTGTTCAAAAAGGGTCGTGGGCCATAATAGTGGAGCATGTTCTGGAGGAAGCCATGCGTTCGCCAGATTCCATCATGTTGACATGGAGGGCACTGGTCATGGTCGCACGATAATAAAGCCGGGGCATGTTGAGGTGATCCATCTCGGTGACCAAGGGCTTATTGATATCCAATAGAATGGGAGGTAATGAATGGTCCCAATGAGTTGCCAAGGGTGCCAAGAAGGCGATAAGGCCGCAATTGTCGGCGAATGTTAGAATGTGGAGGAGATGAGGGGTTAGATTATTGTGTTGTCCCTCTTTGATCGGTATTTTGAGGCGCTCCCCCTTCTTGTGAATCTGGCCCTTGTTGTTGGTCTTGTGTTTGATGATTATCCATGGTGGACGGTCAAAGTATTGCCCTGACAATATGCTATCGTCTCCCTGATCATCTCATGGTTGTGGCCGGATATAAAATTCCTAGTATTTCATGTGAATGTGTGCAAATTGTCAAGATATGAACAAACTTGTTACATTGTCTTGCGGTATCTTATTGTTGGAGTTGTACTAGCATTTTTGGCTGGTTTTGTTGATGGAAATGAAGCTATTGGAGGTTCATTATATCACTCATCCATGATCAAGTTCTCAAGTGTTGAGCTACTTGATGCCAATGTTTGGAGATTGCCAATTTTTGGTGAATTCATGGTCATTTTCTTGTGTCAAGTAGATCTTGAAGATGGACTAGTGCAACCTACTTGGTTTATGGAGTCATGTGGTGCTGGATTTGCATCATTAATGTACTCACCTACTCATGGATTTCCAAGGTTTGATGGTTTCTTGTGGCAAGATGGAGATGGAGGCTCATTCATGGAGTTTTATGGTGGAGAAATTTCCCACATTTTCTAACACATTGGGCGAGTTCTAAATGCAGTATGTGAATTCTGATCATCATTGCAACTGTCTGTGCGAATTTGTGCCAGCTTGTAACAGCTCTTTTTGACTTGAATTTTACTTGAATCTGATTTTGACAAAATTAGCACCCCATCAAAATTTGTTGAAGCTATATTTAGTATTTTTTCACTGTGGGCGAGTTCTTGAGTGGCCATGTGAATTCTGTCTAATTGCTTTTCATGTTGTGCAAGTTCTGTACTTGGATTTTCTATGTTTTTCTTTACTAATTTTTGAAACTTGTCAGAACAAAGGGGTCAGATAATATGTGATTGGCCTAAAAAGGTCCATTGGAGTACTGGCGAATTTTGTTTGGGACAAAAATCACAATTCTTGATGTATTTTCACTGTAATCACAGTGTTGACCTGGTTTCTGATTGGGCAAAATTTGCCCTAGTGATAGATGTGTTCTGAATGATGAGTAGAGGGCTGGCAAATTTTGAGTGAAATTGTTTGATGCTAGTGATGTAGTTTCCTAGCACTTGATCCATTTTTCTAGTGATTGGAAAATCCGATCGTGTGATAGATTTGGAAATTGATTTATGAATGGAGATCCGATAAAGATAGATCTTGAACTGATGTAGAGATCTAGAACATGGAGATTGATCAAGATTGTTGGGGGTATTCCCAACAAAGTGTAAATAAATAAAATCCTCCAATAAAATGTGTTGCGAGGGCATGGCATCCTACGCGTATAAGGCCATGGCCCAATGAGCACGCGAGCTTAAGTTGTAAATAAAATAAAATAGAGTTGGGCCTTTGAATTAAAATAAAACTAGAGGCCCAAAGTCATTTTTAAACTTAGAAGATTACTTTTTAAAGTTGGGTCCAAATTGGGACTCACATGAATCTTGTGAATTTCAATGTACTTTTTGTGGACCCTTGGGATCAAGTTGGGTCCAAGATGAATGGATAGGATCAATGTAAATATTAGCCAATCGGATTTTGGGACAAGGGCCTTCCCCATTTTATAAAAAGGCACCATTTGTACTCTATTTTCATGCTTAATAGAGAGGAGGAGACTCTATCATTTTGAGAGCTCAAGCATCCTCATTTGCTAATCACTCTTGCTTATGCTCTTGTTGTGATTGCTTGTTATTTCCATTTTCCATGCTTTTTGGTTTATGCTAGTTAAGGTTTTTCCATAAGCAATGACATTGAGCATTTGAGCTAACCTCCATCTCATCTCTCTCTCTCTCTCTCTCTCTCTCTCTCTCTCTCTCTCTCTCTCTCTCTCTCTCTCTCTCTCTCTCTCTCTCTCTCTCTCTCTTCTCCTTCTTCTATTCTATCATCTCTCTTCACCCAAAATCATGATGAAGTTAGTTTAGGAAGAGTAGAGTTAGAGTGAGTAGTGTTAGTGGAGGTAGAGTTAGATGCAAAGTAGGAAACTAACTAAAATTAGCATCTATGCATAGTAAGGTACCTATCCAGTGAACTAACCCTTGTTGACAGGTAGGAGGGCTATACTACACAAGATCTTCGACCCTACAGTGGCGCCGTTGCCGGAGATAGGTTTTCACTAACTGGTGTAGCTGCATTTTAGCTATTTTCTTGCTTTTTTGAGTAGTTTTAGGGAGATTTTTGGGTGATCAAAGTTAGTTTTCTGTATTTTTTTTGTGTTTGGACTGTTCACAGCTAGTAGAGGAGGCTCTGAATAGCCTCTAAGGGCTTGAAACCCAAACCAACCAGCCAAAAAATCCAAAAAAAACACACCAATCTGCATTTTGGAGGAAAAAAGAGCCTAAAATCTCATCAGATTTTTATATCTCCAAAACCAGTGTGAATTAACCCCTAGCATGATTGGCAGCAGCTCTAGGTACTGTCCTAGACCTGCATAAAAGCCTGCGAGAGTTAGTTCCAAGCAGATTGCAAAAATCAGAGAAAAATAAAAAAAAAATTCAAAAAACCCTTGAAAAATTTAAAAGAATTCAAATCTTCACCAGAACTCTCGTAGAGCCCTCTGAAGTTCCATCTCAATGAGGCTAGGACATAGAAAAACTTGCGAGAGTTAGTTTGCCTGTGCAAGAGTTCCCAGTGAAAAAAGACAAGAAAGTACCAAGGATCCTCGCAGACACCAAAATTTTCAGTTCCAGTGGGCAAGAACTCTCGCAGAGGATTTTGAAGTTCCATCTCAGTGAGACCAGGACACAGAAGAGCTTGCGAGAGTTAGTTTAATTTCAGTGAGCAGAAAATTGGATATAAGTGCTAAAAAATCACTAAAAAGTGAAGATCTAACAAATCCTTCCATTAAGAACTCTCGCAAACCCTCTCAATCGATTCAAAATGATAATTTCCATCAGTGATGAATCCTACGAGAGTTAGTCTTGAGATTTGGTGAAGACCAAGCCAAAATAATGGTTCTGGACCCTCGCATACAGTGATATTTTCACTTCTTGCGAGAGTTAACTCTCGCAGAGAATTCCATAGTGAGATCTGACTCAGCTCCAGCTATTAGGATCCTTGAGAGAGTTACTTCCCAAAGATCTGAGAGATATCAAGTTTTTTATCTACAAAAATAGCTAAAGAACCCTCGCACAAGAGAATCCTCGCAGACTAGATCAATGGAAAGATCTGCATCAGATCTAGCTATTGTCAAAATCTCAGGTCAATCATTGCAAGGAGTAAGAAGATATCAAAGAAAAACTACCGTAAAAGGCCTAAATTTCACTTCCGGCCAATAAGATTGATCAGATTCTTAAGATCCAAACTACGTTCCACTGTACAAGCAAGATCCAACCACTTTGGAACCCACCATCGGATGAATTTGAGATCGGGACGATCAATAGCAAGAAGGATAACAAATCAAGCACCACACCTTCCCAGATTAGTAGTTGTGCAACAAGAGGCAGAACCAGAACCAGCACCAATGGATCCAATGGGCCAACCCATACCTGTCTCTTGCAAGCAGTCCAGAGAGCACCTCGGATGGAAATACCAAAATACGACGGATCATCAGATCTCATCCGATTCCTCCAGATCTACCAGCAAGCTTGTGAAATCTACGATGAACGGGCACCTGCGAAAAAACTGATGTTGTTCTCCATGTCCTTATTGGCAGTGGCTCAAGATTGGTTTTTCAACCTGTCAGAGGAAGAAAAATCTACTCAGGAAGCGGTTAAAACGGCTCTCATTACACGCTTTAAACCAAGAAAGTTCTTGGAAGATCCGTTTCTCTTGCTGAGCGAAGTCAAGATGGGAAAACGAGAAAGGGTCAGGGACTATATTGAACAGGTCAAACATCTACGATCCGAGTGCAGTGCAGCCCTACTCCCGATCATGCGATGATCATGTGGTTCCTTGCCGGATTACCACGAAGCATCAGAAGAGAACTGAAATGATGGGAGCAGTATGCTACTCTGCAAGAAGCTATGGAAGATGCCATCAGGGAAGAGGAGGAGGGATCTGACGACGAATATCCATCCACCCACACTCCTACTCCCTCGATAGCATCATCATCATCAAATGCATCTGCTCTATCCACAAAACTGTTATTGGAACAAATGACAAAATTACACAAACAGTAGATGGAGCAACTTACGGCGCAGTTTGACTAGAAACTGAAAGCCTTACAAGGAGTTGTAGCAGTAACGCCACATCAACTGGAACCAAACCAGCTGCAGTATCCACGACGGGAGAATTTATGGTGTTCGGTGTGCATGCAAAACCATACAACGAATGAGTGTCCAGTCCTAAGGTTGTCTAGAGACAGGTTGACTTCCTGGGTTCCGATGCTGCTTGATCTAATTCGTCAAAATATTTTGCTTGGTATGGACCGCGCTTCTTACCCTTCTTGGTTTTCAAAGTGGTTGGAATTTGCGCAAACTGCTTCCTAGATGCCACCATTGTGGAATCATATGCTTTCGCAATCCGAAATGCATCCTTGAGGTTTTGAAGCACATTTCGCCTGCATTCGTTCTGATAGTCGACTGGCAAATCTAGGACAAAGTGCCAAAGTGCCAACTTCGCATCGAATGATAGAACCCTATTCCTATGTCCATGAATTCCTGGATATAAGAGTCTAAACTCTTTGTACCCATCTTGCAGTTCATGAACTTCAGGTAGTAGTTCACGTCATCAGCAACTACGAAAGATTTCTTAAAAACTTCCACAAACGCCTCCCAAGTAGTTGGCTTCACCGGTAAATCTCGCCACCACAATGATGCTTTGCCGCGTAAAAACAGCACGACACTTTCAATTTTCTTCTCATCTGGAACACCGTGCAGATTGAAGTAACTACTCCACTTGGCCAGCCAGTCCTCGATGACCTCAGGTTTCTTCTCCTTCTTCTTGCCCGCATAAACCTCCGGTTGAAAACCGAGATTAGGTGAAGACATCAATTTGACTTGACTCAACAGAACCTTCATTTGCTGATCTCTCATCTGATTACGATTATTCATATCATTGAGTGTCGTACTCAAATGCTGACAAATCACCATATAAGATGGCGCACTTGGATTTGCAGCTTGATTTGAAGTTTCTCTGGCCATCTCAATATATCTATCCTGAAAATTACTAAATTTAGTTAATAACAGATTAACTCATAGTGAAGTCCAGTTGACAAAAAATGAACTGAAATTGACTCCAACATGGTCAAATCACTATTTTTAATCAATTTCATAGATATTACAAGAAACTGGAAAGAACTAAAAATATTGAGTTTTCGCACTTTTAATTTTTTGTTTTTTTTTTTTTTACGTTTTCACAAAATTCATAAAAAATCATTGTCAGTTATTAAGCAATCAAAATAGGAATTTCGATTCACTGTTCGATTCTTATTTTTACTCTATTAATATCCCTCAGGCATGCAAGACATGTGACATTAGACTGATTTTTTACATTTACTGAATTTTATGTAAAAATCCAGTTCTACGGAAATTGTCAACTATAAAATCCAGTTTTGTATCTAACAGTCAAAGTACATGCGTATGACCACTCAAAACAAATCTAAACTACTGATGCTTGTCAGAATCACTCTGAGAATTCGCATGCAGACATTCCATGCAAGCACAGTACCTCAAAATAGGAAATTGACATGCATGCTGGAAAAAATCCAGAATGATCCCCTTATGGATTTAGAGAAATCCATCCTCCAAAATTCACCAAAATTGGTCAATTTTTGTCAATTTTTGACACACGACAACATTATTTTCTAGACATGTGATAGATTGACATTTTCTAGTTATTTTATATGAAAGAATATAATGGAATCATTGTTGGTTGTTCAAGCTCTGATGGACATTTTGTTAGATGTGAAGCAAAGGCCTTCTCTAATACAAGAATAATAGTATGACAAGGGCAAAAATTGCTCTCCAGATCATTAAGATTAATGTGTACAAGGCCCATGTGTTTCATCGCAATGCCAGTAGTACATTGTTCCACGATATATTTGTACGTCCTTGGTATGCATCCATTGCAATAACCATTAGGCGTTCTTGCTTTGTGTGGGAGATGGCATTAACATGTTCCTTCTTCATGTGAACGACCTTGTCTCAAAATTTCAACATTGTCTCTCCATGTGTCCTATCTTGCCACAATAGTGGCAAGCTTTTCTAAATTACCACCTCTGTTTGGTATAGTGAGTAAGGCTGATTAAACATCCTTATCTTTCTTCTAATTTGGTTGTCTTTTCAGTTTTATCAATGAAAGCTTCAATTTGTTCTTGTGAATCAAAAGGCTGTTTTGCATATGCTCCTCTATCTTCTAAAAAATTTCTTTCTGAGGAGTTGTCCCACCAAACTCTCCATGAGGAGTTTGTAAAAGTGACTCCCTAGTGAGACAAAATTCTTTATAGGGTAAAGCCTTTGGGCAAGGGCTTTATGCCTCCTCGTGAGACAGTTCGGTTCCTATCTACCGTAAGAGCAGCTGCCCGAAAGAGCGTAAAGCCCTGCCCAAGGTGTTTGGCCAACATTAAACCCTAACCTTCAAAAAAAAATGTATTGTCTTCCCCAAACATTGTGGCCATAATTTCCTCCACAGGCTGGGTACCCAAACAAGGCTAAACGTACAAAGAAGGGCTCCACGTATAAGGAAAAACCCAAGGGTGTTCCTGTTTTTAAGGGCTCGTGTTCAAGCTCTCAAAATTGAGGGCATAAATTTTAAGCACCTTTTTTTAACTTTGCCACGATAACAATATAAGCTATTGTGACAATTTGTTGAAAGCCAATGTGTCACTCCTAGGTGAGTTTTGAGCATTATGAAGAGATTTCTTTACTGTTTGATTCTTCTTAAATGCGATCTTTGTTGTTTTTGTGTTTTAACAGTTTGAAATGCCATGCATAAGGCAAAGCTTCTCGTTATACATCAATCACCTTGTTTTCAGAACAGATGCTCTAGCAAAAAAATGAGACAACTTATGATATTTAAAGTTTTGCTTCTCCACCTTCAGTTCCTTCAGCGTTGATTGAACACACAGCGATCATTGTACGCTTCTATCAACAGTGACCTTACATATGTAGTGCGCATTCTTACGCTTTTGTCAGAGTTGATACCACTACTAATGCCACAATTTTCTATATTAAGGAAAAAAACACATTGGCTCACGTGGGCTAGTGGAGAATTCTTGGGGTTGAAGAGGATCATTGCCAAGACTTCACCGTTTTGCTTCTCAAAGATTTCTTGAACATCTCCCCTTGCCAGGACTATACCACTTTGCTTCTCAGATCGTTTTTTATCGTGAACACCTTCCGCTGGTATGATCTCTCCACCCGTGATATCCTACAACTCAGACTCTACTGGGGGCAGTTTTATCTTCACCTTCTAGGCATGAAAGTTTTTGCCATCAAAATATTGAATTAGTCTTTGCTCCAGGTTTATCAATGATGTTCAAGCGATTATCCTACAGTCTCGCTGGTGTACACATCAAGGCCCATAACATCTTGGAGGATTGAATTTTGCAGTGTGTTGGAACCTAGGAGACTTGTACCTTGGACTATCAGTCCGCCTTGATGATATGCAGTCTCTGGATGAGCTCAGCAAGGGAGACATGCCTGTCTGTCATCAAAAAGTTCCTACCAAGGATACATTGGACTATGGTTCTGTGCCTAGCTCTGATACCAACTATTGACCTGACGCAAAAAACAAACAAAACAAGAGACTGTCGTAACTCTGAAGAGAGAGAGAGAGAGAGAGAGAGAGAGAGAGAGAGAGAGAGAGAGAGAGAGAGGACATCTTACAAACAATGTCTTCTACAAGGCAATCTGTAGTAGTCGTGCCACTTTGTAGATTTATTATTATGCCTTTTGGTTTATCTGAATGGAGGGGAAGGGGTATAGAACCCATTAACTTATGTTTGAAATTCAAGGTTCATATTGCTTGCCCTGGTACGCATTGACAAATTTTTTACTTTGCTTTTTGGTATCGAACTTAGGTGGGGAAGCCCACCAGCTCAAGAATGACACACCAACTCAGCGTATGTGGGAAGATGGATTTTGTACTATTAAGGACCAATCACTTCACCCCTATTTTTGACTTGTAGGCATCAGAATGAACATAGTCTGTAACACATCCAAGCTCTCTCTCTCTCTCTCCAAAAAGCAAAATGCTTGTTAGAAATCCATTTTGTTATACCGATTTGGTGCATAAATATCAAGATCTTTATTCTGATCATCTCAGAAATTCTCATAGTCAATCTACTGCACAAGTTTAACTAAAACTCTTTAGGAGATGAGCACATGTTAATGTGTATTGATGAGATATAGTCTCTGGTCTTAACTGCACGCAGGAACAAACTTTTTTTCAGCTCTTTTGTTTCCATATCATCAAGGTACACAGCCTGAAAGCGAGTTCTAAAAGCTTAAGATAAATTTTCAAAGCCCCGCACTCTGTGATATGAGGAACATTTCAAGAAATGAAAACCAAATACATCTTCGAAGTGGTGTCAAGCAAGCTAGTCAATGATCTCGAAGAGTATTTAAGTTTTATCCTGGCTGGAATAGCCAAGATGGAGTCCAGCATTCTTTCAAACTCAACCATGTTTTAGAACTTGATTGGCAGTTATTAGATCCTGTAAAGCCTCTGTCGTAATCACACAGCAGCGTACTCTTGCTGTAGATAACTTTCTACAACTCAATATAAACAAATTTCAAATGCAAGTGAAGATAACAGATTCAGGTCACAGCTACTTATTTTGCCTCTCACAGGATTATGCCGATTGTTCTCGTGTGGGAAAAAAAAATTTAAATATCAGGGTTTAGCTCGTAGGAAAAGTATGTAAAATGATTGTCAATATGTTTAAAGACCACTCACTTCAAGACCTTTCAGGATTTTGCTTTGAGCTCAATTACAATGATAAAATTAGGATGCAGTTCTTGCAGTTTACCGCGTCAGTCGACAGTTAGGATCATATGCACAAACTTGAGAATTGAAAAACTGATGATATGAACTGAATGAGGTCTTCTATGGCATTAGTTTCCCTCCTATACCCGCTAAGTAAAACATGGGTTGAAAAACTATATATTACTGACTTTTGAAAATGTCTTGCCATGATAGAAATCTTATGCAAATATGATTACAACCACGATGAGCCAAAATCGACAACTGCAATAAAGGTTCTATCCTTGGTAAGAGATGAAAGAAGCAGATAATCATTTAGGTGACAAACAGAATCAGTGCAATTAATGCATTATTCTTACAAACAGATAAATGGAGCAAATGCTTTTCAAAGTGACAAACCAGATAATTATGATATGACCTGTCACACAAATAAACCATTGCCCTGTTTCACATGAATAAAAAATAGCCTTGAGCTACGAGGATCTGCAACAGGATGCATTGTAAGCAAATTGTACTAGCAATCAATTTTTTGGCTGTTCCATACGTGAACAAATTGCATAGTTAACTGCTCGGAGTCTTGGATTGATGAAGGTGAACATTTTTCCACTCCCACTCTCCTTCAGTACTTTTTACCCGCTTCCATAAACGAGTTTCATTGTACGCCACCACCATCCCCTCTGATGGACTTCCTAGCTTTTGTTGAAGCCTTGTATATGTCACAAGACCTACATCATCACTCAGCACGGAGACCGTAGGGGAAGAAATGATAGATTGAACAGAAGGACATGCAACTGCCAATTTCTTGGTCTCCAATACTAAATCGAAGTAGAATCTTTGAAAATCCAATCCTTGGACTAGATGACCTGTAAAACAGCATACCCATAATAATACAATAAGGCAAAACTGAAGAGGAGGTGAAGCCAACTGAAGGGTCACGTATTAACCCTTAGCTCAGGCATATTCAAGGCGTTAGAAGTAAAGCATCATTCTAAAAAAGAAAAAGAGGTCAAGCTTAGGGCTGAATTATCAGCCTAAATATGTACGATACTATGTATGCTAGTAGGTCCCCAATATGTGGCCTCGTGGTTGACACTTTGTTTCTTCAGCTCAAGGACTAGAGTTTACTATCGCTTGTGCTCATGGGAGAGTATAGAACTTAAAGAATCCTATTGCAAACACATGTCCATCAATAGAAAGAGATGAAGTGCACCTGCCACCAAATGGTTACATAATCCCTGTCAGCCTAAGACACGTGCGCAGCAACTGCTCCACCCTGTGATCTCTGCCCAACATCTCCCATAGGCGCCATAGGAACTACCACCTCTATTGAACCTGGGCCACTACCTACGCTCAATAGGCCCTCCCCCAACTGACTTCCCTGATGGAAAAGCCTCTCTTGTAGATGATGGCCCTGTTGCCGCTGTTGATGGTAGCCATGATGGGCCTTGGCTCTGCCGATGAAGTCCGTAATGGCCCTACTACTGATGGACTAGGCCATGATGGCCCTATTACTACTAAAGCTGATGGAGGCCGTGATGGGCCTACTGCTGATGAACTAGGTCGTCATGGCCCTGCACCAGAAGGTGCACCACTAATGCCAACCCCTAATATTGTGCCAATAGAACCTAGTTGCCCACCAATTTGTACCTTGGGCCAAATCATTGCTGCCCCTCCATATGTGCTCAGTAGGCGCTCTCACTCAGGTGCAGGAATTCCCACACATCGGGCAATTCCCATGGTCCATCCATCTGGCTTGGTCAAACCAAGCAAGTGTGCTTTGATCCTTGTCGTCGTGTTGCAAAAGGGAGCACCGCAAACAAGCAATGCCATCCGCGTGAACCTATGAAAAGTACGGTGTCTCCCTCCAAGAGATCCACCTCCGCCCACATGCATCGTCCCACCACAGGCATGGCTATAGAAACCCTCACGACGCTATAGAAAAAAGGTCAAAAACCCAATCGAAAGTGGATAAGTGGAAAAAGGGAGCTAAAACAGCCCTAAAGTCGTCTAAGGCATAAACCACTAAACCCTACACCTAGAAAAAAACTATGCAAAATGCCTCATGCACACCAAGCACATGAATGCTCATGGTGACCACCTATGCATAAAGCATAGAAAACACGGTTCCCAGAACCGTGGGCTCTGGGAACCGTGGAAGGAACCGTACCACGGTTCCTTGAACCATGGTACGGTTCATCTAAAAAAATAATTAATTAATTAATTAATTAATTTTCCTAAATTTCCCCAAAACCCCTCATAGCTCGTTTTTGTCCCTCATTCAACTTTTAGGTCCTTTTTTTGCCTTTTTTTGGGCTGTTTTTGGGGGTGGGTAGTCAAAAATAAAGAAAGGCCATTAACTAATTTGAAGTAATTTAAAAAATTAATTAATTAATTATTCAGTACGGTTCACCACGGTTCTGGGCTAAATTCTTAAAGAACCGTACGGTTCTCGAACCGTAGTGAATCGTTAACGGTTCATTAATTCTATGGCATAAAGAAGCTTGGGAACATGCAATCACTGTCTCCCTAGCAATCCTACAGCCAATCCTAGCAACAGGAATCACTCAAAATGATGCACTATAGCCTCCAAACAAAGCAAAGAAAACAGGGTGAAAAAAATCTTCAACAAATTGCTTTGCTTGTAAATCTCCACATGGTCACTCTTGCCCTCTTCTATGCGCTACAATCACCTTCCACTCATCATGGTGGCCTTCACATAGAGTGCTCACATCAACTATTTGGCCTTCGATTTCTCTCTCCACAAGCTCTTCTTCTCTCCTTTTGGTGCACTAGAAACAAGGCTCTTCGCAGGAGTAGTTCAGACTGGTATTTCTTTTTTACCATATTCCAAGGTTCCAAAACACAGGGTCTCGAAATGTCGTTCTAGTGCTTCTTAGTGTGATGAGATACCAAAACGGATTGTAATGGATACCGGATATTAAATACAGAAATTTTGATGCACACACTACATTTTCTAGAGAAATTGTGTCGGATACAATGAGTTTCTTGAAACAAATGTGTTTGATGCAATGAATTATCTAGAATATAGCTTACTACCTATTCTGGTTCCTCTGATGGGAATCTCCTAGAGAATTGATTTGCTAAGCTTGATACTTATTTCCAGATCTACCCTAAAACTGACGTTCAGAAAATCCAATTAGCCGCCTTACATTTAGATGGTCGGGCTGCCACTTGGTGGCGGGTTTTTCGTTCTGATCCTGATCGGGAGGGGATGCATTTATGGCCCTCTTTTCGCCGTGACCTTCGCCATGCTATGATTGTTCCTCAATGGCTGAGTTGCCAGCGTGATCTCTTTTGTGATTAATCTCACTCATACTGGCAACCTGGCTTCCTACACAGATCAGTTCACAAAGCTATCTTACCTCTTTTCAAACTTACAGCCTGCTGAGCTCATCTCAGGCTACATTGCAGGACTTCGAGGTGCATTATGCTGTGATGTCATCTTTTCGACCCCATACTCTTTCTAATGTTATGTCTCTTGCTAGTGCTCTACAGCATAAGTACCCTGATACACCATTTTCCCGTTTTTCCCGACCTCGTCCCCCCTCAGTTTCTACTCCCACGTCCTCCTATTCCTTGCCCTGCATTTGTCCGCCGTTACACTTCCGCAGAGTTCGCCGACATTTAGCATAAACGTCCATGTTTCCGTTGTAACCTTGCTCGTGATTGTCACCAGACTCCTCTTACTACTACTGTTGTTTTCTATCATGAGGGCACTGACACCGACGACCTTGATCCTGTGTCTGAGCCTTGCCCCTGTTCTCCTTGTTAGTAAGAAAGATGGTACCAAACGTCTCTGCGTAGATTATCGTGCCCTCCATGAGCTAACTATCCGTAACCAGTACAATATCCCTCACATGGATGACCTATTTGATCAGCTTGGCACTTCCCAGACCTTCGTTTTGGATATCATCAGATTAGAATGCACCCCTCTGACGAACAAAAGACTGCTTTTCGTACCCTTTTCTGAGTTTTGTGTGCTTCCTTTTGGTGTAACTAACGGTCCTCCTATGTTCGAGAATGTTATGAATAATATTATGCGTCCACTTCTTGGTCATTGTATTTTAGTTTATTTCAACGACATTCTCATTTTTAGTACATCTCTTGACGAGCATGTGTCCCATCTCACGTCTGTCTTTCAGTTACTCATTCACCATCATTTGTTCGCCAAACTGTCCAAATGTTCTTTCACCATTGCTGAGATTGAATTTCTTGGGTTTCTTATTTGTGATGGGCGTATTCGCCATGATCCTCGTAAGGTTCAGGCTATCCAGAATTTTCCTAAACCAAATGATGTTCACCATGTTCGTATGTTCCTTGGTTTAGCTACTCACCTTCGCCACCCTGTTTGTCACATGTACTTTGAATCCGCTTGCCCAATGTAAATGGTAAACTATAATTATTAAATTGTAAATGGCTAAGTCACCAGCCTGTGCAATTGTAAATTGCAATGTAAATATCTGTTATAGTGACTAAATCCGAGACGGCCAAGGGGGTACTAGGTCTCATAAGAGTCTGCTGGACTGACCTCCTAAAAAGTATGAAGGGTTGACCGGTCAACGTGACGTGTCATATGCTCACTGGGACACTTGGTCCAGTGCATGGTCAATGGACGGGTCAACAGGACGTCTCATATGCTCATTGGGACATTTTCATGCCCTGATTCCATACTTTTTAGGGTTTAGGCGTGGACCATCGTGCAAACATCTGCTAGGGGCGCGGGGATGTGGGCACACACCATGGCTCAGGCACCCGCAGATGGAGATGCTTGCATTGCGGTGGTCACTTCACGGGATCACTCACCAGGGTTAGGGCTCACTTGCTGTGGGTCAGAGGGCCAGATGGGCGGACATTGGGCATATCTGATTGCCCCAGGATTTCTGATGAGGATCTGCAGAGGTTGTCTACCATGTACGGGCCCGGTATTGCATCACAGGGTTCTAGACAGGGACAGGCAGCAGGAGCAGCTACAGGCAGGCATGCAGGAGGGCTCACAGGCAGACAGGCAGGGCCTACCATGGATATTGGGCCCAGTACATCACGGGCAGGGCATGGTATAGCTGCAGGGTGTAGTACATCATGGGTTGGGCATGGTACAGGTGCAGGGCCCAGTACATCACGGGCAGAGCATGGTACAGCTGCAGGGCCCAGTACAGCACGGGCAGAGCATGGTTCAGGTGCAAGGCCTAGTACAGCACCTTCAGTTCCATCCGCAACAGCAGCAGGACCATCAGATGAGCATGTTGGTTCAGCAGCAGCGGGTGCTTCTCGACCCTCCTCCTCGGCAGCAGATGCACCACATGCTTCGGCAGACGTTACCAGAGAGAGTGACACACCCACGGATCAGCCATCCGTTGGGCATGCTAGACCACGAGCACCATATACACAGCAGAGAGGGGTTAGGCCCAGGCAGCAGACCCTTGATCGATGCGGCTGGCAGAGAGAGCAGTAGGCCCGTTGCACTCGACTGTGTGGCCAGTTCTTTTACGAGTGCGGCATTGCCTTTGCTGTTGCTGACACTTGGGTGTTCAGGGAGTTCTATGCACAGATGGCGGCCGTGGATGCTACATGGACACCTCCCAGGCGAGAGGCACTACGAGGGAGGTTGCTTCGTCAGGAGGAGGAGACCATGACGCGGGAGTTGAGTTCCATTCGCTCAGCTTGGCAGCAGTAAGTAACTTGTCTTTGTAATCTCTTTGCATGTGTTTAGGATTTACTGGTGCCACAATTTTTGCATGTAGCTAATGGGTGTTTTGCGGCAGGTATGGATGCACGATATTGAGTGATGGATGGACCGACATTCGTCGGCGATCCGTCATCAATGTCTTGGTTTCTTGCCCGCTTGGCATAGTATTCCTACGTGGCGTGGATGCCACTCGAGGTGGTGACGCCATCACAGCTGATTTCATATGGGAGGTCATTAGAGATGTTATTGCTGACATCGGAGTTGAGCACATGGTTCAGGTTGTCACCGACAACGCCTCGAACTGCAAGCAGATGGGCGAGATTATGATGAGGGAGCACCCCAGCATTGTGTGGACACCCTGTGCTGCACATTGCATAGACTTGCTCATCCATGACCTGTGTGCGCTTCCATGGATCAGAGAGGTATAGTTTGTTCTATTTGCTATGCTTTCTTCCTTCGATGCTGCTAACCACATCTCAACTACTGTCTAAACTTTTTTACTGCGTGTTTGTGTTGCAGATCACTTCTACGGCCATGCGCCTGGTCACTTTTGCCACCAGGAAGAGGCGTGTGTTGGCCCTGTTCCGCACCTTCTCCACCCTAAACCTGAAGAAGCCCGCACCCACGCGCTTTGCGTTTTACTTCTTGGTGCTAGAGCGATTGGTGGTGGTGAAGGACGCATTGCGGCGGATGGTTTCCAGCGTGGCCTTCCGGGACTTTACAGACCTCCCCCATTCGGCATTTTTCCAGTCCACTATGTACGGCGACGAGTTCTGGAGAGCTGCTGAGGAGATTAGTGGGATCCTACTACCCATTTACAAAGTGCTGCGTCTGGTAGACCGTGAGGGGTGCACCCTCGGTCTCATTTATGAGTTCATGGAGCGCATCGGCGAGGGGATTCTGTTGTCAACCTTGGACAAGCATAGGTATGACTCTTCAGTGTCTAGTTTGTTGTTTCTCACTCGAGTCTGATGCGTTTCTTTTATGCTATGGTTTAGTGATTGTTGTAATTTGTCTGCTGCAGGAGGCGCGAGATCTCACGCATCTGGGAGGCCAGATGGGACTACTTCCACCGACCCATCCACGCCGTAGCCCACATGTTGCACCCCTTGTGGCGCTCTACACGAGAGAGGGACGATCCGGAGCTGCACCGGGGATGGGTGGAGTACACGGAGCGCGTATGGCCCGGACCAGGTACGTGTGAGAAATCGTTTGGTAGCAATGTTACTACAGTATTGTACTCATTGGTAGTGTCTGAATTCGAGGGGTCTTACATGTGCCATGTTTTTCCTTTTGCCAACAGGTCCGATGCTGGCCAACATTGCAAGCCAGCTGCTCGCATTTGAGCGCTTCCAGTTTCCTTTCGATGGAGAGCAGAGTCGGCGGAGGGAGGATCAGCTGAGGCCCATTACATGGTGGTGCATCCACGGGCTCAGCACAGGTGACCTGAGGCGATTGGCTGAGAGAGTCCTTGCACAAGACTGTTCTGCAGGAGCTTGTGAGCGGAATTGGAGCACCTGGGCCTTGTATCACACGCAGAAGAGGAACAGGTTGTCCATCGAGCAGTGTAGGCGGTTGGTGTTTGTGAACACCAACGGCCGTATGCTGAGGCGCACACGAGGACAGGGTCAGATGCTCGAGGTGAGTCACATCATCACCCCTTTTTTCTTGGTATGCTTTGATGAATTGATTTGCTTTCAAAATATGCAGTGAGTTGCACAATACCTGCCTAACAACAATGTATTGTTTTTGGTTGCAGGTGGACCCTGACACTTGCTTGGTGGATTCGATAGCTGCTGCTCCTCGAGCACCACCCACACAGGAGGAGATGGATGATGAGATCCATAGAGAGCTCTACATACAGGCACAGGCTGACGCACGGGCTTTACGGCGGCAGAGGAGGACAAAGAGGCAGAGGGAGAGGGCTGAGGAGGGAGATGACGAGGTCTCGGAGGGTGGAGAGATGCTCGGGGCAGACTATGTGGAGGAGGAGGAGTGGGTTGAGGGAGATACAGAGGAGGACGAGGAGATGTGGGCGGAGGCACAGGGGGATGACCTGGCTGACCTGCTGGTGGACCCTGATGCAGAGACAGAGGAGGAGCCAGCCATTCCTGCACGTAGGCCTAGGGGGAGACCTAGAGGTTCTAGGAGGGGGGGGCTGAGTACTCTTTTTGTAGACAGGAGTGGAGCATCACAGGCAGTCGTCGGCCAGGCATCATCACAGTGGGTAGGGCCATCCCACGGCACGACGAAGTAGACACAGGGCTGGGGGCAGCCAGATGGGGGCCAAAGGAGGGGAGAGAGGCAGAGGCAGAGGCAGAGGCAGAGGTAGAGGCAGGGAGAGGGGGGTGGTCCAGAGCCAGGGCACACAGCAGGGATCCAGAGCACGCAGCAAAGCCAGGGCCACACCACGGCATATGGCTCCCTCCAGTTCCGATTCATCTGCGGACCCATGGGACCTGCAGTCCACAGATTCGGATGATTTATCCTACCATGACTCTGACGAGCCTTAGTTATATAGTTTTTGGTGCCATGTGGCCCGATGTTATATATTATGATGATCTTATTCACAGCATTGTCGTGATTCAATATTGTTCTTTGTGGTTTCAGTTCAGTAACTTCGGTTTTATGGTTTATGATTTATGGTTGTAGAGAGAGAGAGAGAGAGAGAGAGAGAGAGTATGGTTGTTTTGTCAAAAATTGTTTCATTTAAGGCTAAAGTTCAGAATGATTCAGCTAGTTTTTTGTTCAGCATGGTTTTAGTTCCGTTTGTTGTGAATCGTGATCAGAGAGAGATAGAGAGAGAGAGAATCAGAGAAAGGGAGATTCCTGCTATGTTCACTGGGAATGCCCCAATGTGTTCTCTTTTTTTTATATGGGATGCAGCTTTAGCGTAAAGGGACCATCCTGCACCTGAAACAGTCGGCAAACTACACAATCATACTCCCCTCGATCAGAGCTTTCATCTGATACCCATATTGCACAAAAAAAAAAATTAAAAAAAAAAAAAAAATTCGATTCTACACGATTCTGGGAAAATCCCGAATCGCGAATCGGGATCGCGATTCGCGAATCGCGCTGCAACTATGGTTCTTACACAATTTGCAGAAATACACGGAGTTTGACAACAGTGTCACATTTTCTCTCTCTACAAAACCCGACAGTGTCGCATTTTTTGCCTGTCAGGAATCTCGTGTAAAAATGCAGTGTCGCCCTTTTCGCATTTTTCACCTGTAAGGAATCTCGTGTAAAAATGCAGTGTCGCCTTTTTCGCATTTTTCACATGTCAGGAATTACGAGTAAAAATGCAGTGTCGCTTTTTCGCATTTTTCGCCTGTCAAGAATTACGAGAAAAAATGCAGTGTCGCATTTTTCGCCTGTGGCAGTTTACGTTCATTTATGCAGACAGACTGTTTACAGCCAATTGTCGCCGCTTATCAACAAGCAACTTCTGAGAAGAACTGGATGAATGCCAACGGACTCCAGCCAACTGGCAATCACATTTGACGACCTAATTACTTAGTATAAATCAGCTGTTCATACATCTCATTATCAAGTGAACTGAAAAAGATTGTGAATTGTGATGGAGTTGAGTGTTATTTCACGACGCTTCCTGCGCTCTCATCAAGCAGATCGTTCACAACCAAAAAGTATTGTAGTTAGCTCTCTATCAAGCTTTCAAGCTTAAACTCTCTTGAGCATTCTAGCTCGGTCTTTTAGAGATTTATTTTAGAGCTGCTATTGCGCTACTGCTTATCAGCAGAGTCGCTTATTTCGGACTTACTCTCAGGTACTCAGAGATAGCTTTAAAGTGCGTGGTTTCTATCCGCTATTGTTTTGCGCTCATTAGCATCTATTTTTCTTTAATCAATACTATTTCCTTATTACGTTCAGTTTGTGTCAGAATGCATGCATCTCTGTATTGCTTTTGTAATTGGTAGAAATTGTCTGAGAATTCAATACTTTATGTTTGGCTACGTAACCACTTAGTATCTAGCGAAAGTTAGTTGATAAAGATTGGACGTGATTTCCATCACTACTGCTTTGTTCAATTTTTGATACGCGTAGTCATGCATTGGAAGTAGGAAGTTTCCGCTATTCCATTACTCACCTATTTCCGACACTCCCGGGTTAAGTCTGCTGGTTTGCTTCAAAGTTGGCCTATATAGCTCATCGCCAGTGGACCGATATATCTATGGACTTTATCCTAGGCCTTCCCCGTACCCAGTGTGGTCATGATTCATGTATGGTGGTGGTTGATAGGTTCTCGAAGCAGGCACATTTTATACCAGTTCGTAGTACTATTACAGCTGAGCAGTGTGCACGTTTATTCTTGTCAGAGATTTTCCGCCTCCATGGATTTCCTCGTACTATCCTTTCTGATCAGGATAGTAAGTTTACCTCTACATTTTGGACAAAGCTTATGCGCATACTGGATGTTTAGCTTTTTATGGGTTCTGCTTATCATTCTACTGCTGATGAACAGTCTGAGGTCCTTAATCGCATCCTTGAGGACTATCTCCACCATTTTGTTACTCCGTCAGGGAAGGACTGAGATCAGCATCTATGTTTAGTATAGCTATAATAGCTCAGTTAGTACCAGCACTGGTGTCTCTCCCTTTTTATTATCTCACTGTTATGCACCCCTGTTACCTAGGATACCTCTTCCTCCTGAGGATACACCTGTTACACTTGCCTCTTTTCTATCAGGTGCTCGCAAGCTTATTTCTCGGGCCAGCACACCTCTACAGCACGTCCAGCAGTGGTACCAAACTTCTATTGATCGTCATCGACGGCATGTTCAGTTTCAGGATGGGGATATGGTTTATCTACGCCTTCGTTGTGCTCGACACCACTTTATTCAGGGCCATGCTTGGAGGTTCTTAGTCCTGTGACATATCAGTTGCAGCTTCCTTCTTCGGGCCTGTGATATATTCCATGTCAGTTTATTACATGCTGCTATTGAGGATGATGCTCCTTGTGATGCTGAGTTTCCTACTGATCCAAAGTTATTTCCCCTCCTACCTGCTGCTATTCTACAGGTTCATCTTCATCATAGTCGGCACCGGCGGCAGATTCAGTTTTTGGTACAGTGGGATGGTCGTCCTGTTGAGGAGGCCACATGGGAGCCTATGGATGTGTTCTATCATACACCTTTGCTTGCGGACCAGACTCATGCTCTTGCTGCACTTATTGATTCCTCTTTCACAGTTGCTGATACACCAGGGCCTTCTGCTTGATCCTATGCTGACTCTTCATTTCGCGGCAGGGCTTTCTTTTGTGTCGGGGAGAGTTATGGACTTGGCTCTTTACATTCGCCACGTCGTTTGCATCTACTTTACCTTTACCTTTTATGCATAAGCAGGCCTTGGGCCCTCTATTTTATTGGTTACTGACATTTTGACTATATGGTTGGCCTTGGGCCCTATTATTCATCTTATTGACATCAGAGAAACAGGATTATATCATTGACCAAAGAACCTTCACTTCATACGTGTTCTATTTCATGACCAAAGAATCCACATAGAATAAGTCACTGGTGATGAAGGCAAATATTTCAAAACTTTGTTCCACCTTGTATTGAAGCACACAGCCATGTCACTTCTCCTTCAGATATAGATCTAATGAGTGGAAGCTGGATACAAGAAAAGGAAGGGAATCATAAGCTCACAGTACACTACAAAACAAGACAGAGAATGATATTTGCAGTGAATGATTTTTACTGCTTGAGGAACACACAAATTCAGGTAAGTCGATCCTTCCGGCATCAAGACAACACAGGCTACTTGCAAGCCACTCTTATTTAACACTAAAACGTTTTACATTGCTTGAGCAAGATTTGAACTTAGGCATGTCATGCTTCCGGTAGTTTCCAGATATTAAATGGACACAGAACGGGCCCGTATGTTTTTGTAGCAAAAATTTTCCTCACCACACGTACGTAAGTCTATTTTGACTGAACCCGATACAAAGTTTACTACTGCTGTTTGGCAACATTTGACTAAGCTTCTTATGAATGATGTTGCAGTACGTCTCAAAGCTTTGAGACATACTGCAATATCATTCATCTAGTAGACCTAAATCACTATATCAGCTACTAATGCAGCAGTACCATTCCACTGCAGAGTGATCCTTCTGAAATTTTTGAATAATGTTCTCCTTTTCCATTGTCATAACGATAGGGAGGGGGAGACATCATTGCCTCTGTCGAGCAGGGAAAGTTACAACCACTTTAATAGCAGTTACCCGGACTTATAGGCTATAATATTTCATTTTACATGATTCAGAAATATGTGCTACTATATTTGGCCATACTATTGTTGTATACATTTACAGGTAAACCTCATGACTTGGACCTAGGAACCAACATCATCTAGTTCTTAGTTGCCCGTTCCGGAACGTAACGAAAATAAATTTTAAAAATTACGTATTTTCTTAAAAGCGAGCCTCCTATTCTTCCGATCTTAACGGAAGCTAGATGCGCACATCCAAAGGAGAAATTGGTGAACTTTGGAGGCTTTCCATCTGCTCCTGTCATTGTGAGAGAGAGAGTCCGACGAAAAGTCTCCTGCCAAAGTAGATCAATCGCTGTAGCCATATTGAAATCTGCATCTGGTCTTACTGCAATGGGCATCGCAGCCAATCGCAGGTTTTAAGATTCAGCACAGGTACTCCAGTTCCATTAAATGGCATGCATCGCGCCCACACTAGATCGCTACCTGTGTCTGCAAGAGCATGAATTGTCTGTGGAGGAGCGGCTAGTTGCACCACCATGAGAGAGGATCCATACAAATCAGTATTGCAGGAAGGATTGAATGTGCTCTCTTATGTTTCTGACTCTTCCTTTCAGGCTTTCTTGGTCAATTCATCGATCACAAACATACGCTCTGTTTTAATACCTGTTTTTTAAATTTAAAAAAATAAAACATTCCAACCCAGTACGTTCTGAAACGTACTGTACGGGACGTACAGTATGTTCCGGCCCAAAAGGGTCAAAACGAGTTTCTAAGATCTAGTTCTTTACGTTTACACGTAAATCTCAGGACTTGGACCTAAAGGAACCAACATCAACTTGTTGGCAAGTATATTGACATTCTCTTGTAGGTACAATGCTGTACCTTTTGATCATAACGGAATCAAACTTGCAAGTCATGCAGAAGTATAGTTGAATGTAGCCACAGAGCAAGGGTGCCGCTTCAATTCAGCAAAACTCAGGTGCAGCAGCAACATAACATTCTATCTCCACTTACACAATGGTAATATAACACAATTGCAAGGCACGCTCAAGAACAATGTCAGAAATTGTTGCACAAATTTATATCACAGCAATTCTGACATCATAAATTGAGAAAAAACGTACAAAAATCCAGTGAGCTAATTTCTTTGATTTACCAAAGGTTTGAAAAAACCACCCTAGAAGTCAAGTTTTGCGTACTTGGGTATTGGTAGTTTACTACCACTATCACCTATTTCATTGCTCGCTAATTTTCAATACAAGAAAGAAATTTCTTTCGAGCTTCCTGCATTTATGCCTTCCTTGACAACTGTTTGTACCATGGGGGTTAGATTTTGCTGTTGTCACTTTAAGCTCACAACAACCATAGCTCCTAGTCATTTACAGAATAGTTTCTAGACAACCTTCTCATCAATGTTCGTCCTAGATAACCATCATAGTCTCAATAGTGCAACATGTGCGCCAGCCAATTGATACTTTCACAGTAAAACCAGTGATTTGCATACCAGTATATCAAGCTCCTTACCTTGTGCTTCAGGTACAAATGATGTCACCTCGGTATCACAAAGCCTTTTATATGTCGTGTAGTCACCGTTGTCAATAGCATGTAGAAGATTTTCTGACAGTGTAAGTAGGTCATCCTGCAAGCACCTGAATGTATAAAAGACTGAACTAGTGGTTGAGACGACCTCATAAACACTAACATTTCTAGAAAAGACTCCAACCACACTCGAAACTAAAACAAATAATTGGGCAGATGCCTTCGAATAAATGCATTTCTACTGAGCCAGTTTTGAGGGAATTTTGCCATTGGAGTTTTCTCATGTTGTTACGTACCCACAAGGCCATTTAACAGCCTACCTGGGGTGACAGTCTCATTACACGACATGAGTCACTAATCTGGAGCTATAGATCGTTTGGGTGCCACATGTCAATGTTCCATTGGGGCAAGGCAACCCCTTCTTTAATGACCCACAGCAATGGGCGCAACTGACACGTGTCGATGATTCAGATATGATCATGTTGGCGAAGGTGACCCCACCCTGTATATAGAAGTGGATCTACACGAGATGGGTATTCATTCTCATCTTGAGAATGGACAGCTTCTTCCCACGTGGTTAGGCCAGGATGATATCTTAGCCTTAAGATGTAGGTATGCGAGGGCTGAAGGTAGGATACAATGGCATGGGACATTGTAGCCTGATGGAGACCTAAGCGTGCCTGATGGTGTTCTGTAGCTCCAGTGCACGTGGGTGAGATGGTAGCATCTCTATGGATGGGTGGTTACAAAGCATTTTGTCACTTGATTGCGAAGTTAACTTCACCTTGGTCAGTCTTGACAATGGGAGTTCACACCTTGAGTTACTGATGTTAGAGCGAGGATGGTGCACAAGCACAACCAGTAAGAGATGAGATGATTGATACATGGAGTTCACCCAAAATATCTTAGACTAACATCATCATGCATAGAATGTTATACATCTACACAAATGAGACTAAATTCCCAAGTACTCAGAGTTGAAACAATATGAAACAGCTTGTAAGATATTGAACACATACTTGAACAAATGGCATGAACAAAGGCTTAATGCTGTCAAAAACTTCATCAATTGGTCTTGCAGCATCTACCTGCAAAGTAAGAACTCATAACTTAGAACCTCTGTGATACAAGACTTGTTTGACTTCTTCATCATGACCAGCACTTAAATGATTCAAGTTGTAGGTAGATGTTTGTCGCTACTGCCTTTTGAAATTTTTACAAGTACGCAACATAAATAGTAAACAAAAGCCACATAAAACTTCATTTGAATGCTTTACCTTTCTAACTTTCCCTCTTATTTCATAGTACTCAATCACAGGAAGACTCGAGTCCACAAAAACTTTGAATCGCTTTCGAATTGTATCTATGTTGTCATCTACGCGGCCCTGCAATAAAACTTTCAGACTTGACCTTTTGTGCTTTGTGCAAAAATTTCTAGCATTTTAGTTGTTTAATGTAGTACACAAAATAAAGCATGTCAACATTTTGCATTACTTTACAACCTCTCCACCAGTCCAAGACAATGGAGGAGAGAATTCTTGTCTCTGAAACCATTAATCTTGTCATTGATAGAATAGCCACTTTCTAGCTTATATTAGTGTTAAGGAAGCAAAACGAGCCCCCATAAATCAAATGATGGTGGTCTACCATCAGAGAGACTTTTATTGCACACTCCCAACAACCAAGGTCACTAACACTCATAACCTAAAGGGGTTGTTCTTGTGAACATATCTCCCTTTTTTTTTCCTGAATAAGGCTAATAATTCTATGTTCACAACACAACTAAACTCCACAAAAAAAATGATTCACAGTAATTTGGAGACAAATTTACGTTCATTATGATTCACATTGATTTGATGGCATGAGCTTGAGCTATCTAGACCCTACTTGCAGCATGTATTACCACCTTGGTAACTTTCCCAAGTATTCAGCACAACGTAGGGGAACTTTTGTACCTTGCTTGATTGAACTTAGCCTCTTTACGCTTAGATCTAAAAGCAAACCATTTCATAATGGCTTTATGAAATGGTTTGCTTTTTGGGAAATACAGAAAAATGCCTGGCCTGAAACTCCAACACTTTAAGGTCTTTTCTGCAAAAGAAGTTGGATTTGATAAAAACTTTAGGGAAAATGCAACAACATAAAGAGCAGTTCAATCCTAACATTGGAAGTCAATTCAAAGGCGATGCAACCAAGCTGGATTGGGGGACACAAAAATGTATGCTTTGTGAAAAAGGGAAAGCAGAAACGGAGTATTACCTTTTGGATTGTCGCTACTTACAAGTTACAACCACTTCCAGACAAGTTCAAAGGACACTTTGATGAGTTATTGCATTTCAATCAAATCTTTAATGGTTATGATAATTCTAATATGCCTGGTATCTTTGTTATTAAAGCTCATAATAGGCCTACGTTTTTTTTCAAATCTTCTAGAGACACCTCTTCATACTTAGTCCATCTTGGTATAGCTTTATCCATTACAACATCAACTATTAAATATTGAAATGCATTGACTTGTTGATGGGTCCCGTAGACCATAATGGTTTGTGCATACTTCATTACAGGTAATCTATACCCTCTCTCTCTCTCTCTCTCCAACCCAAGCAAATGACTGTGGCTAGCAAACCGAGCATGCCATGACATCCGTCATCGCATTCACCACCTCCAAAGAGAGAATGAGAACAAAAGGTAGGTAGTATTTGGGTGTGTGGTGTTGCAAATACGTAGAATGTTGTCGAAGGAGGCAACCTGCTTCTTGAAACTACATTCGATCACAGGAATGGAGACAACATGGAGACCCGAGAACGACAGATGTGACTCTCATGATCCACTTTGATTCATTAGAGAGCTAGAAGGAGGCTTTGCGTTGCAAAGCCAAATACAAGGCACTACCATTTGCATGAACACTAATCTTACTTTTATTCAAGTGGAGGATAGTTGTAAGGCTTCCAGGATGTCAGGGACACTGGTTGACATATGATTTATAGATGCGGCCATGTACAGTATCTTGATGGTGGTTCCAAGGGCTCACAGAAATAGGGAGTTGGGGCCCCTAGGCAAAAGAGCATCCCAGGGCCCCATCCACACCCGTTGCGTTTTGGAGTTCGAAAATGCAACAGAGTATATTCATCCTCTAGTGCAAAAAATTGATTGATTTCAGTTCACAAGGCAGCCTTTTTTTCACAAAGACTCATGAGAGTCAGAAGTGTGGGCTACCTAAAATTTTGCAAGTTTCATGTTGTATCTGGCATATAGAGTAGACACACATTCAACTAGTGGTTACAAACTCAAGTTATAGAGACTCTTTAAAGTTTACAGAGAGTCAAGGTTGTCTATCATGATGAGCACGCACATTATATTTGGATTCGACTTACTGAACATGGTATTGAGCTTGACAAAGACATTTTTATAGTAGTCTGCTTCTTTCCTCCTAAGATGTCTTCTTTTGTTGAGGGTGCTAATTCCCCTTATGCAGACCTCCCCCGTAAGATCATACACTACTCGAAGCGTGGCCATGTTCTATTGACAAGTGACTTTGAAAACCAAAATTGCCTCTTGCCAAACATAATTTCATGATGTGCCACACACATACAGTGCTTAGGCTAAACTCAGCACGTCACTCATGTCCCCACTCACCCTTCTCCACTCCCTGCTCATGCACCTTGTTACACATTTGATCCCACTCTTATCCCTTCTTCCTAGTGTTCTCTTAGTACCCTGCTTCACAACATTCCCAATGATGATACCCCTGGAGTCTCAGGCCCCCTTTCTCATGACCATCCTCAACATTGTTGCCTCTCTTGCTTTTCCATCCCAGTGACACCAACCTAAACCCACCTCTCCTCAACCCCTCAACCTACCCTGGTATGATTCTGATTGCTAGCATCATCATAGCTTGGTTGCCCATGCACAACTTCATCCACCTCACATTCCCCATGAAACCCATTGTACTTGTTATCGTGTTCTTCATGCTAAAAAGTGTACCTGTGAAGCTAAAGAAGGTACGAGGGTTATCAGCCTCCGCTTCAATTCCTCCACAAGTGCCTTTTGGCGTGAGTTCAATCCTCGATCCCCTCTCACATTATTGTCTAACCTCCATGTTTGGGCCAAGTATGTCACCTCCCTGTATACTATACCCATAGACACTCCTGTTGTCATCTCACCTCACTCTACCGAGTTCTCTTTCTTCACTTTTGACATGGTCCTGGCAGCCGTTAAGAAGCAGAGAACATAGCATACAAGCAATGTTGAAGACCTGGAATTTGAGCTCCTCATTCATGTTGCTACTCAATCAAGCAGTTGTCACCAATTTTCCTTCCTCCTGGTGCACTGATATCATCCATGTCATCCATAAGAGTGGTGCTCCTATGAAGCTTGATAATAACTGCACCATCCTGATTGGCCATGTCATTTTGAAGCTCTATGGCACTATCCTCCAGTCTGTAGTGAGTTCAAAGGCAATGTTTATGGTGCATCATTCTACTACAGATCATATCATTACTCTTCGGTCCACTATTGAGCAAGTCAGAGAGAGACAGGAGAGAGTGTATTGTTGTTTTTGTGGATTTCAAAAAAGCCTTCAAGTATGTTCCACAACCCTGCTTATCCAATGGTTACAAGACCTTGTCTACTATAAAGACACAGTTCTAGGAGGATGGCTGTTAGGACCCACGACCATGATCCCACCAAGACTGCTCAGCATCACGTGACCAGGGCTATGGCCCTGTGACCAGTGTAATGGAAGGGCACCCGCTAGTCGTGCGAGGTGTGTCAAAGTCGTGATGTAGTGTAGTGGGGTACGTTGCAAGTATGGTAGCGGTGCGTAACCATCAAGACACTGATAGAGCTCGCCTGTGCTTATATGGGCTGAGGCTAGGGATAGTCAACAGTTGACCAAAGTGCGTAGTCGTTCCACTACCTAGCTCGATTGTCCACGGGAATGGTAACCAGAAGGCTCTAGAGGGTGCTATTCAGCAGTTCAGGCACTTATGGATCCAGGGGGCCTCGCCAGCCATACATGGACGCCCTGGAACTGGAATAGCAGGCAGGATATAAGGGGATGGGGAGAACCCGTTCTAGAGAGAGAAAAGGTTGTTCTAAAGAGAGAAAGTGCCAAAAATTAGTAAATCTTTGCCTTTTCTTGTGGGATTTTGGTAGGGAGATTGGAGAAGAGCTCTATTGGAGGCGGATTACTCTTCTATAAGCAAGAAATTGGTTGTAAAACAGCTGCAAAATAGGCTGCAAATTTCCAGCCTTGAAATGTTGCAAAGTTTCGAAGGAAAATTTGTCAGAACTTCTTCTACCATTGGCGGATTCCGTTCAGATTTTAGGAGGCCCATTTTTATGCTAAATCTCTGCCAGGGAACAACGAAAATTTTCTCAAAAATCTCAAATTTTGCAAAAAAGTTTGATTTTTCACCATTTTTCAGGCTATTGGAGTAGAAAATTTGCTCTATTTTGCCTCGGGACAAGGCCTCCTCAAAGGAGGGTGACCTACTATAGTTGTACCTTCAGCTTGCTTGCAAACCTAAGTATACACGAATTCACATTGATTCGGAGATTTTTTTTCGCTTATTTTCAGATTTTTGGAGCCAAAAACAAATTTTCACATTTCCCAGCAACTGTTATCAATGGTACCTCCATCAATACTATACCAAATTTCAGAATCAAGGAGAGCTTACCCCTTGCTTTTATTTTCTTTCATATTCATTTTCTAAATTTTTGTTTGCAAATATATATATATAATATCAGACATGAGGGTCTGGGCAGGGCGCGGCCATTTCGCGTCCGCGCCCGGCGCCCGGGCGCGCCCATTTTTTTTTTTTTTTTTTTTGGATGGACGCGCCCAGCGTCCGGACGAGTCCTCCGGGTCCCGAGCGTGCACCCGGGACCCGGACACATTTAAAAAAAAAAACCAGAAAACAGGCTCAGGGCAGCAGACCGCGCTACCCCAAACCCGTGCCCATGAGAGAGAGAGAGAGAGAGAGAGAGAGAGAGAGAGAGTGTGTGTTTGCATGTGGGTGTGGGTGTGTGTGTGTGTGTATGTGTGAAAGATGGTGATGTGTGTGTGTGTGATGGTTTGTGTTGATTTGTGTGTGTGAGAGGATTTTGTGTGTGTGTGTGTGTGTGTAACATGATGTGTGTGTGTGAGTTTAGAGTTTAGGTGTGTGTGCTTGGATTTAGGGTTTAGGAGGAGAGAGAGAGGGATATTGGATTTAGTGTTTAGGGTGTGTGTGTGGGGGGGGGGGGGCGATGGTTACCGTGCCCCACCCACTACTTCCACTACAGAGACCCTTGATGATGATGGCTGGGCAGAGGCTGCAAGGGAGGCAGAGGCTATTTTTCAGAGACGCACAGGCAGGGCATCACAGCTCAGGGCATCACAGGCAGGTAGTTCCCAGAGTGCACCTCGTGGCAGAGGCAGACCCCCAAGCTCTTCGATGGGAGAGTTACGCAATTAGGTCACGCTAAATGGACTAATATTGCAGCTTTCCGTGCGACGGCCCAGTTTCTCCAAACGAGATCCGTTTCAGGTGTCGTCTATTTCGGCCAGTGGACAAGCTCGATAGGAACTTGTGGGAACAGACAGGACGAGGAACGGACCCACGGTCAGCCCAAAACGACCGTCCGAAGTTCGACGTTGAACAGGGCTTCATGGACACTTCGTCGGTCGGGATCTGGAAACATTTGGAATTGACCAAAATGGTCCAGGAATACAATCCACAGGTTCGTGAACCCGATACGGACCAACGGCCCAGAACGTCTGTCCAAATACAGTTCACCGGTGCATGAACGACATAGTAGTGTGCAGGTCTTCTCGTTCCCTGTCGTGAATGACACAGTTATGCTTAGTAATTAGTAAGTTGTTGAACCCTAAACCCTAAACCCTAAACCGATCTCATCACAGAAGACATAGTTGTGTTTAGGTCTTCTGGTTCCCTGCAGTGGATGATGCAGATTCATCCGGGGAAAAACCGATCTCATCATATTAGACATAGCAGTGTTTAGGTCCTGTGGTCCCCTGCAGTGAATGGCACAGTCTTGCTTAGTGATTAGTAAGCTATTGAAGTTCATCCCCGAAGCGCATCGTTACATAGTTTCCGTATTGTACATATTGTAGCGAGCATTCATTTCTCCCAGAGACCTGTGGTCTTGAGAGCTTGACACTCTTCTGGCGAGCATTCAACTATCCCAGAGACTTGGGATCTTCAGAGCTTGTCACTCTTCTAGTGAGCATTCATTTCTCCCAAGGACTTGTGGTCTTGAGAGCTTCTGGCGAGCATTCACTTCTCCCAAAGGCTTGTGGTCTTCAGAGCTTGTCACTCTTCTGGTGAGCATTCATTTCTCCTAGAAACTTGTGGTCCTCAAAGCTTGTCACTCTTCTGGTGAGCATTCACTTCTCCCAAATCTTCTGGTCTTCAACGAGTCATTCCACTGGTGAGCATTCACTTCCCTTTCTGAATCAAATTGCACCCTTTACTGCATTGCATTCTGGGAGGTAAATATGAAATAACATACCTAGTCAAATATGATTTTGAACACAAGCAAATATCTGCCAAGACTATGCGTTAGTATAAATCGAAGAGGTCGATTATATCACACTTAAGATCTACGCTGCTGAAACCCTGAACCACATCTGATGACAAAGGTAGTACAAAAGTTTGTTCTCGTCTGGAAACTAGTTCACACGGGAATGCAATAAAGCATTTCAAGGATATGCCTCACACAAATGCTTGCTCTTCTTGCTAGAGAGAGAAATTCCAAGAGTGCGAGGGACAGTTTGACAAATTGTTTGCTCTTTCAAGCCCGATTCTGTGGTATATCAATTATGCAAGGCATGGGCAATGGGTAGGTTTTTGGCAAAAAAATTTGCAAATTTTTTGGGTACCTTTTTCTTTTTTCTTAATCGGAGGGGGCAAGCAGTCGTCGTCCACCCCCTGATCATTAATATTGGGGGGTAGCGTGGGGAAAATTAATTTAAATTGTTTTTGGACATGTGGGAGTGAGTGGGGATTTTTTATTTTGAGAAAAAAAAATTTGCGCCTGGGGTGGATGTGCCAACCCCGGGCGCGGCCGGCACCTCCGCGCCCACCAGCCCCGCTTTTATATATATATATATATATATATATATATATATATATATATATATATATATATATATATATATATATATATATATATATATATATATAAGGAAGCGGATGGCGGACGCGTCCAATTTTTTTTTTATTTTATTTTTTAAATTATAAAAAAAAAAATTGTGTGTGTACCCTGGACGCGTGCGTCCGGGGGCGTCTGGACCCCCGGACGCATCTGTTTTTTTTTTTTTCTCAAAAAAAAAAAACAAAAATAGACTCGTCCGACCCCGCGTCCGGGGGTCGGATGCGTCCGGGTCCGGACGCCGAACGCGGGCAAAACGGCCCAGACCCTCATGTCTGATATGTATATATATCTAAGGAAGCGGATGGTGCGTCCGAACGCGCGTCCACGTCCGAACCCGGATGCACCAGGGATGCGTCCGGAGCGTCCCGTCCGGACCCGGATGCACCAAGGGTGCGTCCGGAGGTCTGGACACGTTCGCTATGCAAGTTGCCGAAAGGAGGAAGGTTTTCAGCAAAGCCAAAGCACTGGGAAAAAGGGTGATCTATCGGGATGGTAAGGCCCGATACATTGACCCCCAAAAATCTGAGGCATAGGGATTTGGGCCCCCTGGACTTAGGAGCGGTTCGGGGGCCCTCACAAAAGCATTGCGGTTAAGTTTATGGAACTGGTATCCATTCTTCAGCTACAGCAGGAGACTTTAGAGATTTTTGTACTACAGGGGATATCCTTACACTTACTGAGACACATGAGAGTCATGAGAGAGGACTTCCTTGCATTGAGGGATTTTGCTGGCTTTCTACTTGCAGAGGGAAGACGAGGGCACTGACTTGTCGTGGTTCAGGTGGTGTTGCTTGCTTATTTCGAGACTCTCTCCAGCCATGGGTCGAGCTACTATACACTGACGAGCAGGCTCGCTATATCTGGATCAGGTTGGACCACAGGTTGATGGAGTTAGATCGTGACATATTCTTGGCTATTTGTTATTTCCCTCCAGAGACATCAGCTTTCACCTCAAAGGAGGAGTCACCTTTCATGGATATTTCATCGGACATTATCAGATATGAGGATCGAGGATATATTCTTCTAGCGGGGGACTTCAATGCCAGGACTGGGTCTAGGCAAACGGAATTTCACAGAGCAGCAGATGACCCACAGCAGATACATGCACTTGATTGGGATGATCTTGGTCTTATACGGCGATCGGCGGATGCAGCGGGTCCAGTCACATCATATGGGGAGCAGATGCTTCAGTTGGGTGAGGCTCATGGACTGGCCATTTATAATGGCCTTCTTCAGCTGCCAGGCTCTGGTGACTACACTTGCTTCCCACATAGTGGAGGACATAGCGTCGTCGACTATTTCATGGGTTCACCGTTTCTCCTTCACTTCATTTCATCCTTCTCTGTACACCGCACCACTCTTTCCGATCATTCATATCTCTCACTCTCTGTCGATCATCTCCACATCACACCTATTTTCTCTTCGACCCCTACAGCTAAACCCACCTACCGCTACACTTCACATCACACACCACTATACAGAGAAGCCCTCTCCGATCTCCTTACCTATTTCCCACATGAGCATACTTTAGAGGAGCAGTCCCTCTTTCTTGTCCAGACCATCCATACTGCAGCTTCCATTGCCTTTCCATCCCCACGGCCCAAAGACCAGCAACGTCATAGACCCTACAACCCCTGGTATGATCAGGAATGCATCCAGCTACATCAGAACCTCATATATGCTCGCTCCCATCTTCCTCATATGACCAAAACCATATCTCGTGTCTACCGCAGAACCACAAAAAAAAAGAAAATCGCATACGAGATTGGTCAGGGTAAGAAACTGATGGATCTCCTCTTTAGTTCTTCCTCAGGTTCATTCTGGAAGAGGTTCCTTCCACGGTCACCCCCACCACGGATCACAGACCTCAGCACTTGGGTCGCATATGCCACATCATTGTACACCATCCCAAATACCCCTCCTCTTCCTCACGAATACTTCTGCCATATTCACTAACGAACTTATAGAAAAGGCCATCACACGACTCCATTCCCAAAAAGCCAAAGACATTGATGAGCTAGAGGCTGAACTTCTAAAGTATGCTCCCGACATCCTCTCACCCTTTCTCTCCATCCTATTCAACCGAGCTGTCACCTCTGATTTTCCCTCTCCATGGTCCACAAACCTCATTCACCCTATCCACAAAGGCGGGGACCCCATGAAAGCTGACAACTACCGCACCATTATGATCAGTCACCTCTTCGCCAAAGTATATGGTTCTATCCTACAGCCAAAGATCAGTACAGAGATGGATGCTAGATCACTCCATGCCATTGGACAGGCGGGTTTCAGACCGGGATATACTACATCGGATCATATCTTTACTTTGAGGTCCACCATTGAGGAGGCTAAGGCCAAGAGGGAGCGTGTATACTGCTGCTTTGTGAATTTCCGCAAGGCATTTGAAACTGTGCCTAGGCATCTATTGATACAGAGACTTCATGATCAGGGCTTTCAGGAGGATACTATACAGGCGGTAGTAGCATTGTACAGGCGAGTTATTGGCAGGGTCCGACTATCAGGAGTTATTTCACAGGAGGTGGTCAGTACTATTGGTGTCAAACAAGGATGTCCACTCTCTCCTACACTTTTTGGTCTTTACATTGACGAGCTAGAGCATGTTATACGGAGTGATGGAGGGGAGGGTTGTACATTGGGCGACCTCATTATTGCTATTCTCCTTTATGCTGATGATGTGGTTTTGCTTTCACGGATGAGAGAGGGTTTGCAACGACACTTAGATGCTCTTCTTTCTTTCTGCACACGGTGGGGTTTGTCGGTGAATGTGGCCAAGACTAAGGTTATGGTGTTCAACACCTCTAGGTCTTTCATGATGCGGCAGGAGCTTCTATGGGATGGTCATCCCCTAGAGGTTGTTGATTCCTATACATATCTAGGAGTACTATTCTCGGGGCCTACGTTCAGCATGAGACACGCAGCTATTTCCCGGGTACGGAAGGGCTATGCCTCACTGGTAGATTTGGAGAGACTATGTTTCAGCTCACACATCAGAGATGCGACTAGTAAGTGTCGGCTCTTTGACACTATGGTTGTGCCCTCAGCTATGTATGCTTCCGAGACATGGAGTACTGGTCTGACAGCTACTGATTGGACATATATCTCCCGGCTCCAGATTCCTTTGCTCTCCCGGATGATACGGGCTAAGCCCTCAGTACCACACCAGATTATCTTGGCGGAGTTCGCAGTCCCCCCCATTCAGATTGAGGCCTTATTCCATATTGTGACATTCATACAGAGGTTAGAGGATCTTCAGGACGGGGGTACACATTATGTAGTTGCAGCTTTATCTTCATCCCGGCGCCTACACTCAGAGGGACACCTTTTCTCATGGAACTCCCAAGCTTGTCGTCTCCTCTCCACATTGGGGATCCAGATCAGTGATCTACCTGCGGGCACCCACCAGTACATCAGAGGCCTCCTTTATAGATCATATCTTCATATCACTTGGCAGGGTCCATTGGGGACCAAGAGTGAGTTTTATCGTACACACTTTCTATCTCTTGATCCGGCTGGCTGCCCCATAGTATCTGGTTACTTGCTGAGGAGTATATCACATAGTCTGCGGATAGCGATGGGTCAGTTTCGGGTTTCTTCACATCAGCTGGCTATTGAGACTGGCAGATCAGTGGCACCCCACGAGAGGACCGGCTTTGTAGCATGTGTGTTATGCATGAGACTGAGGACGAGTCACATTTCCTCTTCAAATGTCCAGCCTACTATGAGATACGGGGGCGGTACTACTGCTTGTTTAGAGAGCACCCAGTTACACTTTCTACCTTGATATCTTATGAGGACCCTAGATGTGTCGCACTGATGATCCGAGAGATGTCAGACCTGAGGAGGAGGAGACTAGATGGTACACATTCCCTGACACAGCTGAGCATTGATGAGTGCATATCCCGTCAGAGACAGAGATCCGAGGTACCCATAGGCAGCGACTCAGATGGAGAGGCCGAGATTCCCGACTCCTTCGTACACCAGCATCAGAGACCATGTCGACGGCCAAAGAGACAGTCAGTTATTAGATCACAGCCCAGAGTGCCACGGCAGCAGAGATGACACCGACAGCCTATCCGGCAAAAGAGGTCCAGGGCACATCTAATCACACCTTCACAACATACCATCCACCATTTCTTTCATGTTGATGGGCATCGTGATATATGATTCCAGGCTATTGGATCCTAACTGGGCCAGCTGTCTTTATGCATTGTATTTGCAGTTATTTAGTTTTATAGATGATTGAGCTTTAAGCTCCTATGTGCACACTTGACATGTACCTTTTCTTAGTCCTATGTACCTTAGGGTATTCAAGGACATTAATACAATATTTCTTTCTCTCTCTCTCTCTCTCTCTCTCTCTCTCTCTCTCTCTCTCTCTCTCTCTCTCTCTCTCTCTCACACACACAAACACGCAAATCTAATATCTCTCTCTCACCCTAAACCCTAAACCCCAAACCCAAGCACCCTAAACCCTAAATCCTAAACTCACACACACACACCATGTCTCGTACACGCGCGCACACACACAAATCCTCTCTCTCTTTGTCCCTCACACTCTCTGTCTCTTCCTCTCTCTCTCACACACAAATCACTACACACACATCTGTATGCACACAAATCAACAATATCCACACACACACACCACATAAATTATCACACACACACTATCATCACACACACAAACACCATGACAGTCTCTCTCTCTCTCTCTCTCTCTCTCTCTCTCTCTCTCTCTCTCTCTCTCTCTCTCTCTCTCTCTCTCTCTCTCTCTCTCTCTCTCTCCATGCTTCCATGTCCATCACCTTCTCCATCTCCACGCAGCCATCATCTCCTCACTGCTTCCATCTCCATGCAACTCTCACTTCTTTCTAGCTTTCTTTGTGGCTAGATCTACCTTTTTTGTGCATGACACTTTCTTGCATCACTTTTAGCTATTCTAAGCTTGTTTGTCAAGATTTCATTGCGACACCACAGTACAAGGCGTCTTGGCAGAACAACAACGTCGGGATGACAAAAAGCTCAACTTAAGATTCCGGGGTCTTCCTACTGAGGGCACAGCACTGGACCAGGTTACCTCTTTGTTTACTTCACGCATGGGACTCTCAGTTCCAGGTATCCAGTATGCTTGGCGCCTCCAGCATGATCCGAAGGTATTATTTGTCAAATTCAAAACTATGGACAACCGGCAGACAGTTCTTCGTGCGCGTCGTACTCTCCGAGGCTCTCAAATTTACATAGATGATGACCTTACTCACTGCCAATGGTTACAGCGTAAAACTATTATTCAGGAGGCAAGGACAAAACAACAACAGGTGGTATTTACAAATGGCAACCCTCGCTTTTTCTCCAAGCGTCAATAGGAAGTTGGGGTACTCGGGCATGGGAGCAGCCCGATAGCCCCGGCTAGCGTCACATTCGGTTTTTGGAACTGCGGCGGCCTCTCCACCTCTTCTACAGCAGCTGATCTTGACACCTATCTATGTTTGGCTGATTTTCTACTTTTTGCAGAGACATATGAGTCTTCCACACACCCACTTCCGGACATTTCTGGTTTTCAGTGGATTTCTGCTCCACGACCTATGCTACAGGGTAGGATACTTCGGGTTTCTGGTGGAGTTGCATGTTTGTACAGGTCGGCATATACTCTTATTCGGTTGGTGTCTTAGGATACTTATGGCCGTTACTTGTGGCTTCAGATTATTGCATCCTTCTTGGGGCTGGACCAGGACTTGTTTGTTGCAGTGTGCTACTTTGCTCCCCACACTTCAGTGTTTATGGATTTGGGAGGTGACCCTTTTCAGGCCCTTTCTGACGGCGTTGCTGGACTCTCTCTACAGGGTTACATATTGCTTGCAGGGGACTTTAACGCACGCACAACCGCTCGCCAGACTGAGTTCTATGCTGACACACTCTCTCTTCATCCGTTGGATACCTCTTATGCCCGTTATTCTCAGGACTCATCAGCGATTGTTACTCTTTTTGGGGAACAGCTTCTAAGGTTGGCTCAAGCACACGGTCTCATTATCCTCAATGGTCTTCTTCAATGGCCATCCTCCTCTACATATACTTGCCACCCATTTGGTGGCAGTCACAGTGTAGTGGACTATTTCATTGCATCTCCTACTTTATTGCCCCGCCTAGCATCCTTCACCATCGCTACCCCCGTCCACGCTGATCACTCTCTGCTCTACCTCTCCTTCTCCCCAACACCAAGTCCGCCTTCTCCTCCACCTTTCCCCTTTGTTCGAGAGCGCCTCATTCGTGAAGAAGGTGGAGATGGTTGCCCGCTGGCTCATTTGCTCATCCCCATTCTGCTTTATGCTGATGACATTGTCCTGCTTTCTTCCTCACCAGAAGGGTTGCAGTGTCACTTACAGGTCTTACATCGGTTTTGTGTTGCTTGGGGTCTCTCTGTTAACTTAAAAAAGACGACGATCATGATTTTCAACACCAATCGACAAAGCCTTCACAATTATCTATTCTTTTATGATGGCCACGAAGTTGACATTGTTGCCTCTTATACTTACTTAAGAGTCCTGTTTACTGCGCCCCTTCTTGGTTTCCACCAGGCTGCATTTGCGCACATTTCCTCCGGTCTTTCAGCATTGGTCCAGTTCGATAATGAATCATATTTTTGATCCCGCTACTAGATGCTAGTTGTTTCACACACGGGTGGTTACAGCAGTGATGTATGCCTTCGAGATTTGGTTGCCAGGACTTTCTCTCCGGGACTGGGCAGGCATTTCCCGCATTTAGGCCACTATGTTGGGTCGCATGATACGTGCCAAGACTACCGCCCCTCATGATATCCTATGTGCTGAGTTTGCTACTCCTCCGATCATCCTTGAGGGCTTTTTCCGCCTTATTCTTTTTCTTCAGCGGATTCAGGAGATTCGTGCATCTCACCCGGATAGATACATAGTTGTTGCGGTTACTTCTTCACGTGTCCTAGTTGATTCCCATGCCAAGCTATCCTGATACCAGCAGGCGTCTGATCTCTTACAACATCTGGGCATCTCTATCATGGATCTTCCTCGTGGTACGCATTCATATATCCGAGGCTATTTATTTCGTCGATATATGCAGCAGACTTGGAGCTCCCTCCCACCTTCCGGTATTCGACTGAGCTATTACCAGACACACTTCCTCTCTCTGGATCCTTCTGGTTTGCCATTCTTGCCGCTCTATCTCTCACAGCGCCTATCACATGGCCTGCGCTATCGTCTTGGGCAGTTGCGCATGTCCTCTCATCAGCTTGCTATTGAGGCCGGTCGTACATGGGATATCCCCCGGGAGCGTCGTCTATGTCGCTTGTGCTCGTTGCAGGAGGTGGAAGATGAAGCCCATTTCCTCCTCAGATGTCCGTTGTATTATGAGATATGGGGGAGGTATTATTGTCTCTTTCGCGATGGCCCGCATACACTTTGCAGCTTTGTCTCCTATCCGGATGCTCGTTGCTTCGGACTTCTTGTTCGTGAGATGCTTACTCTCTGTCAGTCTCATCTGCTTGTACCAGATCACCTGGGGTTAGACTCCCGGCAGCTGCTTCTCACTGGCCTCTTTCGGACTCGAGCACATGCTGATGACTCCGATGATGAGATTCCTATCGCTGTGCCACCGCGGAAAAAGCCCAGATGTAGTCGGCACTCGCCTCCATCGGGGCCCACTGTACGGTCCACTCAGCGAACACTTCACACTTAATTTCGTTGATATGTACTTATTCTCCACCTGGCCCAAGTTGTGGGCATTGGTACTTTTTCTGTAGTTCTTCTGTTATACCTGGCCCGGGTTGTGGGCTTATTTCACTTCTGCTTTGTTCTACTTTCATTCGTAGCTAGTTTATAGCATTTTACGGCCACGTCCTCCTATGGATGATGCTCCCATTGTTGCTTGTACATATTTTCTTTTTGGTCTTATGCACCCACGGGTGCCCAAAAGACGTTAATAAAGCTTTCTTTCTTTCTTTCTTTCTTTCTTTCTCTCCCTCACTCACTCTCTCTCTCTCCCTCTCCCGCCCTCTTTCTCTCCTCTCGGGCTTCTGCGGAACACTCCGCTGCCCGTGCCTTTTGTTTTTTTTTTTTTTAAAAAACGTGTCCGAGGCCCGGACGCGTCCGCGTCCACGTCCGGATGTTGGACGCGTCCAACCAAAAGAAAAATTTTAAAAAAGGACGTGTTCGACCCCGCGTCCGGGGGTCGGACGCGGGCATTCCTGCAACTCAACAAACAACACAAGGGGGGGAGAGAGAGAGAGAGAGAGAGAGAGAGAGAGAGAGAGAGAGAGAGAGAGAGAGAGAGCTTCATTTACCTGCTAAAGAGAATATCAAAGTTCCAAAGGACCACCTTGGAGTTTAAAATTGTGAGCAGCAGTTTTGTTGCAATTGTTTTCCTCAAGCTATGGAATCGAGGATGCACACTACACAAGCACCTCAAAACACGCAAGAATGTTGACCTGATTGAGCAAGATTCTGATGATGATGAAGAGTATAAGCCTTCAGTTAGTCGGGAAGAAAGTTCGAGCTCTTCCATAATTCTGAAGTGTGATGGAAATTAGTAAGCGTTTTCATCAGAAATGGCAACAAGCACCTTGAGTTTGCACCCTCATAATCTACATTTGAAAAAATTGTCCACCTTTTTCTTGTGAGGTCGACCAAATTCTGAGTTGCTTTGTCACTAGGTTACAGAAGCTGAGCTTGTTCACTGCCTGAAGTTCTATTTGCAAAACATGCTCAAACTGACTTTCACTTACACCGTCCCTGCCATATACCAAGCAGCTTCAGTACATGTGCATAATCAAGCCCATGTGTGCAAAATCCTGCACTTATATCGAAGTTCCAAAGGACCACCTTGGAGTTTAAAATTGTGAGCAGCAGTTTTGTTGCAATTCTTTTCCTCAAGCTATGAAATCGGGGATGCACACCACACAAGCACCTCAAAACACGCAGAATGTTGACCTGATTGAGCAAGATTCTAATGATGATGAAGAGTATAAGCCTTCAATTACTCGGGAAGAAAGTTCGAGCACTTCCATAAGTCTGAAGCGTGATGGAGATTAGTAAGCATTTTCATCAGAAATGGCAACAAGCACCTTGAGTTTGCACCCTCATAATCTGCATTTGAAAAATTGTCCACCTTTTTCTTGTGAGGTCGACCGAATTCTAAGTTGTTTTTTCCTCAAGCTATGGAATCGAGGATGCACACCACACAAGCACCTCAAAACACGCAAAAATGTTGACACACGCAAATTGTGGGTGTTAGCTGACACGACTCAATTCATAACATCTCCACAATGAGAAGAAGCTTTAAATGACATTCATAACAAATTAATGCTCAACCTTTTTCCTGTGAGGTCGACCGAATTCTGAGTTCCAAGTCAATATGGAGAGAGATGTGGACCTGAGAAGCATAATGAGCTCTCTTCTCAATCCAGCAGCATCCCTTTCGACAATATTAGTCGACCCTCGTATGATGCACATTCTTTTCAACAACAAAGCCATAAACAAATTATTTGTACCAAAATAGGTAGAGATATTTAGTTGTGGTTGAACTTCCACCGGTAGTTGAACTTACACATTGGTGGCATACATGCTATAGATAAAATAACAACCGGATAAATCGCTTAAGCAACTTTGTACTAGGAAACCCTAAACCCTAAAAGCGGCAAAGTTGACGAGGAAACAAGCTGAAAAGGCACGAAGGCACTTACAGCTGCAATAGAAAATAAATTTGATCTTGGGGAGCCATGTGATACCTCCATTCCAAAGATGATAGTGGGCTGCTGGGAGACTTTTCCCAAAGATTGCTTGAATTCGAAACTTAAGACGGAGTTGTAGCCCCCACTCTGTAGTACAAGGTTGGTGATAAGGTAATACACAGTTTATAAGGGACGTATTGTAGTGAGCATTCATGTCTGGCGTTCACTAGGAGATGGATCTGAACACAAACAAAAATCTGCCAAGACTATGCGGTAGTATAAATCTAAGGAAGCTCTTCTTGCCAGAGAGAGAGAGATAGCGACAGAGCGAGGGATCGTCTGCTTGTTTGAACTGTAAGAATTGTTTGCTCTTTCAAGCCCATTTGTACTCCATCTCAATTATGGGAGGCATGGGCAGTGAGTAGGTTTTTTGCAAAAACATTTGGCATTGTTTTCATTTTTTTTAACCGGAGGGGGCAGGCAGGCAGTCGTCCACCCCTTGATAATTAATTCCGGGGGGGGGGGGGGTAGTGTAATAGATCCTAACACCACAGTAGGGCAAACACTAACTGCTCCACCCAACCTTGCCTACTCCCTGATATAGAGTAAGCCCCTCCTAGCCCAGTGTGAGGACTGGTAGCATGCAACTGCCAAGTGTCGGCCACACGTCACTGACGTGGCCGACTGCACGTCGGGACCCAACTGGGGGCCCTGTCTTGCTGACAGGGTCCCTAGACTGTGTTAGGCCCGCCATGGCTATGGACCGTGTTGGGGCACACTACTCACATGGTCTTGCCCTGTTGGTCGTGTACGCTAGACACGACCCTGACTGTGGTATCTGACCTATCTGTGTTCTCTAGGGTTCGGCACTAGTCACGAACTCGTAACACTCCCTCCCCCTTGAGAACCGTCTTGGTCCTCTAAGACAAAGCTGGTCTCCAGCTGCATGGGCACACAGTTTTTGAGGGCCGTGGATTGCAGCAGGGGGGGGAGCGTCATATCTGCAGAGTTCATGTTTGATGTCATCAGGTCTTCCATCTTGTCCATAGGCCCACAGCATGTCGTCACGGTGGTGACGGACAATGCCACGAACTGCATTCAGATGGGTGTACTGCTAGAGGCCGAGTTCCCTCACGTTGTTCATACCCCCTGTGCAGTGCACGGCATAGACCTTCTGATGGGGGACATAGGTGCACTTTCCTGGGTTAGAGCCATTGTCCGTGAGGCCCTCTTCCTGGTGACTTCTCTTCCTGGTGACAAAAGTCACCAGGAAGAGGCGTGTTCTTGCCATGTTCCGGGTGTTCAGCCATCTGGACCTCCGTAAGCCAGCCCCCACACGCTTTGCATTCGACTTGGTGGTCATCGACCGTTTGATCAGGTGTAGGGCGCAGCTTCTACAGATGGTTGCCAGTGATCATTGGCGTGCCAGTACGTTTCAGCACACTGAGGATGGGGAGCACTTTTCTTCTACAGTGAGGGGAGACCAGTTCTGGAGGGATGCACAGACATTGTCAGGACTGCTTCGACCACTCTACATTGTGCTCCGCATGGCTGACAGTGAGGGGTCGACACTTGGACTGGTATATGAGCTCATGGACCGGATTGGACAGTTCCTGCAGTTGCCCATCTTGCAGCCAGAGAGAGGTAAGCGGTATAGCAATGTAATTGGTCTTTATCTTTTCAGTGGTTGCTAATTTGTTTTTCTGTCAATGTTACATTCGGTCATAATGCCCAAGTTTTAACATGCCTCTCACCTGCAGGATGACCGAGCTGAAGTTCATCTAGGAGACGCGGTGTAACTACTTCCACAGGAGTATCCACAGCGTTGCACACATATTGCATCCCCTCTTCCTCTCTCCGACACAGATCGCAGACAGGGAGCTCGAGGCCGATTGGCTTCAGTACATTCACAGGGTGGGTCCACACATAGGTTTGGATCCTATCAGGCTCATGGAGGAGCTCACTGCATTTCGTTTCGGCATGGGCACGTTCAGCCACCCGGCTGCTCAGGATCCAGAGAGGAGGCAGCTTCCCATTACCTGGTGGACCATGTTCGATAGCACCTATCCATCCATACAGCGTCTTGCACTGCGTGTCCTTTCTCAGGTATGCATTTCATTTCATCCTCCATTACTATGTTTCGTTGACCTTCCACCCATGCACATGTGCTGAAGCATTCCATTGCACGTACCACAGGACTGCGCTGCCTCCGTGTGTGAGCGTAATTGGAGCAAATGGGCACTCATTCACACGAGGAGAAGAAACCGGTTGTCAGTGAGTCAGTTGGAGCGGTTGGTGTTCTGTAGCACCAACGCACGTCTCGCCAGGAGACTTCCGACCATTACGAGCGCATTGCAGGTGATAAGCTATTCTCCCATAGCATGTTGGTTGTCCCCTGGTACGTTGGTTTCATTTCTCTGACATGCAAATTTTAAACCTTGCATACGAAGATATCAGATTTGGAGCGTCAGGTTGACTTGCCTACGAATAGCACCCATCCCATACCTATAGATGACCTGGGCACACAGCTGATGGCAGAGAGAGAGAGAGGGAGCTTGTCGAGATGAGAGAGAGAGAGAGAGCTTGGGCTTGAGCACAGAGAGCCTCCATTGTACAAGGCAGATGAGCCAGTGTCAGAGGATGATCAGGATGAGGATGAGCCCATTCGGGTTGTGTTCACCAGATCAGAGTGGGATGAGGCATATGATACAGGTGTTGGGCACACGCCTAGAGCAGGGGTCACAGGTGCATCACGTGGTAGAGGTGGGTCACATGCCACAGATTATACCGGGAGACGGGCAGGGCACACAGGGGGGGCCAGTGGCATACCTTCTTATGTTGATATGATGGAGGAGGCTCTTGACAGGGGGCAGAGTGATTTGGGTTTACCTTCCGCAGCTGCTTGGATGCGTGCATCACAGAGTCATAGACATTTCTATGACAGCACATCGCAGGAGTCACCAGATGACTTTGATTGTACCGATTGGGAGGCCATGCAGGGTCCGCATGTTGCAAAGGATGAGGCACAGGATGATCCAGAGAATGGTGCACATGATGAGTCCCAGAGCCCAGAGCATGTGTATTCGGATGCCCAGCTGGACGACTTGATTGCAGAGTTGGATTCAGAGGCCCAGCAGATGTCGAGCGTCAGGGCGCCCCCATCCTCTCTAGCCAGCATGCCCTACACAGTCTCAGCCAGAGCAGCTACACGAGGTGCCTGCAGTTCCTCCAGTTCCTCAGAGGGTGTATGTGCGCCGCACAGCACCTCCAGTGCCACCGATGCCATTGAGGCCTGCAGCCCCTCCATCGCCATCCACTTCTGCAGCACCAGGTCTCCATGGCAGGCCACCATCTGTGCCCAAGTTTTCTCTTGCAGCGCCCACATCCACAGTGGCTCCTCCAATGGCAGCACCCACGGCACATCCTCCTTTCGCAGCACCCATTCCACCGGCTCATCCTTTGGCAGCACCCAAGATGTACCAGTATCGGCCACCGCAGCACCCCTTTCAGTACATATCGCCGCTGTACTTGCCTCCTGCAGGGACGGCCCCTCCACAGCCAGTTCCTCCACCAGTAGCAGCCCCACGGGCACACACTCCACGGACCTATCCTCCACTATCAGTTGCACAGGGACACCCATCTTTGGCTTCTCTATCCCAGCCGGCCTCAGCTTGGGCCCAGCCTAGCCAGCCAGGTGATCTGCATAGGGGTGATGAGGCATTGACGGTCCCCTCGTCCGCAAGAGTCCAGGAAGGCCCAAGGGTGCACCGAACAAGAAAGGCAGAGCACAGAAACAGCCAGGGAAGAGAGGACGACCTCGCAGGGCTCCAGTTACAGGTAGAGGTGCAATATTACAGCCAGCTGGAGTAGGTGTTGTTGGTTTGGCTTGCTTGGGGGCTGATGCGGACGCAGATTGGGAGGATGAGGATGACGAGTCTTCCTCCTCGGATACACAGCCCATGCCAGTTCCAGACAGGCATAGATATCAGTTGCGAGAGTCAGTTCGGGGCCTGAGTTGTCTCCAGAGCATTCGTCTGAGTCAAAGCCAGAGCATTGATTGTAGCTCTGTTATTTTATTTTTAGCAGTTTGATATCATGTTCCATGTTTGGCGGCCAGATGGTCGAACACTGTATTCAGACCATTTTCCATATTATATTCAGTGTTGGACGTACTTTATTCGCTGCACATTTTGTATTTGTCGATTTGTAATTGTGATGCTCTGTTTTCAATTTTATTTCGAATGGTATGTGCGTATTTTCAATTAGTTTCAACTGCAGAGATTGATAGCAGATGCACTACAAAGAAATACAACCCCCTTGATAGCATTTCATAAACACACATATTACATTGCAATTTCCCAGGCACGCGTTGCACAAAAAACACATTGAACATTAATTCAACAGTGGTATCAAAATAACAATACGTTTCCCGCCACATACGGCTAGGGCTGTTCTTTACACTGTGTTAAACACTAAATGTTGCTTCATCTTATGCCGAAAACTACATAACAATAGCCAGCCACATACGGCTGGATCCTATCCATTCTAAACATTCCTACGGATCCTCCACAGACTCCTCGCCCTCGTTAGGTGCATTGTTCTGTCGCTCTCGCTCTGCCTCCCGGTTTGCCCGATCTACCTCTTGGTTAGCCCGACGGCGGGCTGCCCTTTCCCTGACCATGATGAGTTGTCATCGTGTGAAGTTCATTCCAATCTGCTCATCCAAATCCAGCTCAACAGCGGGGGCGGGGAGCACAGCGGGGGCGGGTTGCTCCGGCTCCAGATTTCTCTGCCGAGCCTGTCGCAGCATCTCTGCAATGTCTGCCTCTTGCTTCCGATGCCTTTCGTTGTGCCTTCAAACATCTTCCTCGAGCTTCCTCCTGGGGTCACCCTCAGGCCTCGGTGGTATGCGCTCCGCCATCTCACGGGGTGTTTCTCAAACTGGCTCTCACAGCCTCTCACAGCCTCTCAATGGCTCTCACTGGCTCTCTCACAGCCTCTCTCCCACAGCCTCTCACTGGGTCTGTGACACAGCCTCTCACAATGCCTCTCTCTCACAGCCTCTCACTGGCTCTCTCTCACAGCCTCTCACAATGCCTCTGACAGCCTCTCTCACACAGCCTCTCACTGGCTCTCTCACAACCTCGTGAGTGCCTTTTTAACCCCACAGCCCGTTTCCCCATATGCAGTTGTTGATGATCCCTCCATGTGCCCTTGTACCTGCCCCCATTTGTTGCTCCCTCACGTGCTGCACTCCCATTGGCCCCATGGCCTACTCCCCCACAGTGCCCATGTGCTACTGTACCTGCCCCATGTATTGCTCCCCCACATGTTGCACTCCGATTGGGTCTGTGGTCTGCTCCCCCACAGTGCCCATGTGACGGTGTACCTGTCCGGATTTGCTGCTCCCCCACATGCTGCACTCCCATTGACCCCAAGGTCTGCTCTCCCACAGTGCCCCCTGTACAGTCCCCCCTTTTTTCTAAACCCTAATCCTTTTTTTCCTAAATTTTTTACCCTAAATTACCCTAGTAAAAGGGGTTTTTATTAGAAAATAAAAAATATACATAATAAAAAATATTATTATTATGGTGTCACCCTGGTACCGCAGGTCTGAGGGCGGAATGGCGGTACCACCATTATGGTACCGGCGGTCCCATGGGATTCTATGATATATACACACACACACACACACACACACATATATATATATATATATATATAGTATCAAACATGAGGGTCCGAGGCGGACGCGGCCTTTTGGCATCCGCGTCCGGCGCCTGGGGTCGGACGCGTCCATTTTTTGAATTTTTTTTTTTTTGGACACTGGACACGTCCAGCTAGCGCATCCAGCGTCCGTGTAATTTGTGCAATGAGCTGAAGATGAGAGAGAGAGAGAGAGAGAGAGAGAGAGAGAGAGAGAGAGAGAGAGAGAGAGAGAGAGAGAGAGAGAGAGAGATGGTGAGTGAGACAGAGCTCGAATCCGTTCGGATCGGAGCTAGACTGTGCAAAGACCCCTTCTTTCTTGTTTGCATGTTCTTATGCAATTCTCGAAGTGGAGTCACAATTGGTCCTTCCTGAGATGCTGATATCAGACATACTAGTGGGTCGGTCTTGTGGATCTCTATACTGAATGACACAGTTCTGGTGACCATTCACTCTTCTGGTGTCATATTCACTTCTTGATTGTGAGCAGCTGTTTTCATTAAGCTATGGAATGGAGGATGCACACCACACAAGCACCTCAAAACGCGGAGAAATGTTGACCTTTTGTTTGGTTTGGGGTTTAGGGTTTAGGATACAAACAGTCGACAGAAGGATATCAAATATACTGTTCCGATCATGATGAAGTGTAAAAGCCTTCAATTAGCCAGGAAGAAAGTTCGAGCTCTTCCATAAGTCTGAAGTGTGACAGAAGTACTGAAGCGTTTTCGCCAGAAATGGCAACAAGCACCTTGACTTTGCACCCTCATAATGCGCATGGAGAAGATCAGCATCTCAAGAAGGACCAGTTGTGACTCCAACGCTTCAGTATTTCCTTGTTTGCTTTACTGGTTTCCCAGCTCATGAAGTCAGAAGAGACAATGCATCGGCCTTCCTGCATAGATGCCTGTTTGGACGTATGGTATAAGTGACCGATTTTTTCTCAGTACATGGGCTTGATTACATGTGCTGTACTAAAGCTGCCTGGTATATGACAGGGACGGTATAAGTGAGAGTCAGTTTGAGCATGTTTTGCAATTGGATGTTCATTTGAAAGGCAGCTTTGTGGGCTTTATACTGGTTTTTAGGGTTTCGGCTTTAGGGTTTATTGTTCATCTACTGAGCTCGGACACCCAAGGAAGCAGCATTCCTTTTGGGGCAATGATCAGTTCCCTTTCATCTGGGTATTTGGCCAGGTAGCTATGCAAGAAAGCAATGGTCAATAAGGTCCTTCCAGTGCATGGAGATGATAGGAGTAGTTGTGTTGCCTTTTATGGATCCTTTACCACGTCAACAATTGCTCCTGCTTCAAATCAACGCCAAACGTTTTTGGTGAGCTTTCAGAGACGACTCCCACTTTCAGAGACTGCTCAAGCTCCTGTAAACTGTTCGAGCTGTGCAAGCTGCACAAGCTATGCATACCTTCATGTTGAAGTTTGCCTAGCTCCAACAGTTATGTATCTATCAGCTTTCTGAAGTCTCTTCAGCATCCTTGGACACACTACGTTGGGTCAGTACATATTTCTCATCTTCATACCATTTTGCAGAGTCTAGCTCCGCTTTTTCTTGGTACTCCAAGACCTTCTCTTCCTCGGCAAGACAATCCACTGATTGGAAACCAGTGGGTGTTGTTTCTGACGTGGATTTGAAGAATGAGCAATTAATGAATGGGTCAATTCTCTGAGTACAAAAAAGCGACACAACCACTCCTATCATCTCCATGCACTGGAAGGACGTTTTTGATCATTGCTTTCTTGCAAAGCTTCCTGGCCAAATATCCAGATGAAAGGGTACTGATCATTGCCCCAAAAGGAATGCTGCTTCCTTGGGTGTCCGAGTCTAGAAAATGAGAAGTGAAGCCAAAGCCCAAACCCTAAACCAGTATGAAGCCCATAAAACTGCATTTGAAACTGTGCTCTGATTGCAAATGCTCTAACTGACTTTCACTCACACCGTCCCTGTCATATACCAAGCAACTTCAGTACATGTACACAATCAACCACATGCACTGAGAAAAAATCGGTCACTTATACCATACGTCCAAACAGGCATCTATGCAGGAAGGCCAATGCATTGTCTCTTCGTAGTTTTGTATCTACCTTCCTTGAGTAGCTTTTCATTCTCTTCTATCATCTTTTTCTTAATTCACCTCTCTTCTTCTTGTAAAAATGGAGCCTACCCCTACCACACAGCATGTGTCCCCTGCTAAAGAGGCTACAGTATTTGCTTCTATTTTAGACCCTGATGCTTTGATGCTGGCCATTAACAATCCACAGCAACAGATTGTTGATATGCAAGCTAGGCACAGTCGGGATAAGCAGGATCTCAAGGAATTGACGCAGCTAAGGCAATTGGTGCATCAACCCTTGTTCACTCCTGAAGTTTTTGCTGGGGAAAAGAAGGATAGAACCCCGGAGGCGCTCTTGCAATGGCTAGATCGATGGAAATCACACTTTTCCATGCACGATTCATCCGAGGATAACAAGATCAATCTCGCCGTCATGTACCTGCAAGGTAAAGCATTTACCTGGTGGCAAGATATAAGGGGTAAGCCAGAAGTTCCTAAGAATTGGGAGGATTTTTGTAAGGCCTTTAAGGCGGCCTTCCTTCCTATTCTTGATGATTTTGAATTTTACCGTCAGTATGCAGCGATCCATATGGGGAACCGGCCCCTGGATCAGTATTTGCTACACGTCCTGGCAGGTTCTTCTAGATCTAGTGATGAGCTTGGAATGCAGGATTCCAAGATTTCTCCTCAGGACAAGATACAGAGAGACTATTCCATTAGAAATGGGTTACTTTTCCGGAATGGAAAAGTTTGTGTGCCAAAAAATGATGATATAAGGGCCCAGATCCTACATGAATGTCATGACAGCCCGTGTGCAAAAAGTTGGACCCTGCTCAAAGGCGGTATTCCACCTATGACAAGGAACTTTTTGTTGTTATTCATGCCCTGAAAGTTTGGAGACATTATTTATATGGCTCCCAGTTCACCATAGTTACTGACCATCAAGCGTTAAAGTATATTAACAGGGTGGTCGACCTTAGGGGTCGTAAGGCCAGATGGTCAGAGATGCTCCAAGAATTTCATTATGACATTGAGTACCAGAAGGGTACTTCTAATAGTTGCACGGATGCCTTAAGCCGGATTGGAGAGGTTAATCAGTTAAGCTTTTCTGAGATCCAATCTGAGTTGTATCTATCCTTAAGAGATTTGTGTAAGACCGATAGGTACTTCGGTCGTATTTGGCTACACGTCCTGGCGGGTTCTTCTAGATCTAGTGATGAGCTTGGAATGCAAGATTCCAAGATTTCTCCTCAGGACAAGATACAGAGAGACTATTCCATTAGGAATGGGTTACTTTTCCGGAATGGAAAAGTTTGTGTGCCAAAAAATGATGATATAAGGGCCCAAATCCTGCATGAATGTCATGACAGCCCGTATGCAGGGCACCCTGGCGCTCAAAGGACGCTTGACTTAGTAAAAAGGAACTTTTATTGGCCAAACTTAAAAAGTCAAGTGGAGGCATATGTTCGCAAGTGTGCGCAATGCCAAGTTAATAAAGCTGAAAGACTTAAGGCAGCTGGTTTGTTAATGCCCTTGGAAATTCCCGAAAGAAAGTGGGAAAGTATTTCCATGGACTTTGTGGTTGGGCTACCTCGGACAGGGAAGCAAAATATTGCCATTTGGGTAATAGTTGACAGGTTAACCAAAATGGCACCGTTCATACCAACCAAGCAAAAAGCTTCTGAACTTGCTCAGCTTTTCGTTGAAAAGTTGTTCAGGTTGTTTGGTTTGCCGAATGACATTGTTAGTGATCGAGATCCAAAGTTCACTGGCAAATTCTGGGAAGCGGTCTTTGAAAAATTAGAGACCACCTTAAGTTTGGGGTTTGTTGCAAAATTTTTTGGGTACCTTTTTCCTTTTTTTTTACAGGAGGGGGCAGGTGGGTGCCAGACACCCTCTGATAATGGATTCCGGGGGGTAGGGGGAGCAAAATTGTTTTTATTTCGTTTTGGGGATGTGGGACAGTGAGGGGAGGGGCCTGTATTTTTTATTTTTATTTTTGAAAAACAAAAATTGGAAAATGTCGGGCGCGTCCACCCCCGGACACACCCCTGAGGCGTCCACGTCCAGCCCCCCCTTAGCAGGACCCGTCCGCGTCCGAGACGCGTCCGGGTTTTTTTTTTTTTTTTTTAATTTAGACTAAAATAAATTAAAAAAAAAAAATTGAAGCCACGGATGTGTCCTTGCGGTACGGACACGTCCTTTTTTTATTTTTTTAAATTTTTTTTAGGGTTAAAAAAATTGGACACGTCCAAGCCCGCCGGACGTCGGACGCGGGCAATCCGGCCCGGACCCTCATCCCTATTATATATATATATTATTATATATATATATATATATATATATATATATATATATAGAATCAGAATCTCAGGGATGAGGGTCCGGGCCGGAATGCCCGCTTCTGCGTCCGGACCCGAACGCGTCCGACCCCCGGACGCAGGGTCAGACGCGGCCAATTTTTTTTTTAACTAAAAAACCCTAAAAAAATTAAAAAAAAATTAAAAACGGACGTGTCCGTACCGCCGGACGCACCCATGGCTTCATATTTTTTTTTAAATTTTTTTAGTCTAAAAAATTTTATAAAAAAAAAAAAAAAACCAGACACGAATGCGTTTCCGTTCACGTCCGGGTCCCGCTTCCTTAGATATACACATATATATATATCATAGGTCCCGCGGTACTGGGTACCGCGGATCCCGGTACCGCGGGACCGTACTGGTACCGCGGTACCATGATGGTACCGCGGTACCATAATATATTAATATAATTAATATTTAATATTTTTTGAAATTTTTTTAAACCTAATCTACCCGCCCCCCTCGCTTCTTCTCTCCCAATTTTTTTCCAGCCATCGTTGCCCTGCCTTCGCTACTGGTTTTGCTGCCCTGTCTTCCTTGCCTTGCGTCTGATTTGCGTCGCCCTTCGCCCACAGACCGCCCTGCCTTGCATCTGATTTGCAAGAACCTGCCTTCGCCCATTTTCAGCGTCTCTCACATAGTGTACCCTGCTGTTTTTTTTCCAGCGTTTTGTCCTTAGTTTTCTCCATCGCAATGGTGCAATCCGACCTTTCCGGTCTGTGGGACGAGGTAGACATTGTCAGGCGGGTTGCCGACAAGGCCAACAAGACCGGTCAGAAGATCGTGCGCTGCCGATACTGTCTCGTCGAGTTTGCTGCATCCCTCACTCGCCTTAAAGGCCATCTGCTCGGTGCACGCACCAAAAATGGTGCCACCTTGAATGCTGCCCCTTGTGGCAGCATGACCGTCCCCGACAGGCAGCGACTATTGGACACCTACGGGCCGCGGCTCGTGGCAGGGGAGAACACCATTTCGGAGGGCGTTCTCCGATTTTGCACCGCTCCTTATGTGACTAACCCAGAGTTGCTGCCTGCTTGGCTGGCACGCACGAGGAGAGGGAGTGCATCCTCCTCTGGTCCCTTTGCCCCTCAGACAGCTCTGCCTCATGCACCCCCATCTGCTCAGATTCCGGTGGATCCCGTCCCATCGTGTCCGACAGTTGCCACTGCGGTTCCACCACCACCCACTGTTGCTCGCACTCCACCAGTCTACGACTTTCTCATGGACTCTCCGCCACCCGAGCAGGCCCAGGATGGTACTGGGCGGGCCTTCGAGGATGTGGAAGAGATCCCTTCTTCCTTCCCTTCCCATCCGGATGACCTCCTCAGCCAGCAGTTTTCGTACCCCATGCCAGATGTTGCCCCTCCACCAGTGCACCCCACCTATGCTGCTGCACCCATCCCTGCCAGTGCATCCCACTCTCCCCATTCCACGTCTACAGCCGATGCATCCACCAGCGCCCAGCCTGTCGCGTCATCGTCCATTCCCGTCACGGTTGGTGCACCGTGCTGGAGGTCCACCACCCGTCGTCCACCAGGGAGAGCCCTCGTGCAGCAGACCATTCGCGGCGCGCATCAGCCGCACATGGACAGAGAGGCCACACAGGCCGTGGCCAGTCTGGTTTACGAGCTGAACCTGCCCTTTGCCATCGCCGACTCTGAGCCCTTCAGAAGGGCCTTCCGCCTTGCACAGTCTGTCAGCCCTAGCTGGAGAGTCCCTAGTTCAGAGGTTGTCCGCACACACATGCTGAGGGATAGGGTCGAGTCCTTGTCTAGAGAGATGGAGCCTCTGCGTCGGCACTGGGCCACTTACGGTTGCAGCATCATGTCCGATGGCTGGACTGATGTCAGGAGGAGGCCGATCCTCAACATACTGGTCTCCAGCTGCATGGGCACACAGTTTTTGAGGGCAGTGGATTGCAGCAGGGGGGGGAGAGTCATATCTGCAGAGTTCATGTTTGATGTCATCAGGTCTTCCATCCTAGCCATAGGCCCACAGCATGTCGTCACGGTGGTGACGGACAATGCCACGAACTGCATTCAGATGGGTGTACTGCTAGAGGCCGAGTTCCCTCATATTGTTCATACCCCCTGTGCAGCCCACGGCATAGACCTTTTGATGGGGGACATTGGAGCACTTCCCTGGGTTAGAGCCATCGTCCGGGAGGCCCTCTTCCAGGTGACTTTTGTCACCAGAAAGAGGCGTGTTCTTGCCATGTTCCGGGTGTTTAGCCATCTGGACCTCCGTAAGCCAGCCCCCACGCGCTTTGCATTCGACTTGGTGGTCATCGACCGTTTGATCAGATGCAGGGCCCAACTTCTACAGATGGTTGCCAGTGATCTTTGGGGTGCCAGTACATTTCCGCACACTGAGGATGGGGAGCACTTTTCTTCCACGGTGAGGGGAGACCAGTTCTGGAGGGATGCACAGACATTGTCAGGACTGCTTCGACCACTCTACATTGTGCTCCGCATGGCTGACAGCGAGGGGTCGACACTTGGACTGGTGTATGAGCTCATGGACCGGATTGGACAGTTCCTGCAGCTGCCCATCTTGCAGCCAGAGAGGTAAGCGGTACAGTGTTGCAATTGACCTTTATCTTTTCAGTACTTGCTAGTTTGTTTTTCTGTCAATGTTAAGCTTTTTCGTAATGCCCTAAACCACATGCCCCTCACCTGCAGGATGACAGAGCTGAAGTTCATATGGGAGACGCGATGGAACTACTTCCACAGGAGTATCCACAGCGTTGCACACATGCTGCATCCCCTCTTCCTCTCTCCGACACAGATCGCAGACAGGGAGCTTGAGGCCGATTGGCTTCAGTACATTCACAGGGTGGGTCCACACATAGGTTTGGATCCTATCAGGCTCATGGAGGAGCTCGCTGCATTTCGTTTCGGCATGGGCACATTCGGCCACCCGGCTGCCCAGGATCCAGAGAGGAGGCAGCTACCCATTACCTGGTGGACCATGTTCGGTAGCACATACCCATCTATACAGCGTCTTGCACTGCGTGTCCTTTCTCAGGTATGCATCTTATTTTATCCTCCATTTTTTGTGTTTCGTTGAAGTTTCACCTCTGCCACAATGTGCTGAAGTATTTCAATGCACGCACCACAGGATTGTGCTGCCTCCGTGTGTGAGCGTAACTGGAGCACATGGGCACTCATTCACACGAGGAGAAGAAACCGGTTGTCAGTGAGTCAGTTGGAGCGGTTGGTGTTCTGTAGCACCAACGCACGTCTCGCCAGGAGGCTTCCGACCATTACGAGCGCATTGCAGGTGATAAGCTAATCTTTCATAGCATGTTGGTTGACTCCTGGTATGTTGGTTTCATTTCTTGATAAAGTTGTCTCTCTGACATGCAAATTTTAAACCTTGCAGACGAAGATATCTGATTTGGAGCGCCAGGTTGACTTGCCTACGGACAGCACCCATCCCATGCCTGCAGATGACCTGGGCACACAGTTGATGGCAGAGAGAGAGAGGGAGCTTGCCGAGATGAGAGAGAGAGAGCTTGGGCTTGAGCACAGAGAGCCCCCATTGTATGAGGCAGATGAGCCAGTGTCAGAGGATGAGCATGATGAGGATGAGCCCATTCGGGTTGTGTTTGCCAGACCAGAGAGGGATGAGGCAGATTATACAGGTGCAGGGCACACGCCACGTGCAGGGGTCACAGGTGCATCACGTGGCAGAGGTGGGACACATGGCACAGGTTATACCGGCAGACAGGCAGGGCACACAGGGGGGGGCAGTGGCATACCTACCTATGTCGACATGATGGAGGAGGCTCTTGATAGAGGGCAGAGTGGTTTAGATGCCGGTCCCGCAGATGTTTGGATGCGTGCAGCACAGAGTCATGGCCGTTACTACGACAGCACACCAGAGGAGGCACCTGATGACTTTCATTGCACAGATTGGGAGGCCATGCAGGGTCTACAGGGTGCACATGATGAGGCACGGGATGAGGCTTGGGTTGATTCAGGGGTCGGTGCACAGGATGATTCAGAGGTCGGTGCAGAGGATGATTTAGAGGCTGGTGCACAGGATGATTCCCAGAGCCCAGAGCATTTGTATTCGGATGCCCAGCTCGCCGACTTGGTTGCCACATTGGATTCAGAGGCCCAGCAGATGCCGAGTGTCAGGGCGCCCCCATCATCTCTTGCCAGCATGCCACACACAGAGTCCCAGCCAGAGCAGCCGCATGAGGTGCCTACAGTTCCTCCAGCTCCTCAGAGGGTGTATGTGCGTCGCACAGCTCCTCCAGTGCCACCGATGCCATTTAGGCCTGCAGCCCCTCCATCGCCGTCCACTTCTGCAGCACCAGGTCTCCATGGCAGGCCACCATCTGTGCCCAGGTTTTCTCTTGCAGCGCCCACATCCACAGTGGCTCCTCCAGTGGTAGCACCCACGTCACATCCTCCTCCTTTGGCAGCACCCAGGATGTACCAGTACCGGCCACCACAGCGCCCCTTTCAGTACATATCGCCACTGTACTCGCCTCCTGCACAGCCAGTTCCTCCACCTGCAGCAGCCCCACGGGCACACACTCCACGAGCTCATCCTCCTCGCTCAGTTGCACAGGGAGTTCCCTCTTTTGCTTCCCTATCCCAGCCGGCCTCAGCTTGGGCCCAGCCTAGCCAGCCAGGTGATTTGCATGGGGGTGACGAGGCATTGACAGCTCCTCTTGTCCGCAAGAGACCAGGCAGGCCCAAGGGTGCACCGAACAAGAAAGGCAAGGCACAGAAACTGCCAGGGAGGAGAGGACGACCACGCAGGGCTCCAGGTACAGGTAGAGGTGCAGTATCACAGCCAGTTGGAGCAGGTGTTGTTGGTTTGGCCTGCTTGGGGGCTGATGCGGAGGCTGATTGGGAGGATGAGGATGACGAGTCTTCCCCCTCGGATACACAGCCCATGCCAGTTCCAGACAGGCAGAGATATCGGCTGCGAGAGTCAGCTCGGGGCCCTGAGTTGTCTCCAGAGCATTCGTCTGAGTCAGAGCCAGAGCATTGATTGTGGCTCTGTTGTTTTAGTTTCAGTAGTTTGTCTCTAGCAGACGGTCTACCATTGTACTCAGATGATTTTTCACATTATATACAGTGTTTGGCCTACATTATTTGCTGCACATTGTGCGTATGTCGCTCTGTACATGTGATGCTTTATTTTATGTTGAAGAATTCTATGTGCGTGTGTGAATCCTATTTTCATTTAATTTCGTTTGAAGTGAATGCTAGCTTCACATATATGCACCTACATCATGAGCACAGCAATCACCCCTACACCCCAAACGACATTGAATAAACACATGTAATACATCTGCATTTAAAAAAATTACAAACATTGCATCTTACATGACCAGGCTCGCGTTGCACAAAAAACAACTATGTATATATTCAACCGTTGTATCAGGATAACATCACATATACTGTCATTTTTTTAAGCAGTCACCTAGTTATTTGCTGCACCATAAACTGCCGAAAACTACATAGCAACAGTCCGCCACATACGGGTGGACCTCATCTATTCTAAACATCCCTCACTGATCCTCCACCGACTCCTCGCCCTCGTCTGGTGCATTGTTTTGTCGCTCTTGCTCTGCCTCCCGGTTAGCCCGAGCTGCCTCCTGGTTAGCCCGACGTCTGGCCGCCCTTTCCCTGACCATGATGAGCTGCCGTCGTGTGAAATTCATTCCGATCTGCTCATCCAGATCCAGCTCGACAGCGGGGACAGGATCCACAGCGGGGGCGGGTGGCTCCGGTTCCGGATTTCTCTGTCGAGTCTGTCGCAGCATCTCTCGGATATCTGCCTCTTGCTTCCGATGCCTCTCGTTGTGCCTTCGGATATCTTCCTCAAGCTTTCTCCTGGCTTCGCCCTCGGGCTTCGGTGGTATTCGCTCAGCCATCTCGATCGACCTTCTCCTCACAGCACCCTGATCCTTGAACACCCTCTCACAGCACCCTGGCTCTCAAACAGCCTCTCACAGCCTGTCACCGGCTCTCGCTTGCTCTCTCACTGTCTATCAATAGCCCTCTCACAGCCTCTGAAAATGCCGACCACAATGGCATTGTGAGTGCCTATTTATCCCCACAGCCTGATCGGCCATGTGGATCCCCATCATCCCTCCATGTGCCTCCGTACCTGCCCCCATGTGATGCTCCCCCCTGTGTTGGTCTCCCATTGGGCCCATGGTCTGCTCACCCACAATGCCCATGTGCCTCTGTACTTGCCCCCATGTGATGCTACCCCCCTGTGTTGGTCTCCCATTGGCCCCTCGGTCTGCTCACTCGCAGTGCCCATGTGCCATTGCAACAGTCCCCTGCAACATGTACTGTACCCTCTTTTTTTACACCCAGAACCCCCTTTTTTTACATTTTTTTGTCCTTTTTTGGTAGTTAATATGCAAAAAAAAATTACTAAAAATATATTAAAAAATAAAAAAAAAATATTAAAAATGGTACCGCCCTGGTACCGCGGATCCCAGGGCGGTACCGTACCGGCGGTACCACTGATATGGTACCGGCGGTACCATACTAGCGGTACCAGAGGGTACTATGATATATATATATATACATATATATATATATATATATATATATATATATTTTCAAGCTTTTCCTATTCTCTTTCTTCTATGCTTTATTCTTCTTTAGCAATCATGGAAAATCCAGATGATCGTTTAAAGTTTAAACATTCCTTCTCCTATAAATTCTCCTTTTTCCCTGCCTACTAGTCCAACCCATGAGGGTCTACCAACTATGGTGGAAAGCGTCACTGAAACCCTGCAATCAGACATGCCAGATTGACTGAAATTGGTGGAACAATCTTTGACCAATGTCCAAAGTATGCTACGGACCTTGGTGGGTGACATCCGTACCCCTTCTACTTTTCCTCCTGCATGGCCGCAGTCGCAATACGTGCATAATTCTCCTTCTCGTGCTACTATACCTGCTTATCCTTTTCAGTTTCAAGCTTATTCAGCACACAAAGGCAAGGATATCAAGCTGCCTCGTTACGGGGCACCTCCCAACAAGCCACTACCGACTTTGTCAATCAGTGGGAGAATTATTTTAAGCTGCAACGTGCATCTACAGATGAAGTGTCACATATTGAAAAGGCTACTTACCATTTGACTGATGTCGCAGATAGGTGGTGGCACAAGTTATCAGGTACCTAAGATTACCCGATGACTTGGGTCAATTAGTATATGCTCAAGACTTGATTTGTCTTGCATCCATTCCGACAAGGTGGGCTTTCTTTAGCAGGGGTCCATTGTAATATGACATCTATTATATAGCTCTACTTCGTTGTACAGCTCTTATTATATTGTTTATTCATGAGAGTAGAGTATACTTCTGTCTAGTTCTACTACTTTAGTCTTCTGATTTACTAGTTGTTTGTTTCTTGAGACATTTATATGATCCATTTTAGAATTTACCATACTTGAAATGTATTTTCTGCAAAGCTCTATCAATTGTGGTGCAGGTGGACTCCCATGACGTTAAGGATGGTATTATGTACAATCAAAAGATAAATCAAGTAAGCAGCCTTGTGATAGTTGTAGTGAGAAGCAATAACCTTGCAACATAGAAGAAGGAAACATTAAGCCATTTCATGATGCAAAAATACACATTTGCCCTATTTTATTTTTCTATAATTTCAGTTTATAAAAAAGTTGACCCTTTTTATAGTTAATACATATGCAGAACATGCCTTGATCTTAAAGAAAGATGAAGATCTAAGTTTTTATAGGTGACATAGACATACAAGAGCTTAGTTCCTATTTAAAATGAACTATTCAAGGAAAACCATAACGAGTGTGGAGCTTATATTCAGTAAACTTATAGAAACTACATGTGGCAACTAGGGAAGCTTTGAAACATGCACTTAGGTCTTTCAATGCAAAATTACCTTAAGATGGTACTGCAAATATCTCAGCACTTGAACGTGGTGTTTAGAATGTGAGAGACTCTTCACACATCAGCTTTCAAAAACAATTGTCAGGGACAATATAGATGAGCGGATGCTTGCATACCTGATTGCGACTGAGAAGGCGCTTCTCCATCTCCTGCTCGGTACAATGGAAGAAGAGAATAAATTCTGGATCAATCTTAGTCTGTATCATAAAATGCCACATACGAGTTAGTGCCACACTGTATGTAAGCAGATTAGGCATGATGATTGATTCCACAAATGCCACATCCAATATACTTCTCTCAACAAAAATTAAAGCCCTTCTCTAACAAGTCCATTGATAACACGGAAGATAATTAAATGGAAGTGGTGGTTACTGTGGCAGTTCCCTGATTGTATCAAGAACTCAAAAGGAGCAGAAAAGCAAGTTCTAAAAGCCACTATTTAGCTCAAACTTGAATACTATCAGCAATTACCATCATAACTATTCACAAATTTTTGAGTTCCTGATGTTTGAAGTTGCAGTAGATAAAGCTAACACAACGTCTAAAAGGAAGAGTAAATTATCACTCAGAATCCGAAGAAAGAAAGAACCATAAAAACCATATATCGATGTGAAGTCTAGAATAGTACCCAACCTAACAAAGGAGACATGCAATCTTCACTTCATGCAGTTGACCACCAAGTCTTAGACCATTAACTCCACCATGCATAGCAAGAACCAAATGCTATGACAACCCTACTAACCTTGTCGTACCCTAGAGTAGGTACAAGTAACATGCATGGACATAGGTCCAGATTAGCTCTCCATCCATACATCACACCAAAATATTGAGTTTCTATCACTTCTATAGGAAACTGAAGGCCTCAGCTGAAGTGCAAAGGCAATCAAATAAAGTCCCTACTTCATCGTAGGAAAAAGTAAAATTCACATTCCATCACTTCAATTTGCTCAAACCTTAGTAAATAGTATAGACAGTGAACCAAACACACCACTAAAGATAGAAAGAATCGGCACAAACAAGTTGGTGGCAACTTGGAAAAAACAAATGAAAGCTATACTTGTGAATACAATTGAAATATATTGATGGTAAGTGTAGGATATAGTACATAATTTAAGAATGTAAAAGAGCAATCTTCAATTTCATGAAGTCTACCCACATAGTCTTAGACCATCAAGTCGAATATCGCACTATCAGGCCCCATATTATTTCCAAATTATTCATCAATTCTCAAGTTCAAAATTTTGATAAATTGTAGTTTACATGTCAACAAGGGGCCAGCTCACTAATGGGTGTGTAAGCGACCATGAGGCATGGGGTCCATGTTCCTACAAAAGGCTGTAGTAAGGGTACTTCCACTTGGACCTGTCACATAGCAAAACCAAAACAATTACATGCCTCCAACAAACATATTTAACAGTAAGAGGAGAGGCACAATCATTATAGAAATTGACTTGGTCTGTAGGGCCACCAAGATGAGAGGCATGAAGATTGGCTTGCTAAAATCTTCGAGCATGTCTAGCTTCCAAATTTATAACTACATATCTCCCCTCATAGTTATCTTGACATTCAATGCCTCCCTCAATCTCAGCACGAAGCGTTGTTCTAAAACTACACACTTTTTCTGAAAAAGGTCAACCAGTGTTGTTTCAATTGGCTCTTGAGGAACGAGCACCGAAAGGTTGCCTACACCCAAACTTAAGCTATAGAGCTAGCTCAAGTAAGTGACTACCTCATCCACAAGTTGAAGGCTAAGTCAAACCAAATTAACCATGCTAGCTCATCCACAAGTCGACGGCTAAGTCAAACCAGATAAACCGTGCTAGCTGATCCACAGGTCGAAGGTTGGAGAGGCTCACTAATCCAATTCTTTCGGGGGAGTTGGAGTCTTGAGGCGCCCAATTAAACTTTACACATTGAATAGTGTTCGCAAATTTATTGTTTACCTTGTTAGCAACTTCTAGTAATACTAAATACGACTAACACATTGTTTGCCCAATAGGACAATTGAGTAGTCAAATGTACTCAAACAAGTGTACTATTTACACAAGGACAATTGAATAATTGAGTGTATTAATTATTTGGGTATATTAAGGGCTAAGGGTTTGGTGACCCAAAGGAACATAGTAGGTACGTTGACGGTTGGGTTAAGCACTAAAGTTGTAGAATGAATGCCTTTGGGGGGAAGAGCGAGCAGCCATGAATATTGATTAGATCAAAGCAGGCTGCAAGCCGATAAGAAGAGGATACTCACAGCTTCAGGATGGTATTTTTGCATGTCAAAGAGCACGCCCACATGTGAAGTAACAACAAAACAACAATTGAAAATATGCTTCTGGGTAGTTTTGGACTAGAAGCCAATTGCATGTTGTTTGGGCAAACTAGCGCACTATTTCAAAATTGACCACGCATTAGGAGCTAGAGAAGTTGGGCACACCATCCGAAGAGGGAATGGATGCCTACAAATACTAATTTCCCTCCCTAACTTGTCCCTTCTCTCCACCTAAAAGTGAAGGTGAGTGTGGAAAAGGGAGGCACTATCCCTTGCTTTTCCAAAAGAGCATGGCAAGGAAAGGGTGTGTTGGATGTAAGAAGGGAAAGCTTGGCTACCATCTTCTAGTGGATCCATGTGGAGAAAGTCCCATCTCCTTGCAACAATAGCAAAGGAGGAGGTAATGTGTGTACCTACAGTAGAGCGAAGTGGTAAGCTTGGTCTTCTTTTCTTTTCTTCCATTCCTTCTTGGTTAGTCCAATGGCAAGCATGTGTTTGCAGTGTCTCCAAGTTCTGAGTCTTCCAACATGTAAATGCAAGCATGTGGATCTTTGTGCTAGAGAACTAGATTTGAAATCTCCATCTTCTCAAGATGAAAGTCTTTTTTGTTTGGCAAATGCACTATGCAAGCAGACTCTACTATCATATACATCTTTCAATTCAAACTTTTGAAAGCAATGCATGTCGACCTTGTCATGTAGACTAATGTTTGTGATATTGCTTACATAAGCATTTGTTGTTGGATGCAAGTTGAGACCTATGGCAAGAGGCCTCCAGTTTAAAAATGCAATATGAGGGAGTGAGCTCTAGTCCAAAGATTCTTGCAAGAGTTCCTTCCAAACATACTATGATTAAGATTTTTAACTTGGTCGACAATAGCTCTTCAATTCACGATTGTTTTGTTTTGAAGCGTGACTCATGTGCTAGGTAGCATGTTAAACAGTAATCTTCTATGTTAGAATGGTGGATGTTCATCTTGCTTGTCTACTAGCTTGATTAGTATTGCATAATTTTGTTTCTCCACCACGATCTTCGACATCAAGTAGTTCAAGGGTGTGTACATACATGATGCGACCATGCACATATTGTGGATAGACTGTAACCTCTTTAGATCACACAACTTTCACCAATGCATAGACCAGACATAAAAACCCTAAATTGCACACACGTGAAGAACACCAAACTTTCGTAAAGGGCGAAAATTACACCATAAGAATTACGAATGTAGGAAGGAAGCAGCAACTTCGGTTCGTTTAAACTTCTTCTTGTGTTTGGAAGGCTTAGTTTTCATCGTTGGATCAATGCAAACAACTTTGCTTTTCGGTTCGTTCAATTCCGACGTCATTTGGATAGGTTTCGGGACTTGTATGCATGCTAAAGGGCTTGTTTCTTACAGTTTTTCTAGTTTTCTGCTTGCAGTTTTGGTTGCAGAAGTTTTAAACCGTGTATTAAAAACCTTGATGTCGAAAATGGCTTTTAAAACCGTCAGAATAATTCTATTTTCTAACAGCCTCAGAAAACAGCCCATAAGGACTGTTTTTCGGTCTTTGGGAGCCGAACAAAAAATTGCAGGTTTTTGGTCTACTCCACTTTTTTGTTGAAAACCGGAAAAAAAAAGATAAAAAACCGCGTGCGAGGGCCAGCACGCGGCCCGAGGTTGCGAGGGGCCCTGTTGTAAAAACCTATGCAAGTGGCTTTGAGGGAGGCGCATGCAGGCAGCCGCCTGCCTCCCTCCTCTTTGTAATCCTCAAAGTATGTGGTAGAATCTTGAAATGATATATGGCTGTACTTCTTCAAAAGTACTTCTTTACAAAGTCAAAGTTTTATAACATTGTAAAGTTAAATTTAAATCTTTGCAACATAAGTTTTAAACTTAACTTTGTAAAGTTAAGTTTAAAACTTATGTTAATAAAGTTTTTAAGTTTCAATCTTTACAATGTTTTCTAGTCTTGTAAACTTAAGTTTAAACTTTGACTAGAATTCTAAAGCTTGAAAGCTATTTTAAAAGAAAAGCTAAGCTTGCATTTTAAAAGAAAAGGGGGGGGGGGGGGAATGGTTGTAGTACACAACTTGTAATTGCAGGTTGTACCACACAAAAAATGTTACAAACAAGACATTCTCACCACTTTTTGGGTGGCAAATTGAATTTTTTTCTTCCACCTCCTCTTGAACTTACTATTGTACCTGCTCCTCCTCCCAAGCCTAAGGAGAAGCCTTAGGGGAGTTCTAAGAGCTTTTTGGGGCCATAACGCCGAGGGGTTAAAGGACAAAAGGAATTGCAACTAGATGACCATGCAATTCAGAGTCTAAATATTAATTTATCGCATTTGCCTTTGAATGCGTCTATAAATAATACCTTAAGTGTTAATTCATCGTAAGGTAGGCAAGAATATAGCAATGTTTTTTCTGAAAACCTACCTGATGGCCTACCTCCTCAAAGGAGTGTCGACCATCAGATAGAGTTACTTCCTGGTAGCCAACCTGTATCTCTTTTTTCATACAGAGTTAGCATCAAGGAAGAGGATGAAATTTCTAAGCAGTTACAGGAGCTTCTTATGATGGGCCATATTTGGCCTAGTAAGTCCCCTTGAGGAGCACCAATCCTTTTGGTTAGTTAAAAGGATGGCGGCACATGTTTGTGTGGCGATTTTAAAAAGTTAAACGATTTAACCATCAAGAACAGATGATAGAGGTTGTTATACCTTGGTCAAATTATTTCAGACCATGGGTTGGAAATTGACCCAAATAAAGTCCGACAAGTACGAGAATGGCCTATTCCTAAAACCATCCGGGAGGTTAAGTCCTTTTTGGGCTTTACGGGGTTTTTCATAGATTCATCTTGAATTATGCATTAATTGCATTGGCCTTGACGAATGTCCTCAGAGGAGCTAAAAGAGTTAGCCGGCACAGTAAGTTCAGTCCTCCAGTTACTTGGACTGAAGAATTAAATCAGAGTTTTGAGAACCTCAAATATTGTGTAACTACAGCGCCTATTCTACACATAGTGGATCCTAACAAGCCGTATGTCCTTGAAACGGATGCCAGTGACTATGCTATAGGCGCAGTCCTATATCAGGATGGTAGACCGGTAGCTTTTGAAAGCAAGAAGTTGGATCCTGCTCAAAGACAGTATTCCACCTATGACAAGGAACTTTTTGCTGTCATTAATGCCCTGAAAGTTTGGAGAAATTATTTGTATGGCTCCCAGTTTACTATAGTTACTGACCATCAAGCGTTAAAGTATATTAACGATGCAGTCGACCTTAGAGGTCGTAAGGCCAGATGGTCAGAGATGCTCCAAGAATTTCATTATGACATTGAGTACCGGAAGGGTACCTCTAATAGTGTCGCAGATGCCTTAGGCCAGATTGGAGAGGTTAATCAATTAAGCTTTTCTGAGATCCAATCTGAGTTGTATCTGTCCTTAAGAGATTTGTGTTAAGACCGATAGGTACTTCGGTCGTATTTGGCTAGACGTCCTGGCAGGTTCGACTAGATCTAGTGATGAGCTTGGAATGTAGGATTCCAAGATTTCTCCTCAAGACAAGATACAAAGAGACTATTCCATTAGGAATGGATTACTTTTTCAGAATGGAAAAGTTTGTGTGCCAGAAATGATGATATAAGGGCCCAAATCCTGCATGAATGTCATGACAGCCCATGTGCAGGGCACCCTGGCGCTCAAAGGACGCTTGCCTTAGTAAAAAGGAACTTTTATTGGCCAAATCTAAAAAGTCAAGTGGAGGCATATGTTCGCAAGTGTGCGCAATGCCAAGTTAATAAAGCTGAAAGACTTAAGGCAGCTGGTTTGTTAATGCCCTTGGAAATTCCCGAAAGAAAGTGGGAAAGCATTTCCATTCCTACAAGTTAGAAAATACCTTCGTCCACCAAGGCATTACTACATTCTAACTCAAGAAAGGTGTCAATGAGATGAACGGTACATTTGTTCATCTATGCAGTCAATACGTTTGACTAGAAATAATTAATATGGTCCTTTGACTATTCGCACACCGAATAGATGAGCAAACCAGCCACTTAGATGTAAAGTACATTCTTATTGGCAAATCATTCTATAGTGGATGCATACATCTAATAATATAGAGGAAATACCACAATAGTTCTCAATGTCAAACATAAACATATTATTAGTAGTCGAAATTCAGAAATATACAAATAATGATCTGAAAATGATCCTGGGTGTAACATAATATGTGAAAAATGTCAAAGATTCATGACATATCACAAGCATCTTGGTTTGTCTCATCCTTTGCCTGCACCAAAGGAGAGATGTGAGGTATATCGATCGGTTTCATCAAATCATCCACGTATGGTTAAGCAACTGTTGTAAAGCTAACTCGGGTGCACCCAGTGTGCCCTGTAAGACTCTAAGGGGTGACACTCCCTAAGGTCCCAGAGCAAGTTAGAAAGTCAAGGACTGAGCCTCCGACCTGTGGTGAGCCAGTCAAGTAGTCACAAGTCCTGAGCTAGCTCTAGAGCTCGAGTCATGGCCTAGTCAACTTCTGGGACCCAGGTCCAGGAGTCTAGTTGATTCTGCCCGTCGGGACGGCTCCCGGGACCCATGTCCGAGAGCCAAACTGATTCTGTCGAGCGTGCCAGGCTTAATCAGCAAAATAAAAACTAAGTCCAGAAAAGCGTGCTTTACCAAAAAGCACTATATTCAGGGATAGAGGGAGCATGCCGAATCACACCAAAATTATAGGGGGAGGGAGTAAGGCAAACAAAAACTTGGGCAGCTCAACCAACGCCAGCAGGAATCCAGTCGCCAGGTGATTATCATTTCGGTTTCGCCTCCGAGACTGGTCCAAGTGCAAGGACCCTTACTACAACCTTTCTGCGTCGCTGGCGCCTAAGGGTCCACATCACCGACGTGTGGCTCGCCACTATGCCATTTGGTCAGTTTGGCGACCACTATGCCTTGGGTTTTCATGTGTGGCTTGTCTTTGCCTTTGGTTACCTTTTGGGGACAGGATTCTAAGTTGGCTTTTGGGTTGGTTGGGATTCCAGTTCTCTTAAGTCTGAATGGTTAAGCTTGTTACGTTTCCTAAGTTGGCTTTTACGTAAGTGCATGATGGATGAATGTTAGACTTAAGCACGTGTTGGGGAAACCGCTCAAGTCCTAGCGCCCTTTGAGGCGCCGGCGCAACAGCAACACGGGCAATTATAAGTGGTTGCGGACTGACTCGCCACGTTTTCTAATTTTATTCCATTGTGAAAGGATGCGGATGGGTGTGAACTAGAGCCTATGATCTATCTAGAGTTTGCATCTTTGAGCTAAAGAAATCATTAATGATAGACATTCTAAGTTTGTTGGAACTTAGACTTAGGCAGCGAAACATCTCTAATTATCTAATTTGATTAAAAAAACGCAAATCCACAAAAGATCTTGCCAATCAACAAATTTTGTTAATAAATCTCCTCACCTAATCCCCTCTTTTGAACCCAATGCATATCAATCTTTTCATGTACACTAGTGTCTATGTTGTTGCTTCCATAAGTGTACGCATGTAGTTGTAGTTGGATACAAGTTGAAACTAAGGGCGACATTTCTACTTCACAAATCAGTTTGCTCAAAAATTTCAAATTACAGCAAATGTGAGCCTATCTAAGAGACTTACAACGCGCTCAAAAATGACACGGTTTTCCTCATTTCGAGGAAAGCCATCGATGAGGAATTTCTGCACTTTGCTTTCACTCATGGCTTTCTGCAGCAATCCAACTGTTACTTCTGCAGGAACAATTTTGCCCTCTTTGATCATGTTCTGAATCATTGTCCTGGCAAAGAAGAAGAGGTTGAGCCTAAAAAATTTAGTTGTTCAATCACTATATCTCTATCTTTACATACTAAAACATTCCCCATATACCTACGATTAGCTTATTACCCGTTTTCAGAACCAGAATTTATTTCTGCACGCAACAAATCTCCAGCACTGAGATGAACAAAGCCATAATTCTCCACAATTTTTGCACATTGTGTTCCCTTCCCACTTCCAGGACCACCTGCCAGCAACATGAGGGAGCAAGTTGGCACAGGAACCTTCACTTAACTTTGCATCCCTCACTAAACCAAAGTTCACTATATTACACAACAAGACTCTCAAACATTACGATACCATCCAGCCATGAGATGGCTAGAAAACAGATTACAGGCCCCTTTAAAATTTTCTTGGATAATTAGAGAGACCAACCTGGGGTTAAGCAGATGAACTACATGTTCACTTAAATACTAAGCATTTTCATTAGCTTTGTAACTTGCTAGTCTCATTTTCCTTTTAAAAATACAGAAGAAAACTCCTGAATACACACTTTACACATACCGTGTCCAATGCAGAGATTCTCTATTGAAAATAAACAACAGACGACAAAAAGCAGGTATAATACACATAAATTTGAGTTGATCCACTTTAAATGTCAACAAAGTCACAAAAGGTCATGCACATAAATACAGTCCTACCTCCATGTAAATGGAACTCACACACTAGAGTTACTAGCATAAGATCTGTTCAAAAAACAACGACACAAACACTATTAGCAAGTCTCAAGATCCATAAACTTACCAAGAACGAAAACAACTTTGGGTTTCTTCCCAACAACAGAGAAATTTGCAGCATCACCATTCATCTGCCAAAGAAGCAAGAACTGTGTATAGCCATAACAATTTTTTCCTCCTCACATACCTTAAATTGAGCTACAACAGTGAAAATAGATCTCAAGTTTCAAAAAGCTGCTTGGGAAACAAAAGCGCCTACCTTGAGATGATCAAAAATTGTAAGATATCTTGCCTTGCATATTTAAAAGTTAGTGTTTGAATAATAAACCTCGTAATGCGTACAGGGGACTATTGAGTTTTATGCAAATACTTCGAGACGGTGCATTCAAATACTTGAAGCTCAGCAATCATTATTGCTATACACGTCTCATTTTCACAACAGCTACCAAAATAAACATGAAAGCTGACAAATTAGGTGAAACTAAATCATAATGTGCTATGACACATTTGCAAAATAATTTTGTTCAAAATCTGACACTACCACTACAGCTACGAAGCAACTCTGCTATCATATAAGGCAAATATATAACATGTAGAATTCCAAGATTCAAAATTTATATTCGAAAATTAAAATGAGGCTTTTGCGGCTACTCAGAAACACGACAGTGATCGAACTAGATATGCCTGGTGCTAGAGGTCATGTCGGTAACGCGGACAATTACATAGCAAAAGCAAGTGGTCACCTCTTTTGAACTTGAAACTACTGATGGCCTATCTGACACGGTCATTGAGGATGTCAATGAATACATTAACAACCAAGTACCTGCAAAATTGCATGGTTACAATATGCGCAAGGAAACATTTGCACAAAGTCTTTGAGATCACTTGGAGCAAAACGAATGCTCATATTGCAAACACAAGATCTTACAGAGGAATCTGCAGCAAAAACATGGATTGACATGACGGCCAAAAGCATACTAATGGCCCATGGAAGTTCTGGCAACTAGATGACAAGAGTTAATCTTTTTCTTGATTATTCATGATAGTGGAGAAATATTTGAGATTCAGAATTCAAACCATCAGTTATTGAAAACATATAAACCAACATTTCAATAAATATTCTGTAATCATGATCCAGGAACACCTCACAACGTAGCATCATGAAGAAGTAGAATGCATGAAAGTCAGGGACATTATTTTTACTCTCAAGTTAATAGATGTCTTTCACTAAAAGCTGAAAGCTGAGGACGACTTTGAATATCAGCTGCTTAATCCAGCGGATCAGATGAGCTCGTTCCCTCTCTTATCTGCAACCAAAACCCCAAGGTAAGTTTGGACTGATGACATTGCGGAATAGGTATTAACAAGGTTTCCAGCAATACTGGTGTGTTTGCGTGTACGAGTCCATCCGAGTAAATAATATTTGAACAAAGATACTGCACATAGGTTCAACTATTTCTGTCATAACCATGTTTGGAATAGTCATGTCAAATTTCAAAAAACTTATTTCTGCAAAATTCATGCCACGGATCTACTGGCAAAAAGAAACTCAAACCATTTGTACGAAAGGTATTTTACAGGTCATAATTATATTTGGTCTTGCTAATGATTAGCCGGAAAACGTTAGATCTGAGATAAAGACGACCAAGTCCTTCCTAGGCCGAACCCACGCATTGAAGGATTCATAAGCAACACGCAAAGATCTAGTTAAGGACGGAATACCGCAAATCTGACAGAATGCTGACTGAAATTTCTTTGATGCAAGGCTTAACTAAAATTGCTACATAAAAAGACCCAGATCTGAACACAGAGCAAGTCAATTTCCAACGTTAATCATTGCAGAATCCTCATTAGACTAACCTGATGCGCAGGAAGCGTAGAGTCCATGAAATTGCAAAAGCGTCTATATCACGTCTTCAATTAATATCGTTTGTTGGTGTCTGCTGCCCAACAGCAGAACAGAATAGCTCTTATCACATACTCTGGGTCAGACAGACCATCATCTTAACCCTGGTTAACTGCCTAACCCGTGCTCCTCAAGTTTACTTTGAATGGCTCTTGTCCACTCAAAATGTTATTGTCATACCTTGTCATTGTTTTATGTGGGGGGAAGGCATGTCTTGAGAGCCTTCCTTGCCCTGGGAGGGCCCTCGCCCAAGGGCAGCCCAGACCAGCAAGGAAGGCCCAGGGACTTCGGGATTTCCCCTGAGTAATGCCATTGTGCGAAGGTTTTTTTTTTTTCTCTTTTTTGATTTTTTCGAGCCGTACGGCCGCATGCGTGGACAGTTTTTTTTTTTTAGGTGGCAAATTTTTTTATATTTGTGGTGGAATGTGGATGTGGACAGCCAATGACGGGCTGTCACATAGCACATGCACATTCCACTGGAGAAAGAAGAGAGAACGTGCATTCCGTAGAGAGAGAACGTGCATTCCACCGGAGAGAGGAGAGAGAACGTGCATTCCGTAAAGAGAGAATGACAAATATCTAGGAGAGAGAAAATTGGATGGACATTATGCTCTTGGAGGTGGTCCCAAAATACAAAGGACACCTGAGCACAAGGCATTACGGGGGGGAAGGTCCTGCTCCGAGGCCCTTCTGCCTTGGAAGACTGTGCGCCCGAGGGCGGAGGCCCGAGGGCGCACGGTCTTCCGCGGGCAGAAGGGCCGAGGAGCCGGCCCTTCCCTTCCGTGAATTCCGTTTTTACATTTTTTTTTCTTTTTTTTTTACGTAAATTTTTTTTACACGCACCTTCCGGGCGGAAGGTGCATGTAAAAAACGTACATTTTTTTACGTGCACCTTCCGGTGTCCGGAAGGTGCCTGTAAAAAAAAATTTGTCAAAAAAAAATTTGCCCCAAGGATTACGTTCTGTGAGGCATGACCATTTCCTTTTGTAAAAATTTAAAAACTGATTTTACGGTGTTGTTTGTCCACGATCAAACTAAATCACCACTTTAGCCCTTTTGATTGCTTGGGCGTGCTCACATGCACGACTCATAGTAGAGCACTTCCTGAGGGCCAACCCGTGGAGTTTGAAAAACTAGAATGAGTAAGTGCATGGCTTGGGTACAAGAAGAAGGATCAGGCCCTGAAATCATTGGGATTCAAGCCTCTGTTGGCTGACTCCAATGTGTATGTCAGAGTTACAGATGGGCAGATTATCATAGTGGCTGTTTATGTGGACGCCACTCTGATACTGTGCAGGAGTGAGCAGCTAATTTTTGAAGTAAAGACAGACATTTTGAAGCATTTTGAGATAGTGAATCTAGGAGAAGCCAGGTGTTACCTAGGCTTACAAATTGAAAGGGACTATGAGGGAGGCAAGTTATACCTTCACCAGTCCAGATACACCCAGAAGATCCTAGAGGACATGGGCTTTCACTTCGCACATCTAAATGATGTTTTATCACTCGGAGCCTGAAGGATGTTTTATCACTCGGAGCCCGTTCTTGACTTCAAGAATGGGCCGGGTGATGCTTCATGCAAAGACGTCCTTAGATATCACTATGCACATCTCAAATCACTAGTAATATGTTCACAAAAGTTTACCCTCTACAGAATATGGAAAGGGAGGCGCCTCCCTGCGCGGAATCTGTGTGCCTCCCACATTGGAAAAAATAAAAACACAAACCAAAACAAAAAGTTCTAAGAAATTCACGGGAACATTGTGCTCATAAAAGGGTCATAAAAATTGTTGAAAAGAGTCTATGTAACCCATGAAAATGCATTAATGAGACTCATAAAAAAAAGTTGAACCATTCACATAGATCTTCCTTAATTAAAAAAAAGGTCTCCTTAGTGACCTTCACAAATGGTTCACTACATGTTCATTTATGACTTGGTCTAATGGCCTAGCCATCATTTTACAACCATTTTATCGAGTGCAAAGATCGCTATAAAGATCATGCACCAAGACATTAATGGCACTTGTAGCATATTGTGCCAAAATAGACACAAACTTTTTTGGCATAATGCAATTTTACATGCATAATGAACATTCCATTCTCAATGATAATTTATTTTATAAACTTTTCATTAATAGGAAATAGGTTGATATTCATTCTATGAAATGAACTTGGCCCATATCATTATACATTATATTTGTATTTGATGTCTCGTAAAAACATTTGGTCATGCTTCATTGAGGCCACAAGTATGGAACTTTTTTACAAAAGCCTACGTGTGATATGATACATGCCTTTGTTAAAATGGGGCAAGGTTCCATTTAACGTTGAACCAATAAAAGGTGAAATTGGGTTATTTGGTAGCAGAGTAAACATAGGAATAGGAAATTTTTCCCGTTTTGTCTAGAGCCTTGAAAAGCTGATTGTTATTGCGGTCCACAGTCAAATAGGTAGAAAGGGGTCCAAGGTCGTTGTTGGGGGTATTCCCAACACGTTGTCAATGCTCGGAATTGGTTTTTCAACCTGTCAGAGGAAGAAAAATCTACTGGAGAAGCGGTTAAAACGGCTCTCATCACGCGCTTTAAACCAAGGAAGTTCCTGGAAGACCCGTTTCTCCTACTCAGCAAGGTCAAGACGGGAAAAAGAGAAAGGGTCAAGGAATATATTGAACGGGTCAAACATCTACGATCCGAGTACAGTGCAGCTCTAACTCCCGATCTTGCGGTGATCATGTGGTTCCTAGCAGGACTACCACGAAGCATTAAAAGAGAACTGAAAGGAGATGACAATTCATAGTCCTTCAAACATGGGATACAAATTAACATATAAGATTGTCATTCATGAAAATTAAAACTAAAATTAAGACATGCAAATCAAACACCATATCTTAAATTAAGGCATGCAATATGAAATCTAAAAATAATAATTAATTCACATTCAACATAACTTGCTCTCACTAAATAGATAAAATGTATTTTGATATTCACAAGGTACATGTTTGAGTTTGGCTCAAAGCCTTTTGTACACATCTTGGAAGAGGGTGATTGAAGCTATATTTGATGAATAGCTCTTCACCACATTTAATGGGCCTTATCGCACATATCATGACGTATGTACCTTTTGAGTTCCTAGAAAAGTATGCTTCCTTTCCATTGGCGCGTTTCTCAAAATCACAATTAGTTAGTGAAGGGCGCCCAATGGAACTATTTATATATGCAGCAATATTGCAATATTTTTTTGAATGTCCATCAATGAATATACGATATGATTTCAAAACATTATCTCCTTGCACACGTCGCTCTTCCAAAGAACAAGCACTGGCATTCAAGCCATAAACTTGCATTCTCCATTGGTGACGACATAGAGCATGCCAATCACCCCAATTGTATTGAGGTCCTGCATAAGGCATTAATATGACAACACTATTCAAGGGGACATCAATGCTAGTCAAAGAAAATAAACTCAATCCCGCATTAGGAAAGTGCTCACTTGGCTTGATCATGTACATATGACCCCAAAATGAAAATGATGTTCCACATAATGGTAGTGGTACTCTATCAGGCCAACATGCATATTTGTTTCTATCAAAGGGCTTAACCAATGCTTCTACATAGGGAGGAAGGGGAGACTCAGTCAATGAATTTAAAACATTATTGGATAAGTCAACAGTACGTAAATTTGGTTGTTCATTTTCAAATCTTGTCAAAATGAGTCCAAGTCATGTTTTTTTTTTTAATGGAGTAAATCTAGATGGGATAGGAAGAAGAGGAGATTCTACACAAGGTATGTGAGGTGATGTGAGATGGATAGAATCGATGTGAGGTGTCATGGGATGGATAGAATCGATGTGAGGTGTCATGAGATAGATAGAATCGATGTGTAGTGACATCGTGGAATGAATAGAATCCATAGTAGAATTTGTGTGAGGTGTTGTGGGATGGATAGAATCCATGTGAGGTGTCGTGCGATGGATAGAATCGATGTGTGGTGACATCGTGGAATGAATAGAATCCATAGTAGAATTTGCGTGAGGTGTTGTGGGGTGGATAGAATCCATGTGAGGTGTCGTGGGATGAATAGAATCTATGTGTGGTGATATCGTGGGATGAATAGATTCCATGGAAAGATCTATGTGAGGTGTGGTGGAGTGAGTGACGTGCGAAATGGAAAGATGCATAACTTCCACAACATGAGGTGTGTGGTGACTAGTGACATTATGATCATCAACAAGATCTTCGTCTAATGCCAAAGATGATCCAAAATCGATATTTCTTATCTTGTTGATAAGATTGTCAATCGAAGTGTTATAAGACATTGACACCAATGTATTATTCTGCAAGAGTGAAACATTACACAAGCATTAGTTTTATTTTTTTCAAAAAAATTATAAATATGTGTATGATAAGAATAGTACTAAATAGTCAAAATGTACCTCCAAATCTACATCGGGCTCCTCAATGTGCTTTCCAAACTTTCACAAATGTTGTGCCACTATTTGTCTTTCTCGAATTTTCAATCCTTTGCATTGTTTGCAATCGCAATATATCTTTTCATTGTACCTCTGTTGATACTAATTTCATTTTACAATTACAAAAATTATCAGCTTAATGTTACAAGCTAATTTATGTGTGTATAGATATAGTCCTAAGTTTTAAACAAATAATTATATAGTACCTACGATTTAGGTCAAGGCTGGGCACCAGAACTTGATGACGATGATGTTCCACTAAGTCTTTGCTCAAGCATTTGTGCTCTTTTTCGTGATTTCATTTTGTAACAATATTGCATCTTCTTCTTTTATTTTTTGCTATCTTGTGGAGGTGTCGTGCTTTAAACAATCGTAAAAAAAAAACAAAAAAGTTATATTCAACACACAATGCTGCAAATCCAAATGTTAAGTACATAATATCTACTATACATATAGTAAATATACATGTTTCAAGACATTTCCTCAGTAGAAGACATATTTGCTAATGAACGATTAAGTATTATCTGCAATTTTTTAACAAGAATGTTAATGATATTGACAAAATACACTTGTCAAAATATATAGTTAAAATTGATATGTACACACAAATTTAACAAGATCCACAAATATTTTTATCACTAAAACATTTAGATACCTTACCAATGTCAATTTGTTTGAACGAATATGACATTGTCTAATTCATGATAAAAAGAAGCTGATTCAAGCAAACTATGAAATAGAAGTGTGATTTATTTTAACTATTTAGGAAACTGAGCAGTAATTAGTACATATTTGTCATTTTTAAAAAATCATCAAAATCTTCAAAATCTCGAGTTTGGAAAAATCAAGTTACTTGAATTTGATACTTACATGTGAGACAACTCTATTTTGGTCCCTATCGCTTGACATAGCCCATTGAGTAATCATAATTAACCAGCATCACATGAGATAGCTCAAACTTGATGTCTATCGATGTAAAAAGTCCCATTTTGGCACTTCTCACCTGAGGCTCTTCATAGAGTGATCAACTTTGAGAGATTTCATCCAAATAGATTAAATTTGTTGCCTATCATTTAAAAATGCCAAAATTTGATGCCCGACGTGTAATTTTTTTTCTTATCACCCAACATGGCTCATCAAGTTATTAGACTCAACTAGTTTCAAATCTAGTATATTTTGTTGCACCAGTTATTGTTGACATTTGATCCCTATCACATCAGATAGCTCAAATTTGCTATCTACCATTGAAGATAGTTCTATTTTTGGCCTTTATCACTCGAGATTGTCCATTGAGTGACGAAACCAATAGAATAGTTACTTCAAGACATTGAAATAGCTTGAATCTGGTACCTATCACTTGGATTAGCTCAAATTCGATGACTAACGTGTGATTTTGATGCTGATCACTTGACATGGTTAATCAAGAAATTAGACTCAACTAGTTTCGAATCTACTATGAATGAGATCTAATGACTTAGAAGATCTAGTAGAAGATTTAGCAAATGGTTGCTTGCGAGCCTTTGAGAGGATACAAGTTCTCACAATTTTTTCCACACTTTAAAAATGCTTTTGGAAGGCCGAGTGCAAGCTCCTTCATGCATAGGATCTCCATTGATTTGAAGTTGGGGTGGCCCAACCTCTTATGCCAAAGTTCCACTTGTGTAAGCTCCTCTTAACCATGTTCACACTTCTAAAAAACACATTAGCATCAAGCTTGAATAGTCTCCTTTGTTTAAATCCGTTTACAATGCAAGTATCATAATAGAACAAACACCTTTCTTAAAATGAACATCTAAACCACTATCCATTAGTTGCCCAATACCAAGCAAGCTCCTAGTAAGATTAGAAACATAGAGTACATTTTATTTATCCAATCTTTTAGAGGATCCAAGACTTAAAGAGATTGTTCCCACTCAATCTATTCTACATTCTTGATCACTTGCTGTTATAATAGACTCTTTACAACCTAAAAAATGTACAAGAGTTGAGAAGAATTCCTTTTTGGAATGCCATGTGGGAACTAGCCCCACTCTCAATCCACCATGTGTCATTGGAGTAGCTCTTGCTTGTTGGTGTAGATGCCATCAAGGATGAATCAACTTCATCCTCATAATCCTCAATGGTAAGGTTGTCTTGCTTGCTCTCATCTTGTGCATTCTTCTTTTTGTACCACTGGGATGCAAAGTGCCTCTTGTTTCCACAAAATAAGCACTTTTGTTTGGCTTTGTCTTTCTTCTTTCCTTTAGAGCTTGATTCTTGATCATCATCACTTTTGCCATGCTTTCGACCTTCTTCTTGGACTTCCATCATGTAGTACATTTAGATTGATTGTTTTTTATCGCTTATCAATGGAATTGACCCCTATCATGCGATATAGCTCAAAATTATTGTCTATCACTTGAGATAAGACATTGAGTGACCAAGTTAGAGTAATTTCGAGTTTATGACATTCATGTAACTTTGAATGCAGTGCTTGCATGTGAGACAACTCAATTTTGGTCCTAATTACTCATCATTGTTCTTTGAGTGATCATAATTGACCAACATCACATCATATAGCTCAATCTTGGTGTCTATCAATGTAAATAGCCCCATTTTGGTCTCTCTATCACTCGAGAAAGTCAAAATTTGCTACCTAACATATGATTTTGTTGCTTATTACTTGACATGGCTCTATCGAACTTTTCTTTCAAAAGCTTCTCTTCATGAAATCGATTTGCAAATACAGTCGAGGCCCCCACCTTTTCCATTTCGCGGGTTTTTTTTTTGTTAAAATATTTCCGCGTGGCAGTGCCACGCCCTAAAAAAAATTTCAAAAAATTTGCCACGGCGTGGCAAGTTTGAGCTTACTGAAAAAATTTGCCACGCATGCCAAATTCCAGAATTATAAGTGTGGCAGTGCCACACGGATTTAAAATTTGAATTGCTCTGAGCCCCCCCTTAAAAACAAAATCTGTTCGAAGAAAGCGCCGGTGACAGAAAACTTTGACGGCATGGCAGTGCCACGCATTCATTATGACGTAGTTTGCCACACGATCGCCACGGACATTGCCACGCGAGGGCCGTCGAGTCAAATTTGGTCCCCGTCTTATGTGTGTGGCAATGGGCCTATATTTTTAGTTGTGTTACATAGGTATGTAACATTCCATCCCCCTTAACTTAAATTTTTCCTTGTAGGGAAAAATTTGAAAAATTTTGGAGATCGGCCTCCTTTTCCCAGATATCTTCTTCTTCTAACTTGCCCCTCCACCTGATTAAAAAATTCCGAAGCACTCTATTTCTTAGAGTTTTCTCTCTGCTATTAAAATTGCCTCGAGTTCAGGTGGTCCACTCGCGGACTCATCACGAAGAAGCTCTACTAAATCTTCACACGGACCATGGTTTCTCCAACCCCCAAAGAGGGTTTTAACTTAGTAATGTGAAAAACATGATGAGTTCCAACGTTAGTTGAAAGATCTAGTTTGCATGCGACCTTATTAATCACTTGGATAACTAAAAAATGATCGCAATACCTAGGTGCCAACTTTGCACACTTACCAGTTTTCAAGCCCCTAGAGTGACTAGGGACCCTCAAAAACACTATGTCATTGACCTTGAATTCCTTGTGCTTCCGAGACAGATCCACATAGTGTCTCGCCCTGTCTTGGGCACTTATTATGTTGTCTTTAGCCAGCTGTAACATTTCTTGCATATCCGCAAGGAAATCAACTGCGGCTTGGACCCTAAGGTTCTTCATGCCAACACTAATCGGTGATCGAGGTTGATAACCATACATAAGCATGAAAGGGCTGAATCCGGTCGCTAAGTGTTTTGCACAATTATATGCAAATTCCACCAGTGGAAGGTAACTCTCCCGATCAGGCTGTCGATGGCCCACATATGCTCGCATCATGTCCTCCATCGTCTGATTGGTCCAACCTGTTTAACCGTCTGATTCCAGATGATATGCAAAACTCATACTCAAAGTTGTTTCCAACTTTTCAAACACTGCTTGACAAAAATTCCCAGTGAATTTTGGGTCACGATCACTGACAATATTGCAAGGCAGCCCGTATAGTCGAAAAAGCTTCTCAACAAAAACTTGAGCTAATTCTGAAGCTTTAACCGTAGTTTAAGTTGGGACAAATTGAACAAACTTCATAAGTCTATCAACAATTACCCAAATAGAATCATGGCCCTTCCATGTACGTGGAAGCCCGACCACAAAATACACAGAGATACTTTCCCACATTCCAATAGGAATATTCAGGATGCAATAGGCCACTAGCTTTTAGCCTTTCAGCTTTATTTAATTGACACTTAATACATTAAATACATAAGTCTCTAGTTGACTTTTCATCTTAGGCCACCACAAGTGCCGTCTAACTAAATCAAGTGTTCTTTGTATACTTAGATGTCTAGCGCATGGACTATCATGACACTCATGTAGGATTTGGGCCCTATTCTCCGGTACACATACTATGCCCTTACGAAACAAGATCTCATTTCGTATAGCAAAATCCATTTCAATATTTTCCTGATTCGAGGAATCCGGCTTACTCGAATCGACCCCAAAAGTACTTGTTGCCAATACTTTTCCAAAAAAAGGATCGGACTCAAAAAGTTCTTGGAGAGATTGAAATAACCGCGATTGTGTATCAATAAAGCTTAACTGATTAATAATCGGTAAACGACTCAAAGCATCTGATATGAAGTTTGGACTTCCTTTACAATACCGTAATGAGAACTCGAATACATGCATTAGCTCAACAGATCTAGTTTGTCTCCCTTTTAAATCTGTAGCATCACAAAAATAACGGAGTGTTTGATGATCTATCAAAACATCAAATTTGGCTCTATACAAATAATGTCGCCAAATTTTCAAGGCATGAATAATAGCAAAAGGCTTTTTTTCATAGGTACAATACCTAGATTGAGCTGGATTGAGTTTCTTGCTTTCAAAAACAACAGGATATCCATCATGCATTAAGATAGCTCCAATCGCATAATCACTGGCATCGGTCCTAACCACAAAGGGTTTCCTAGGATCGGCAATGATCATAATTGGTGCACTTGTCACACTTTTCTTAAGCAACTCAAAACTATTGTTCATATCCTCCGTCCACACCACTAGTGGAATCCTAGCCCTCCGACTAAGTTTTTTAAAGCCTCTCAAAGCTTGAGTGAGGAGAAATGCCATCCTAGCAAACTGGGGTATATGCCGACAAAAAATTCCCACGAAACCGAAAAATGACTTGATTTTCCTAACCGTAGTAAGAATTGGCCATTCATTAACCCTCCGGATATGATCGGCCTCTATTTATGTACCACATTCGGAAATCTTATGCCCCAGGTAAGATAACTCTTTAGCAAAAAAATCACATTTAAACTCTTTGGCAAAAAGCTTTTTCTTTTTTAAGATGTCTAAGACAATCTTAAGATGCCCTTTATGTTCCGTCAAAGTCTTACTAAAGACCAAGATATCATCCAAAGACACTACTACGAATCTTCCCAAATATGGCCTAAACAAATCGTTCATCATTTCTTGGAAAGAAGCACCACATACTCCTAGTGTTCAAACCGAGTTCGAAAACTCATCTTGGATATATCCTCTACCTTAATGTGAATTTGATGATACCTGATCTTAGATCTATCTTGGTAAAGTACCTTGCACCACCAAGATAATCTATCAGGTCTTCCATTCATAGTAGTGGATACCTATTCTTCATTGTAACTTTTTTCAACTTTTTATAGTCTACACAAGACCTTATAGTCCCATCCTTCTTGGTGACCAGAACTACAGGTGATGCCCAAGGAGACTTACTAGGTTTAACCCACCATTTCTCTAGATACTCACTTAATTGCCTTTTTACGTCAGCCTCTTCCGATGAGTTCATCCTATAAGGGTGTTGTGTAGTTGGAATTGACCCAGGTATAAGGTAAATCTTGTGATCTACAGGCCTTTCAGGTGGTAAATGTTAAAAATTCACAATTCTAGCTTAACTAGTTTTGGTCATATGACTTGTAAATAGTTAGATGGTCATGATGTGGCTTGTCACACGTGCCAAATAGCATAGGATTCCATTCATAAGGATGTTCTCAAGTAGACTTAAGTGTTAGAACCTTTGGAATTAGTCCAAATTATGCTTAGATACAAGAGAGAGAAAATAGGAGCTATTTTTGATTATTTTTGCATTGTTGAGGGATCTCCAAGATTCCAACCCTAACTTAGTAGAAATGAAAAATCCACCAAAATTAGCATTAGGGATAGGTTTAGGGCTACTCATACCTGCCCAAAACCATGATGGATCATGTATATATAGGTTATGATATCTCACCAAAATCAATCAAGCAATTTCATGATTTTTCTCTCATAATGGTGCAATTGCTCTCCATGTTCATAATTGTTTGAGTTCTTGTGATTACTAATGATTATAGGATTGAATGTAGGTCTGGTGTAGAGTACTCAGACTGTGGGAGGCCGTACTTTCACATGTGTGAAGCCTTCTTCAAGGATTTGGGCCATTTAGTGAGGTTCAAGCATAGATTTTTTATGGTTCAACTCGTGCTAATCTTATGAGATCATAATCTATCGTTTCCCTCATCATTTCAAGTGTTTTAGGGTCCTTATTTGCTGTATTTTTTACATGGTATCAGAGCCTAAAGGCTGAAATGAGCTAAATCCTTGGTTTTCATACAATTTGATCACAAATTTTGATCTAAATCTTGTGTAGATTGGATCTTAGCATCTAGCATTGATTCTAGAACTCAAAGTGAGTCAAATACATTGGAGATTGGTGTTGTGTGACTTCATTTGCAGGTATTTAGGTGTCTAAAACTAGAGGCAAAGTTGAATTCAATTCACATTACAAAGATAGCAAGTTTTGCTTGCTCCAAGCATTGATTTCTAAGTGAGTTTTGGAGGTGATTTCATAGAGGAGGCTTTCTAGCATTCAAGGAGAGGGAATATCAGAGTTTTGGGGACTCTTCAAGGCTGTTCTAAGGTGTAGAGGACACCTCCTAAAGTGATTTAGGTTCAGTCCAACCATTGTTTGACTTATGCACCAAATTAGATCAATTTTTGCTTGTGATTGGATAGTAGATTGTGTTGCATCCTCATTAAGTTCCATTTGGATATTTTACAAGTGATTTTGAAAGTATATTAGGTTGCTGAAAATCACTCTTGATCAGATCATTTGGAAGCTTTTATGTTCTTTATAGAAAGAGGGGCAATTCTACTAGTATTGTCTACTTCAATCAAGCAAGTGCATTGTTTCTAATATTCTATGATTTGATTTTGTTAAAGATCATTCTTAGATCTTTATAGGAAGTCTATTACTAATATTTTCAGGTCCCTAAGAAGTGGGATAAGGTAGATCTTCAATCAAATCAATAGAAGTAACCTTCATTTGTGTCAAGTCCTTGATTAGGAGACTAGATGGCATCTATAAATGCATATCTTTTGGATACTAATGAAAGGCTCAACAAAACTAACTATTCCATATGGAAAGTTAGAATGGAATCCATCATGATCATTCAAGATCTGATGGAAATTGTAAATGGTAAGGAGGGTGAACCTATTCGTCCTCAAGAAAAAGCCAAATACATCAAGAGGTGCAATGTTGCACTACATTGCATAAAAATGAATGTTGCAAATGAACTCTTACGAGAGGTATGAGATTGCACTTCGAAGCTATCAAAAGAAAGGAGAGAGTGCACATACTTTTGTCCTAAGAGTAAAGGAATTGAACAAAGAGCTAGCCTTCATAGGTGATGCTATCAAGGATGAAGAGCTTGTTCAACTCATATTGAATGGACTAAGCTTTGAATTTGACACTTTGGTTCAGGCATATGCAATTATGGGTAAGCTACCCATACTTGAAGAACTCCAAGGCACACTCATGCCCGAGGAATCAAGAAGGAGACAAATGCAAGAGAGGATGGATAGGCTTTTTATCCAAGGTGGAGATGACCAAGCTCTCTTCACCAAAGGCAAAGTCAAGTCCAAAGCCAAAAGATCAACATTCAAGAAGTCTTAAAAGCTTGAGGATCAGGAAGGACCCTCAAAGGCATCTCCATCAACCACCAAAGTCAAGAAGGACAAATCAAAGGTGAAGTGGTACTATTGTAGCAAGATGGGGCATTATGCCTCGGAATGCTTCAAGAGGAAGCAAGATCAAAGCCAAGCCAACATGAGCAAAGAGGAGGAGGAGGATAGTTCACATGAGGACTCTCTCATGATGTCCATATTTTCTTCAACAAGCTTCAAAGGAGAAGATCCTTGGTGGATTGACTTGGGTGCTAGTTCACACATGACTAGCAAATGGGAGTTTTTCTCTTCTCTCTTATCTTATGATGGACCTATAAAGTCTATCTATACAGCAAATGATGAAGCTTGTAAAATTGAAGGAGTTGGTAGCAATCCCCTTTGCTTAGGATCTTCCAAAAAGATCAACATAGAAGGTGTTTTGTACATTCCTACAATAACAAAGAATCTACTAAGTGTTGTCCAAATGGTAGACAATGGTTTCAATGTTGACTTTGCTGCAAATGAATGTTTCATCAAAAAGAAGGGTAAGATAGTGGCTAAGGGCACTAGACTTGGCAAACTTTATAAGTTGGATGCATTTGTGGATACTAATGTTGTCGTGTTGGCCGAGAAGAGCAAGATATCTACCTTTACTTTATGGCACAAAAGACTTGGACATGTCAACTCGAGTTCCATGGAGGCTATGATCAAGGAGGAGTGTGCTTTAGGCCTACCAAGGTCTATTGGGAAGGAAGACAAGGTTTGTGAAGCTTGTGCTTTATACAAGGCACATAAGAAGGTGTTTCCTAACTCTATCACAAAGTCATCTCATCCTCTTGAACTCATACACTCGGATGTGCACATTGCTAGCAACAAATCTAATGGAGGTTCATCCATGTTTTTAACCTTCATTGATGACTACTCAAGATATTGTTGGGTGTTCTTACTTTCCTTCAAGTCTCAAGTATTTGATACTTTTGTAAAGTTCAAGTTGTTTGTGGAAAAGCATCATAATCATAGCATCAAGATTCTTAGAAGTGACAATGGTGGAGAATTCATCTCCAATGAGTTCAAGGCCTTTTGTGAGGAGAAAGGGATCAAGAATGGAGTTGCTGAAAGAAGGAACAGAACATTATGTGAATGTTCTAAGGCTTTAAGATTAGATGCTTGTTTTCCCAAATCCTTTTGGGGTGAGTCTCTTGTATGTGCAAACTACTCGATGAATAGGGTGTCTTGCAAAGCAATTGAAGGCAAAACTCCTTATGAGATGTTGTATGGAAAGAAACCCAATCTTAATCACTTGAAAGTTTTTAGGTGTATTTGTTATGTGCATGTGCCATTGGAAACAAAAACCAAGGAGGATCCATCTTCCACAAGAGGGATCATGCTTGGATATGCAAGCTCAAGCAAGGGCTACAAAGTCTATCTCCCATCCTTGAACAAATTTGTTGTTTCAAGGGATGTTATCTTTGATGAACATCATATGCATATGCTTGAAGAAGGCTCAAGTGCTCCAACAATCAAGAAGAAGATGGTCGAGGAGCAAGATCTTGGTTTTGAGGAGGAGCTCATGGAGGAGCAAGCACCAAACCCACCTATCACACCAAGGAGATCTTCAAGGGCAAAAGTCGAGCCATCAAGGCTCACATATCAAGGCAAAGGGTAGCAAGTTGAGGGTATCTCATCCACTTCTTATGCTTTATCTAGTTTTGAAGAACCATCTAATGTTGAAGATGCATTGAACTCCAAAGAATGGTATAAAGCTATGTTGGATGAGTATGATGCCTTGATTGAGAATGAAACTTGGTTGCTTGTTGATAGACCTCAAAGGAATGTAATAGGATGCAAGTGGGTCTTCAAGCTTAAGTTGAATGCAAATGGGAGTGTTAACAAACATAAAGCAAGATTAGTTGCAAAAGGTTATGCTCAAGAGAGAGGGATAGACTATGAGGAAACTTTTGCACCCGTGGCCAAGATGGTCACAATAAGGCTAATCATTGCACTTGCATCACATTTTGGATGGATCCTATGTCAAATGGATGTCTCTAATGCTTTCTTGAATGGTTTTTTGGAAGAGGATATCTATATGGAATAGCCACAAGGGCTCATCAAACATTGAATGGAGAACAAACTATGCCATCTCCAAAGAAGCATCTATGGCTTGAAGCAAGCCTCGAGATCTTGGAACTCAAGACTACATTGCTATCTTATTTCACTTTCTTTTGTTCAAAGTGAATATGATCTCACTCTTTACATTAAGTTTGATGATGTTGGTATTGTACTTTTACTCATTTATGTAGATGACATCATCATTAGTGGAAATAGTGTTGATGGTATTGAAAAAATCAAGATAGATCTATCCTTAGAGTTCAAGATGGTAGATCTAGGGTGTCTTCACTTCATCTTAGGCATAGAGGTACTTAGAGGGTCTGATTTTATCTTTATAAGTCAAGTAAACTATGCTCAAAGTCTTTTGAAGAAGTTTAAGATGGAAGTATGCAAAAGTGTTGACACACCAATGGAGCAAGATGTAAAAGTGTCAAATGAAGATGATGAAAGGTCCTTCATTAAGTTTGATGATGTTGGTATTGTACTTTTACTCATTTATGTAGATGACATCATCATTAGTGGAAATAGTGTTGATGGTATTGAAAAAATCAAGATAGATCTATCCTTAGAGTTCAAGATGGTAGATCTAGGGTGTCTTCACTTCATCTTAGGCATAGAGGTACTTAGAGGGTCTGATTTTATCTTTATAAGTCAAGTAAACTATGCTCAAAGTTTTTTGAAGAAGTTTAAGATGGAAGTATGCAAAAGTGTTGACACACCAATGGAGCAAGATGTAAAAGTGTCAAATGAAGATGATGAAAGGTCCTTCATGGACATCACTTTGTTTAGGCAACTTATAGGCTCCTTAATGTGGATCACTCCAGCACCTTCCATAGTTCTAGTTTCCTTACCTACTACCACAACTTCTCTTCCACCACTACCCCTACCATTTATTACCACATCCACCCCCTCACTCACACTCAACACGGGCTTTGACTCCACAATCCCCCAAAAGCCCTCACCTGTACATTCTTCCACCCTACTTGACTCTGCGGTCAATGTAGACGACTTTGCATTACAGCTACTAACACAACCCACATCCACCACTAATCCACTCCACACGTCTCCGACAATCATTTAATCACCTCCTACCATACCACAATCACCTCCCCCTGCATTTTCTCACACTCCAACCTCTCTCCCCATTCCAAATATTTTTTACCATTCAACCCCATGCCATATTCTAATTATATGCGCACACTCCCCGACATTGGCCCTTGGGAGCAATTACACCTCACAGCCCAAAAAGTGCTTTGGTTGGTGATTGAGCTCCAATAAAACCTCTTCGGCACTTTAGGGGGTCAGTATACCATGTGTCATGGCAGATCTTCAAAAAGAAAAGGCAAGGTTGGAGGCGGAAAACAAGTAACAACAACAGCAGATCCATAATCTCAATGCATATCAACAACAATAACAAATACTCAGCCACCTCCAGAACCAACTCTAACTGAAGATCTCCAACATTCAAACTATCATCGACAACCTTACATTAGAGCGGGACGAGGCCTTAGCGGATGCACAACTAGCACGTTCTGCTATGAAGGAACAACTAGAATTGGTGGATTTCAATGATTTTACACCACCAGTTATTCCCGAGGGAACTCCAATTCCAGTGGGGGCACAAAAGCTAAAAGCCACAATGGAACAACACTCCAAAATGCAACAAGCCTATACTACTTCCGTCGAGGCTCTCAACCAGCATATCGCCACCCTAGAAGAAAGGTTAAAGGCAGCTGCTCAGTCAACGCCTTCTGTCCATGCAGAGCACGCCCAGTTTTCTGACTCCGAGCCTCACTCTGATGGCTCAGATGGTGGTGATGGAGCAAGTTTTCAATAGTCTCCACCTTCCAACCAAGGCTCGTCATTTCAAGGACCCCCTCAAGTGCAAGGAACTCAAGCACCAACCAATCCACAGGGTTTTCAGGGTACTGGTTGCCAACATCATATCTTCCATTCTTCTGCTTCTAATCCCATCGACACCACTAATATTCCATTCATCCAACGCCTCTTTTTCCTGAATCCTAAAGAATTGTTGCAACTAACCCTTCACCTTCTTATCCCCTAAACTTGACATGCCATTGCAGCTGAAATACCAACCATCCGGCACAGAATCATGCCCACTGAACCGAACAAGGAGTTGCGTGTGTCTCAAGAATTTGGCAAGACATATCCAACCACAAAGGAGCGCGACGACTATATACTGACAGATCTGGACCATTTCAAAACCCATAAGGAAGCAGTACAGCTCCTAGATCCACAACCACTTTGGTGCCATCAGCTCTTCCTACAGAGCAAAATCTGTATGGCACGGTATCTCGAAGCACCCTCCTACATGCGCACCGATCCATACTATTATCTAGTAGCGAGGCGAGAACCATTTCGTGTTTCAAAGATCAAGAACAGGATCTTTTGGCCCAAGCTCACAGGAGTGGATATCGGCAATTTAGTTGAAGACATGGTCACCAACTGCCATGTATTTTACCAAAAGCACCATGACAACCCTAATCGCTACGTCAGATATTTTGCGGATAATTGCGGCATGGTGGCATTTTTGGCAGAACTCAAGGGTTATTGGGATCGAGAGCTACCACCAATAGCCATTGATATCAATAAACCGATGCGAGCGCAAGATGACCACATCAACGTAGCATGGCTTTATTATCGAGCAGCCCTGACTTCGGCCCTGCATGTTGATTTGATGGAGCTATGGAAAATCCATAATTTTCTACAAGGTATGCTCCATTACTAGAAACCCATGCCCTTTTTTAATAAATTACGATGGCAAATGATGGAGGGCATCAGCACAAAGATTTACCAATCCCAACAACAACAATCCCGTCTCCAAGAAGCGCAAAAGATCCAGGAAAAAAAAGCTTCGATTGGTGTGGGACCACCAATCCAATAAGGAGGGGGATAATGTTAGCAACTGTGCTAACACAGTAAAAAAATAAAAATAAAAGAAATAAAACTCCGTGGCATGTGTTTTTTAAGCCCACGTATGAATATTTGTCAATAAACTTCCACCATGGCATGTGTGTTGTGAGTCCATGAGTAGAAGCTTAAAATAATAAAATAACTTAAATTAGGATTGGAACTTAGACTTAAGAAACTTAAGCTTAGAAATATTTGTCTTAAGTTATCTTAAGTTTCAAGTTAGAAACTTTCAAAGTTCTAAATCCTAAGCTAGAAGTTCTAGAATGGCTAGCTTAAATTAATCTCATAAGTTAGTGAATACTTATGGAAGACCCTCCTTGTTGTAAATGGAGAGATATTTGTCATGTACACAACACTTTTGAGATTAAGCTTATTATGCTTCTCTATTTTTGAGATTATCATTCTATTTCATTTGCGTTTCCTTTGGGAAGGTGCATAGCTTGAGGGAAGGTGTTCGGGCCTCCTCTTGCCTCCTTCTCATTAGTTTGTATTGTGGCATGCATTCTATTGGTTTTATATTTAGTATTAGCTGCAATCTCTTTCATTTCCCTTTGGGTGTTAGATTAGAATTAGCTTAGTCATCTTGCTAACAAAAAAATTCCAACCTCTACTAAGATGAAACACCTCTGAATTCAACTACTTTTTAACTTGCAATTAATTCTACCTATCAAATTGATAATGTGGGCATGCTGGCCATTCCATTCTCAGCTTAAAAGCCTTTCCAAAAATAGAAAAAAATAGCAACTATAAAGAAGCCCACCAATGTCTAGAAACAAGAATTCGTGCTACTTCTACCTCACGATCACAAAAACTTGATAGCAGATTTTAATGCAACAAAAAATAGAGGTTTAGAGTTACCATTAACACTTTGGAAGAGGCTCTGATACCACTTTAACGAATAGGAAGAGCAGCCCAGCAAGCTTTTGAGTAGATGTCCACCAATGCCTCCAAAAGCCACCAATGTGTCTCTCCTCCAATGCTCCTAAGATCCTTCCAAAAGTAAACAAACAAGATGGCCTCAAGAATTTATCACCCAGCCATAGCTAGATCCAAGCTTCAAGCAAGACCTATCTAGCACCCCCTTGCTAAACCACAATCACTACCATCACAAACACAAGCATGCTCAAGATCCTACCCCCATCTAAGTTCCATACCAAAGATGGTGATCCTCACCAGAGCAAGCAAGCCGATATTATGCAATCTACTCACTAGCAATCCACTAGAGAATAAAATCCAGTAACAACACAAGAAATCTCCCCTCCTTTGGGTGCCCTACCCCTCTCTTATAGATGGCCTATGACTCACTCCAAAGCATTATGGAATGTCCACACAAGCCAATAAGAAAAGGGAAGGCAAAGGAAGAGCCAAGAGCCTTCCATAACTCATGGAATGTCAAAAGACATCTTCCATAACTCGTGGTTCTTAGTTCTAACTTCTTGGGTTCTTTAGGGGCATTAAGAGACCCTTGTAGATGCGCCCTCCTACTAGGTCTCCATGATCCTCAAGTGATGACAATCTTTGGCCCAAGGCCAATTATGTAATTGTGACTCAAGGTTGAGGCCCAAGGTTTAGGAAAATGACCAATACCCAAGGTAGGGTCCACCTAACACCTCATTATGTTCCATACCTCTGACCAAGGCATAATTGCCTACCTGCCCCTATCCAAGGACACTAGTACCTTAATCTAAAGGCACCTACCCTTAATCTTAAGGGTACTCCTTATCCAAGGGTGATTCGCCAATTTGTCCCCCAGACACTAAATGGGCAAATAGGGGTTAAAGTACTGCTAATTACATAGGTATGTAACAGACGCCACAAAAGATGAAAGGATGAAAGGAAGGGGAGGAGTTCAGACTATGGATATGGTGAACAAGTGGTTCTGTAGCAATTATACAAAGGTAGGGGGAGAGAAGACAGCCATGCCTGATGCCACAAGAAACAAGGAAGGAGAGAGAAATGACTCCCTAGAAAAGTATGGAAGATGAGATGGAAGAAACAATAGCACGGACGATATTGATGATATATTTTGGAATGCCAAAGGAAGAGCAACATGTAAGTAGGTAATACCAGCTGATGCAGTCAAAAGCCTCTGTACAACTCCGACACATGTGATAGGACGTTCTTTCGCATGTGCGAACCGCGATATAAAATCACAAATACAGTAGACCAGGTTAATAATGATTTTCAGTTTTTTTCTAATTTTACGAGTTTTTGTACTTTTTTTGAGATTTTTCTGCAATTTCTAAAAAATGGTTGGGAAGTAGCCTTTGCAATTCAATCTATAGCTTCACTGCATCAAGATGGTCCTACTTGCAAGTGGGCAAAGGTTGGTTGCAAACGAATAGAAAGTTGTCAGTGTCTGATGAAGATTTTGCATCTTTTTGTCACCAAAATTGTAAAAAATGATCAATTTTTGTTGTTTCTCTAATTTTTTCATATCCAAATGGATCTTAGTACTGTTGATCTGTCTGGCATTTCCTGCTCAACAATCAAACTGGATTTGAAACAACAAATCCATACAAATGAAGAAAAATTCTTCCCAAATTGATTCTAAAATGCAATTTTAACACTAATATGCGAAGACAATATCCTAAATGCAAGCTAACATCCATCCATAGATCAGGAACATGCTGAAAATGAAAAATTGGCGTAGCTCCCCGACAACGATGCCAAAATTGTAGAAGGTATTTCCTATCGACCTTCAAACCTATATTCAAGCACATTCAAGCATCAAGAGATGAAGAAGATTAACTTGTTGTCACACGAAGATTCGTTCCCTTTAAAGTAATACCAGTTCAGACTCAAGCTCGTGCAAATAATCATTTGATTAACACTATCAATTAACAGCACTTTCCATTAACACTACACATCAAATAGATCAAGCTTATTGTTCTCTCTCTTTCCCTTCTCTCATAAAAAGTATAACAAGATTCAATTCCAACAATCAGTAAATCCAACAAATGACAAATCCAAATAAAGTATGAGAGATGGATTAAAAAAAACAGAGCAAGGACATCCAATTCCAATTTGATAGAGTTTCAACCTCCTTTATTGAAATGAACATGTAAAATGAATCACAAAGTACCGCTATATATAGTGGATTTTAGGGCTTTGGCCTTAAATCCTATTGGCCAATTTTCACCTCCCTTATTAGTTGAAATTCAAAATTTGAGGGGAACTCTTTTTATTCACTAACTTGACTATTAGGCCTTGTGACATTTAATTCTCGCAAAAAGGCCTAAAGTCCTTTTATTCACTTGTAACTAATCAAATAACTATGTGATCATCGGGTTGAACTTTAGACACATAGGATGCCAAATCCCTCTCGCTTATTACCATGGTTAGGGTTGCCTTGAGATCCACAAACCCTCTGACACCTATCCTTATCCAAGAGGAGTTATTGAAGTACTCCTAGTTACATATGTATGTAACATTTCTTCCCTCTTTTTATTTTTCCTTGTAAGGAAAATTTGAAAAATTCTTCTGGAGATCAGCCTCCTTTTTCCCATGTATCTTTCTCTTTTGACTTGGCCTTCCACTTGATTAAAAATTTCTGAAGCACTCTATTCCTTAAATTTCTTTGCCGACTATTAATAATCGCCTTGGGTTCAGGTGGTCCACTCGCAGACTCATCACAAAGCTCTACTAAATCTTCCACAGGGACCGGGGTTTTCCAAATCCCCAACGAGAGTTTTATCTTACTAACATGAAAAACAGGATGAATTTCAATGTTAGCTGGAATTGCATTGATATATATAATTATGAGTGGATCACGAGTCAAAAAGTCCATTAACAACATGTCCTCCAATTTTACCCTTAACGCAAATTAAGTCATTAAGTCCACTAAGAAAAAAATTATCCATCTCATTACTTTTTGAGATATGATACCTTAGGTTGAGGCTTTATGTTTTACACAATCACGTGCAAGGTAACTCTCTCCATTCCACTTGAAGCAAAGATTCTTCTTCTGAGTTTCCGCTAGGTCCTTCTTGCCACCTTGATGATTACTAGAGTGGTGTTTGGGTTTATTAGAATTAGAATTGTAAGATGTCTGTAAGGAGAAGCACCTCCAAGGATACAATAGCCAAGCAAGCCGCATCTTACGGATCTAGCCCCCAAGCTATGGATTAATTTCCCACAAGGGATAGAGGAGTCACACCAGCAACATGTAGCTACTACCACCAAAATCAAGCATACATTAGTGAGAGCCCAATGGGTATACTTATACCCTCCAAGGCCGTAGTGCAACACCTCATTGGACACCACTGCAGCCTATCTAGGCCACATCATCTAGTTCCCCTATGACTCATTGATAGACCCCTAGAAATCCACCATCATGATTCAAGCCTCCATCCATTAATTATGACCATATGCAGATGAGGTACCAAACCCCTCATAATCATAATTAACTTGAGGGTCGAGGTAGGCCTACTGACCTCTAATGGAATAAACTATTTGAGATCAGTCGTGAGCATGGCATTCTTCCCCCCTTATTCAAGTTCTGACCTCACAACTTAAATTTAGGAAAGTTCCTCCTCAAACTACCTTCATGTTCCCATGAATCACCATCGTTTGTGCGACCCTTCCATCAAACCAGATGCTCGGTAACTATATGATTCCTCAATCATTTAGCTCTTGTATCCAAGATCTTTCCGGGTTTAAGTTGGGACACACCTGATGATTCACTCCAATAGGTCCAATTGGTCTCCAGAACCAAGATGCTCCCCTTCACGTAGACTCTTCTTGAGTCGACTTACGTGAAAAATCGGGTGTACTTGAGTTCCTTCTGGGAGGTCCAGTTGGTAAGCTAGGGATCCAATATTTTTTCAAGATCTCAAACAGTCCTCTATACCTAAAGGACAATTTGTAATGCTTTTCGGTATGCATTACAGCTTAATCCTTCTAGATTCGCAAATACACTCAATCTCCTACTTGAAAGTCTCGAGGCGATCTTTTCATATTAGCATAATGTCGGTCTCTATCCTGGGCACTCTAGACATTCTCACGTGCTAAGTGTAGCATTTCTTGCATATCATGCAGGAAATCCGCTACTTTTTGAAACTTAATCATACGAGTCTCTTCAGCAATGGGTGACCTAGGCTCAAAACCATATATAAGCATGAACGAACTATAACCGGTAGCCGAATGCTTACTACTATTATAATCAATTTCCATCAAGTATAGCTAGCATTCCAAGAATATTGCCATTTAAAGACGTGTGCACATAGCATATGATCTTTTGATCACGCACGTTACCCTCTTATAAATGGTCAAGTATAAACTAGAATTTGAACCGTAATTCGACAATCATAATTTACTGAATCTATTTTCCATACACTTGAATATTACTATTTTTAGAAGACACATGAGTTGCTCTGAAAAAGTACTTTCCCCAAGAAAAGTCTAAGAGTTTATCCAACTCATTTACGATTCCTTTATAAGAATTGTAATCCTCAAAACTCCCTTACTCTAGACATGACACCAAGTGTCATTCCAAAGTTAGGATTTAATCTAGCGTGCATCTAGATTCTAATGTTCTTAAGTTATCCAACTCATTTACGATTCCTTTATAAGAATTGTAATCCTCAAAACTCCCTTAATCTAGACATGACACCAAGTGTCATTCCAAAGTTAGGATTTAATCTAGAGTGCATCTAGATTTTAATGCTCCTAAGTTCTAATCTAGAATAACTTAAGATTCACCAGAACTTCTATACAATAAGTTCTGACTTTTGGTTTACATCTACTATCCAACTACTGAGTTACCGAAATAGCATTCCATCCTTTTTAATCGGGAGAAGATTAAGGCCAAAAGCTTTCGTGTATTCTATGCACAAAAAACCTCTAAATAAATCAAAAAATGACTCACAAAGGTTGTGACTTATAACCAATACATATAACCTACAATATCAATAAATAGTATCATATTGTAGATTTAAACAAATAATTCATAAGTAACGCTCTTGACTCGATTAGTTGTATCGGATTTAGAAAATATTTGAATGTCTAGGTGTGGATCCAAAACACCACATTTGATATGATTCTAATCCCCCCCCCCCAGGTCAATAAGTAATTCTCATCGAGATATTATTATTACCTAGCGAGAAATTGTCTCTACACAATTTTCATCAATATGGCCATGTTCTACCGACTAGTTTATGCATGCATATAAACTTAGTCCAAAGAAAACTTTGTAGATCCACATGATTATAATTTTGTAAAAAATAATTTATGATCCTGCAAAATTTCACTACATAGCATATCTCTACGAATTTTATTTAATAATGAACCACATGAGCTTCCGGAAAATAGGCGTCATATCGGTCTAGATATAGTCTAGAGAAGTTTACAAAGAAAATCTCGAAAATAAAAAAAAGTCAATCCATTTGATGTATGTCCAAATCGGCTGCAACAACATATAACAATAGAAGTCTGATTAAAGAATGCTCTACCAGACTAAAGGTCTCAATATAGTCGACAATATGTATCTGCAAAAATTCTCTTGTGACAAGTCGAGCTTTTCTTCGATCAATGCTTCCATTTACCTTTTATTTGATTTTGGATATCCATCTGCAATCAACTGTATTTCTGTTGGCAGGCAATTTGACAATAATCCAAGTCTGGTTCTTGATGAGAGATGAATATGTTGGAAAGAGGTGATAATGCAATAACGACAAGTCAAAGCTTGTGAACAACTTATTGGACGTAGCGGAATGAGCCTGCTTTCCTAATGCATGACTACGCCGATCAATATTGAACAAAACATAATGACAAGAGTCACGCTCAATCTTTTAGCAACTAACTTTAAAATCATCACAACTAAAGTGATCGCGTACACTAAGCTATCTCTGAAAACTTTGTCTAATTTGCACTTCCACTGATAAGCAATAAGCACTAATAGCAAAACTCTAAAAGAACTCTAAAGAGCTGAGCTAGAATGCTCAAGAGTGTTCAAGCTTGAAAGCTTGAGAGAGCTGCTAAATTCTGCTTCAATGCGTTGCATGAATGAATGAAATAATAGATGTACGATCAACTATTTATACTAAGCAAAAACAGGTGTCTAGTAGGACAACTAATTTTTGGATTATTCTCCTGATGATCGACTAATCGTCTTTAATTTTAATCCACTACATTATCCAACTCTGCAGTTTTATGCATGTTTCTACACAATCTGTAGATACTTTTCACAATATCATATTCTTCAATTTCTGGTATCAAATTTCAATATCAGATAGTTGATTTCCAAATGTAACGCATCACGATATTTCTCTCTTAACGTCATCGATATATCGACAAACTCAAGTTCTAGATGGATTCTCAAAGTAAAGCCGACCTTATCACAGACAAGTTGAATGGATCCAATTACTACTTGTGAAAATTTATGATGAAGACCTTGTTAATCGCCAGTGAGTTATGGGATGTTGTTACAAGAATAGAAGAGAAGCTTAAAGACAACACAACCGACTCAAATTGGAAGTCAAAGGATGGTAAAGCTTTCGCGCTTATTATTCTCAATATAGCAGACACTCTGATTGGTTACATATCTAAAGCTCAAACTTCGAAACAAGTATGGGACATCCGGAGCTCACTATATGATGTGAAGGACGTAACTTCTAAGTTACATCTACGAAAAAAATTCTTCACTCTTAAGATGTCAAATGGTGATTTTTAACCAATTTAAGAATCTCTTGCAACAGATGGTCGTTGTCGGATCAGTCATAAACGATCAAGACACAATTATGACATTGCTTTCAAGTTTGCCCTCTACATATGAGAACTAGTTGACGATCATATCGACACACTCAAATTTGACTCTTACTTAAGTTATCGCTATGTTGTTGCAAGAAGATAATCGAAGAAGTCAAGATGCTTCATCAAATTCATCATCTCAAGCTCTATATGTCAACAAAGGCTCAGAACGACAGAAGCAAAAAAGCTCTAAACAGTCTGCATCAAATCAAAAACTGACTAAAATTCAAGAACAATGATCAAATCCACAGTTGAAGAAGAAGATGTTATGTAAGTATTGCAAACACACTAATCATGAGATCCAGTAGAATGCCAGTAAGCAATAAAATCAACATGCAAATGCAGTCACAACACCTCCTGACATTGACATGGCCGAAGGAGCATTTATGGTCAAAGATCAAAAGCACTATCGGATAATTCTTGGTTTGTGGATTCTGGAGCTACTCAACATATGACCAATCATCGTGAGCATTTTCACTCATATATGCCTTACAGTACAATAAGATATGTTCATCTTGGCGATGATAGCACTCACACTATAATATCGTGAGATTGAAATTCCAACATGATCAATTCAAACTACTATCAAATGTTTTGTATGTTCCTAAACTTTCTACAAATCTACTATCAGTAGGTAGAATTGCTAAATTAGGTCATAAGGTAGAGTTTGAGTCTGATCATTGCCAAATTATTGATAGGACAAGAAAGATCCTTGCACTTGGCAAGAGGCATGGAAACTTATATAGATTGCCACATTGTTATTCTTATACTGGTCAAGTCTTGAAAACCTATGTTCTCATCAATAAAACATGACTATGGCATCATCGATTAGGACACTTGAATCATGCATCTGTTTCATGCATGTCTAAACGATCCCTAGCACTTGATCTCGACTATCCATTCGACAAGTCTACCTCCCTGTCTGTCATAGCTGCATCCTTAAAAAACATACTGGGACTCCCTTTAAATCGATTCATAGGCAAACAACAAAAGATTTGTTAGACGTTGTTCATTCAGATATATGTGGTCCGATACAAACCCCGTCGTTGCTAGATGCAAAGCATTTTATTACCTTTATTGACGAATTTTCAAGAAGAATAGCTGTTTATTTTATTAAACAGAAATCAGAGGCTTTCAACAAGTTTCGATAATTCCAAGAGCATGCAGAAAATCAAACGGGTAAAAGAATTAAAGCACTGAGGTCTGACAACGGGAGTGAATATATCTCTACCGAATTTAAGGGGTACTGCCTTAACAACAACATTGAACAACAATACATTACCTCCTATTCGCCTCAGTCGAATGGTCTTGCTACGAGAAAGAACAGAACCTTAGTCGAATTGGCAAAGTGCATGTTATCACATGCGACACTTGTGAAGTCCTTTTGGGCTGAAGCAGTTTCAATTGCAGCTTATATTCATAACAAATGTCTTACTAAAGGTCTATCATACAAAACACCATACGAAGTTTGGACATGTTCCAAACCTTCTCTATCAAACTTATGAGTTTTTGGATGTATCGCTTATGCGCAAATTCCACATGATCTCAAGAGGAAGCTCGACTTCTAGAGTATATAAAGTCTATTTTCATCAACTACAGTACTTTAGATAAAGCTTATAAGTTATATGATCCTATCGAGTTGAATATATTCACTAGCTGGGATGTCATCTTCATCAAAGATCAATTTATTGACCTCAAAGGTAAAGGCAAAGCTCATATAGTCGAACTTCTGAATTCTTCCAGAATATCAAACTTTCAACTTCCAAATTTGACTATTCTTATTGAAGGTCCAAGCTTGTCTAGTCCCAACAAACAACTTATCAATGGCAAAGCTGAAGATGATGATGTTGTGGTTCAACAACTATAGCATGATGAAGATCAACTTCGATCATCACCCATAAGATCGACAAGAGTCAATAGACCCCCTAACAAGTATATCGACGATTTTGTAACCTACCTTGTTCAAGAATTGAAGATTGTCGAAGAAGCACTCAACCTGCTCCATTTTGATCTCTAGAAATAAGCTATGGATAAAGAGTATTCATCTTTCATCAAGAACAAGACTTGGACAATCGTTGAATTACCTGCCAACAAAAATGTAGTTGATTGCAAATGGTTATTCAGAATCAAGTACAAGGCAGATGGAAGTATTGATGGAAGAAAGGCTCAACTTGTATCTCTCAAGTACAGCATGTTGACTACACTGAGACCTTCAGTCAAGTAGTTAAACATTCTTCTATTGTCATTTGTTGCTACAACAGATTTTGAAATACATCAAATGGATGTACATACAACATATCTTAATGGAGTTATCGAAGAGGACATTTACATGGTGCAACTTGAAGGTTACAATATCGAAGGTAAACACAATCATGTGTGTAAACTCCATAAAGCACTTTATGACTTAAAGCAGTCTTCTCAAGCATGGTTTCAAAGGATCAATACTTTCCTTATTGATCACGGCTACACACCAAGCTTTTCAGATTCAAATGTCAACTTCAAGTTAGTGCAACATTTCTTTATCATTATCACTTTGTATGTGGACGACACATTGCTTTTCAACAATATTATCAATCTGATAAAGGAAGCTAAGACAATGCTATTTTCCGAATTTGACATGACAGATATGGGCGAAGCTCATTACTGTCCAGATGTTCAGATCCAAAGAGACAAAAAACAAAAGTTGATATATATTTTTCCCCAAACAATCAAAGAGAAGGAGCAGATGCATGCGTATCCGTATCATTTGATAATAGGATTTCTTATGTACACGATGATCTGTACCAGACCAGACATAGCTTTTGTAGTCAATTTATGACCAATATTGGTATAACACATTGGAAGGCTCTTATTAGAGTCATGAGATATCTTCGGGCTACTATGGACCTTTGCATTTGTTATGGAAGAGTCGACAATGAAAAACGCAACATTCTTAGTGGTTTTTCAGATGCAAGTTGGGGCAGGAGATGTAGACACTCTTAAATCCACTTCAAAATTTACATTCTTCCTCAGCAATGGTCCTATTTCATGGACCAGTTGCAAGCAAACTTCGATAGCTCTAACTTCCATTGAATCAGAGTATATTGCAGTCTCTCAAGCTACAAAGGAAGCAATATGGTTGAGAAACTTATTTTTCAGATATCAGTCTGAATCAGTATGCTCCGACAATCATGTTTTGTGATAATCAAAGTGCCATTGCTTTATCAACCAACCCTAGATTTCATTCTAAGAGTAAGCACATTGAAATTAAGTATTTCACTAAATCTATGCATGTGCGAAGTGTGTGAAAAAGTGTGTGTGCATGTGTGCGTGTGTACCATCAAATTCATGGGTGCTGCGGGTGCTGTTGTTACGGGCGCTGCTGCTGCTCCATGTATGTGTATGCGGGTTCGCGTGCAACACTGGATAGAACAGACGACATGCAAGATAGAGCCCGTTCGGCGATACTGGACCACGTCTCGAAAATACCAAAAAGTAGTCCATTCATTGTGCTCTAGTGGCGTTCCTCCCGGCACGAAGTGTGTGTTCAAGCATATGACGTCAGAATTGAGTAACAACTGGTCCAGTGGGTTTGTGTTCAGCCCACAAACCTCTGGACACCTACCGTTCGAGGTTTTGACTATTTTTTATTGAACCCGACCAATTCTTGGCTCGACGGGCCTAGAATCTCAGGGTTACATTTAGGGTTTTTGGTTCGGATGCACATTTTGGTGTGAGTACTGAACCGTTTGGAGCCCGGTTTAGTCCTCTGGGTTTGTCTCAGTGTGTATCACAAGATGAAACAAAGGGTCTGAAAAATGGACTTCGTTCAGCGACAATGGACCAATTCTTGAGAATGTTGGAAAACAGTCCATTTAGTGGCATTCCCTTCGACAAAAAGGGCATTTTTTGACAAACAACGTTGGAATTGAGTTGCAAATGAACCTATGGATTCGTGTCTAGCCCTCAAACATGTGGACACATCCCGGCCGAAGTTTTGACTGTTTTTTGCTGAATCTGACCAATCCAATTTTTGGCTCAACGGGCCTAAAATCCTAGGACTACGTTTAGGTTTTTTGGTTCGAACGCACATTTTTCTTTGAGTAATGAATCGTTTGGAGCCCAGTTTAGTCCTATAGGTTCGTCTCGGCGTGCATCAAAGGACGGAACACAGGGTCTGAAAAACGGATTGCGTTCGGTGACACTGGACCAGTTCTCCGGAATGTTGAAAAGTAGTCCATTTAGTGGCATTCCCCTCGGTAGAAAGGGCGTTTTCGGACAAATGGCGTCAGAATTGAGCTGCAAATGGACCTGTGGGTTCGTGTCAAGCCCACGAACTTGTGGACACCTCTCGTTCAAAGTTTTGACCATTTTTTACTGAATCCGACCAATTTCTGGCTCGATGGGCTTGTGTAGCAGGCCATATAGGCATGTCATAGGTCTGATATCTACCAAGTCTATCGTAGACTGCCACATGGCAAGCCATGTAGGCCTACCCCATGGTAAGTCATGCAAGTTTGGTAGTTCTAACATAGTTCCAACATAGGCTTGCGTGGCAAGCCAACCAGGCTCTGCCATGTAGGCCTGAGTGGAGAGAGAGAGAGAGAGAGAGAGAGAGAGAGAGAGAGAGAGAGAGAGAGAGAGAGAGAGAGAGAGAGAGAGAGAGAGAGAGAGAGAGAGAGAGAGAGAGAGAGAGAGAGAGAGAGAGAAATTGGGGCTCGAAAGTTGCCACATGGCAAGCCACGTAGGCCTGCCATGTGGAAAACCATGTAGGCTTGGGACTGTCCATGTGGCAAGCCACGTAGGCCAACCATAGGCTTGTGTGGCTTGCCACATGGCCTACCATAGGCTTGTGTAGTAGGCCACATAGGCCTACTATCTAGCAAGCCTATCATAGGTTGTCACATGGCAAGCCACGTGGGCCTGCCACATGGCAAATCATGCAAGCTTGGGATTTGCCACATGGCAAGCCATGTCGACCTACCATAGGCTTGTGCGGCAAGCCAACAGAGCTCTACCATATAGGCCTGAGTGGACCCAGAGAGAGAGATATAGAGAGGTGGGCTCAAAAGCTGACACATGGCCAGCCATATAGGCCTACCACAAGCTTGCGTGGCAGACCACATAGGCATGACATAGGCCTCATGTCTGCCATGCAAGCATGTTGTAGGTTGCCGCATAGGCTTGAGTGGACACAGAGAGAGAAAGAGGTGGGGCTCGCAAGCTACCATGTGGCAAGCCACATAGGCCTGCCACGTGGAGAACTATGTAGGGTTGATACTTCCCATGCCGTAGGACTACATAGGCTTGTGTAGCAAGCCACATAGGCATGTCATAGATCTACTATCTGCCAATCTTGTCGTAGGCTACCACATGGAAAGCCACGTAGGTCTACCATGTGGCAAGTCTTGCAAGCTTAGGGTTTGTCATGTGGCAAACCACGTCAGTCTAACATAGGCTTGTGTGGCAAGCCAACCAGGCTTTGCCACATAGGCCTAAGTGGACCTAGAGAGAGAAAGTGGTGGGGCTCAAAAGCTGCCACGTGGCAAGCCAGGTAGGCCTACCATAGGCTTGTGTGGCTTGCCACATGGCCTACCATATGTTGGCTGATTCTGACGAATCCCCAAGATACTCGGATTGAGCAACTCAAGAGCACCTCTCACCTTAGACCGAGGAGGTCTTTGAGAAGACGAGACCAACGAAGATTGAGAGCCGAGAAATGCTAGTTAGGAATGGCAAGCAAGAACTGTGTAAGCCTCGTGGTGAATCCAGAAAGATGGAATGACCATGTAGGAACTAGTTTTTTTAGGCAAATGTAATAAATGCAAGTAGACCCCTCTTAAAGAAAGTAGAGTGAGCCACCTTTTGATGGTGACCACTAGTGGAGAGCATTATTCCACTTGTAATTTGTGAAATGTGAAAATTCCACTAGGATGCCACCTAAGAAGCTCTCTTGCTTATTTAAGAGACTCTCTCCTTGTGTAGAGGAGTTTTTTGCATTGTATCTACTCCATGCTTAATAAGAAGATTTTTCATGAGTTTGATGCTACACTAAGCTCTTTGATCATGATGGTTTTCTTGAGTGATGCCCCTATGATCATGCCCTTCCATTCATATTGTGTGTGGTTGTGGATTTAGAGTGGATCAGTTTTCTTGCTTTCCTAGTTGTGGATTAGATTTCATGTTTTCTTGTGGATTAATGTAGGAGCCAGCATTCAAGTAAACTAAATAGGCTAGAAATGTGGCATGAATCTTGCATATTCTCTAATATTCTAGTTTTTTATGTTCTTGGGATGTCCAAGAATCAAAAGACTGGTTGGTTTTTTTATTCTTGGACTTTTAACATGATGTAGATTAGTTCTTGTTTCTTGTTTTGTCAATTTATGCAAGTAAAGTAGTGTAGGATCTGATTTTAGTTCATTTTGCAACAAAGTAGAAGTAGGAATCCATCGTTGTTCAACTAAACAGTAATGTAGATCATTTGTTGAACGCATTGGCTTGCATTTTGGTTGATTATGCATGTGCATTCAGTTCAAGAGTGACCCATCCGGATGTCCTCTGACAGGCAGGACAAAACTACATCGATATTCAATCCCTTCTACCTAATCTGGGTCTTAAAACAAGAAAGTTAATCTCAAGAAGTGCCCACAGTTTCTGCTGACAGGCAGAATACCAAGTTGTTAAAGCTGTAAAACAAGCAGCAAAAGAAGTAACGAAACAAAGAACTAGTTAACAGATTCTAAGACAGAGAATCTATCAACATTTGGCACCGCTGCTGCTTGAACTCCACACCTCATAAACCCATACCTGCTACAACAATATTCTTAAACAGATCAATAACAGTTCTCATCTGCAGTCTACCTTGCAAACGAACTACCCTACCTGCAAAACGACCTGCAAGAAACAACAACCGCAAGCAAATAGACTTGCTTGCAAATCTGTCTGAAAACCAACTTGCTTGCACCTGAACCTGCAAACCAACAAGCAAGTCACAACAACTGCAAACACAAATGCACGGTTGGCCAATCCATTTGCGATCAGACTTGCTTTAGTATCAAACTGCAAAACCAGAGCCCACACCCATCAACTACACTCCTTCAGCCACCCCATCACACTCCATTTCCTTCATAACTCAGCCGACACTTTTCTTTATATCTCAACCGACGCTTCCCTTCATATCTCAGCCTACACTTTCTTTCAAATCTCAACCAACACTTTTTTTTTACAAATCTCAACCGACGCTTTTTTTTTACAAATCTCAACCGACGCTTTTTTTTTTTTTCAAATCTCAGATCTCGATCGACGGGTTCGCGTCAGATATCGACCGACGGATTTTTGATCAGATCTCGACCAACGCGTCATATCTCGACCGACGGGTTCGCGTCAGATCTCGACCGACAGATTCGCGTCAGATCTCGACTGACGGATTCGCGTCAGATTTGTTTTCGATCAGATCTCGACCGACGGGTTTGCGTCGAATCTCGACCGACGGGTTTTCAGTTAGATCTTGACCGATGAATTTTTGATCAGATTTCGACCGACGGGTTCGCGTCAGATCTCGACCGACGGTTCTGGGTCCAATCTCAACCGACGAGATTCCTCACCATCTCAATTGACCAACTCCATGCCAGACCACAGAACTTTCAAACGACACCTTTGATTGGCATTTCGACTGAACCACCATCTCCCCAAAGCCTTAGAGGCTGAAAAAAAGAAGAAGGACATAAACACCAAAAAAATTCAAAAAAACAAAACTCATACCACTAGAAAGCAATTTTCATACTGAGTCTCCACCTTCACTTCCTTCAACACCAAAAACACATACCCAACACAAACAAGACACAACAATACCCAATGGACCAACAAAAAGATCCTGAAATCCCATAAGATTATCTATACAAGATCAGGTCCCCTATAGCTGAACAAATCAGATGTCATAGGTTCTACCGAATGCGGTCCTAAATATACGAGCCATCCACAAACCCATTCGATGGACAAGAACTTGATAGAGTTGAGTCTTCACGAGCACGAGCCCATTCTTATGGTCCTGACCCCTACCAGGAAAGAACCAACCTTAACGGTGCTTCTGCCACTCACAGAGCTCATCTTGAGAGACGTACACCCAAGCTAGATCTACCAAAGTTTGACGGTAGTTCAGACCCTCAACGATTTTTGCAAATCTTTGAGAATTCATGTGATGTGTGTGTCGAAACATCTCCCGATGCTATGGTCCAATTGTTTTCAATGACTATGATCGCTAAGGCACGTGATTGGTTTTTCAACCTTGATCATGAAGAAAAGACAAACTGGTCAATTTTAAAAGAGTCATTTGTCAAGCGTTTTAAGCCCTTTCGTTTGATCGAGAGCCCTTTTGTCAAATTGAGTAACATCAAGATGGCAAAGGATGAACGTGTACGAGACTATATCGAGCGTTTCAAACGTCTCAAAAGTCAAGTACAAGAATAGCCCTCTAAACAAATGCTCATCATCTGGGTTTTAGTCGGCCTTCCAAGATGGATTAGACGTGAGCTTAAATCCAATGATGAATATATGAGCCTCAAATGAGCTATGTCTGATGCCATCAAGGAGGAAGATGAAAGATAAGATGTTGACGAATCAAGGGAAAGACAAGCACCACGTGCTCCTGTCCATGTGTCGAAGCCGATCAAGGACACCCGAAATCAGCTTTGAAAATCCCAGTTGGAGTTGCTTAATAAGCAACACCAACTACAGTTGGAGAAACTCACCAATGAGTTTCAAACTACCCTGAATTCTATCCAACGCAATATGCCTGGTCAGCCAAATCCTGCACAGGTATCTGATAGACAAAAAACAATATGGTGCCCACACTGCTGGGCTACGCATCCTGTTGATGCTTGTCCTTCATATTGGCCTATCCAAGCACATACAACTCAACAATATGAGGAACAACCATTTCAATCTGTAAATGCCTTGACTTATCAGGAATATCCATCTGAAAGTCCAGAACCATTAGCCATACAAGATGGCTTTGCCGTTATACAAGGGCCATTGCACACCAAATGTTTCATCTGTGGTGAAACTGGCCACTTCATGGTTGATTGTCCAGTCAAGACCAAATACCACGCTGCGTGTCCCGACTGTGTAAGAATACACAGTTTAAAAGACTGTCCGAAACAACCAACTAAGATCCTACCTGCCCATCACGTCAGTTACAAATCACAATAGGATCTTCACGACAACCACATGAGCACCATAGCAACCAACAAGTAAACCTGCTGCTCAATCGAGGAGTTTCTTGCAAACTTCTACAATACCGCAAAATACACCAGTTCCATAATGCAAAAAGACAATATGAAATGCGTCCTTGTCGACATAACATAACACCGATATTCCGGCATCTGTTATCATGTCCAACCAAGAGCAACCTCCACAGATTGACAGTTTTTCTCCCTTTATGCAAACGCAAATCTATTTGTCTTTCCACATGCTCATAAGATTGCAAATGTGCCAATACACAATAAATCTATGATTTGGAAATCCAAATAGAGATTCGGTTCTGAATCTCTTACTCAAAGAGGTCCTCAGGACATGGTACCTCAATCATCACTGCATCTCAAGCTATATCTTACAACATCTACTATCAACGATGGTAGATTCAAGTGTCACTACCTGTCTTGTTTTTGACAAGGGCTTCATTACTCTAACAGATCAAAGGGAAACACAAGCATTGGAAAATCAGTCTCCTTCTTCAACCAACCTCTCATCATACATTTGCATCCATTCTCATGCCTATCGCCCACACCATCTACCGTTGTCACTACCACCCTTCCTTCCATCTGTTTGATTATCATCAGTCTACTGTTCTTCTGAGAAATTCCTAGTTTTTTATAGTCCTATCGAAGTAGTTGAAAAATCATTGCAAATGTCTTGCGGAGACCAATTGCCACCTACAATGGTTGATCAGCCAAACGAAGACCTAAGAAGCAGATGAAGTAGCTAGAAGAACTAAAGAGGAAGATCCAAGAAGTTGAGGAGGAAAGGACGAAAACTTAAGCAACAAATGAGTCAGATCAATTTTGATCAAAAGAAACTCTTTGAAGCAATGATAGTTGAATCCCCTCCTACGAAGCCCAAAGAGATCCGGAAGTAACGGATCAAAAGAAAGAGCTGCAGAAAAGAAAGATGAAGACAACCGTGAACCTGCAAAATAAAGCATGCTCCTCACCCAGCAAGTGGTGGTCAAAGCTCGACATTGCAAGGGTCCAAGGCTGCAACTGTAGAACTATCAGTTCCTTCATCCTTTCACCAAGCCTTCATCATGTTTTCTTACCGTTATCAAACCGTCCATCCAAATCTGTTAATACCACCAACTTTTGATGAGTCCATCCCCTTGAGACTGATAATCAAAGTTTGTGCAATCTGTAGATCGAAGGTTTTCCTTGAGACTGAAACTTCAACTGAGAGAAGAACCACGAAAACACCTAGAAGCGATTGGAGGATACAGACTTCCCAGAAGATAGAATCTGCCAAGAAACCAAAGATGAAACCGTCAATGGCAGATACAAGTGACAAAACAAAGAGACACATGGAAAACACTCGAGCATGCAAGTTGTGAAGTTGTTGAGAGCTCTCCACTTTGAGAATGTCAACCACCTATAGCAATAAGACATTCTAATCCAATTGCGGCAATTTGTGAAAAACATTTTTTTTGATAAAAACTGGCGACAATAAGCACTTGGTTTTATGTAAGCGAACAAGGATCTACGCTTTTCCAAGTGACAATCGAAAATGCCAATGCAAAGCGGAGCGACATCGTCCAATATGAGTTGCAGTGGGTCCTGCAACACATTAGGGGTGAGACGATGTTGGCTGATTCTGACAAATCCCCAAGATACTCGGACAGAGTAACTCAAGAGCACCTCTCACCTTAGACCGAGGAGGTCTCTGAGAAGACGAGACCAACGAAGACTGAGAGCCGAGTATGAGAGCCGAGAAATGCTAGTTAGGAATGACAAGCAAGAACTGTGTAAGCCTCGTGGTGAATCCCGGAAGATAGAATGACCACGTAGGAACTAGTATTTCTAGGCAAATGTAATGAATGCAAGTAGACCCCTTTTAAAGAAAGTAGAGTGAGCCACCTTTTGATGGTGACCACTAGTGGAGAGCATTATTCCACTTGTAATTTGTCAAATGTGGAAATTCCACTAGGATGCTACCTAAGAAACTCTCTTGCTTATTTAAGAGACTCTCTCCTTGTGTAGAGGAGCTTTTTGTATTGTATCTACTCCATGCTTAATAAAAAGATTTCCCATGAGTTTGATGCTACACTAAGCTCCTTGATGATGATGGTTTTATTGAGTGATGCCCCTATGATCATGCCCTTACGAAACAAAGAACTAGTTAATAGATTCTAAGACAAAGAATCTGTCAACACAATAGGCTTGTGTAACATGCCACATAGGCCTGCTATCTACCAAGCCTGTCATAGGCTACCACGTGGCAAGTCACGTATGGCTGCCACATGGCAAATCATGCAAGCTTGGGGTTAGCCACGTGGCAAGCCACGTAGGCCCATCATAGGCTGGCAAGCCAACCAGGCTCTGCCTACGTGGTCTGCTATCTGCTAAGCCTGTCGCACACTACCACGTGACAAGCCACGTAGGTCTGCCACATGGCAAATCATGCAGGCTTGAGGTTTGCCATTGGCAAACATGTAGGCCTACCATAGGCTTGTACGGCAAGCCAACCGGGCTCTGCCACGTAGGTTTGAGTGGACCTGAGAGAGAGATATAGGTGGGCTCGAAAGTTGCCACGCAGGCCTACCATACCTATGTGGTAAGCCAACCGGGCTCTGCCACATAGGCAAGCCATAGAAATGCATTTTTATTTCAGCCTTTCTCGTGGAAAGTATGATAATTTAAAAAAATCCTTAGAGCACCCTTCAAATTCTTGATAATGAAAGTCTCATTTAATTAACACCTTTCACCATGAAAGTATGTACATGCACTTCAAAACATTGTGTGTTGGTAAAGGGTAATTTGAATTTGGAGTGGGCCCCTTAAATGCATGCTTGGGGAGGAGGGCCATGCATCATTTTCTCCATACATGCATCCTCCTCCCCAAATTTTTAAGTTTAAAAAATATGTATGCATGGGTGAGGGGAGGAGGATGCATGGGTCCCCTCACCCATGCATAAAAGTGGAACAAAGTTTAAATATATATATAGACTAGTAAAGAGTGTCGTCGTTGACGGACAATGGAGGCCGATCTAGATGGCGGCCGATGATTTGGATGATTGCCAATCTTGCACATCTTGCATCTCGAATATCAAACATTATAGTCTTTGGAAAAATTCGAGTCTTTGAAAAGCCTTCGAAAAAATTATTGTCGTTGAAAAATAAAATCGAGTCTTTCGAAAAATTTGAGTCTTCGAAAAAATTCGAGTCTTTTGAAAAATTCGACTTGACAATACAAAGGGTCCTTCAATCCTTTGAAAAAATTCGAGTCTTTGGAAAAATTTGATCCTTTGGAGTTAAAGATAGTGAGTTTGGGCTTGTGGTTAAACATTCATGAAAATGGTGGGCCAAGATAGAGATTTGAAGGATTGAAAAAAAGAAGAAGCAATTTTAAGTAGTCAAGAGAATTTTATGTTCATGATTTATGGATAAAACTTTGGTAATTCAAAATAAATAAGAAAGCCATGTAAAAAATAATATTGGCTAAAGTTTAAAGCACATTGAAATGTGTGAAAAAAATAAAACCTTAATTTCAAACACCAAATATTGAAATTTAGAGAAAGATATTTGAGACCCACCCCACAATGCACACAATGTGCAAATGTATGAGGATATGCACTTTCCCCATACATGCATCCCTCTCCCCATCATTTCCCCTCCCCATCATTTTTAGTTAAGAAAGATATTTGAATTTAATAATTCGGAGGGAGGTTTGGGGAATCTTTTTGGGGCCCACCCCCCAATGCACACAATGTGCAAATGTATGAGGATATGCAATTTCTTCATACATGCATCCTTTTCCCCATACATGCATCCTCCTCCCCAAGTTTTTTAGGTTAGAAAAAGTTCATGCATGGGTGAGGGGCGAAGGATGCATGGGTGCACCTATACACATGCGCAAAAGTGTACATAAGTTTAAATATATATATAGATACATGGTGAGGTGAGAGAGAGAGAGAGTATCTAAGAATGGAATATCACCTTAGTTAAAGAAAATGGGATTTGCAAATTTCCATTGGTCCACGTTTGTTCTAGAACATCTTTGAAGAGCATTTGACGTGGGTTTGAAAATTAAGAGAGAGAACAAGTGTGTTATTGGAAGTTTCTAGAGAGAAAACACGTCTTTTTTAAACTTTTGGAAAAAAATCAACTATAAAATCGCAAGGGAGAGAGGAAGTTATAAAATCGCAAGGGAGAGAGGAACGCCAAGAGAGAACGCACAAATTCCATCTTAGGACTTTTTAGTTTTGGATGAAAAATAGCGATAATGTGAGTTGAGAGAGAGAAATGTGTGTGTGAGAGAGAACGATAACAATGATATACAAAACTTGTTGGAATAAATTCTCTGTCTAGCAATTTTAGGTTTGACTACTCAACAAAGCTTTATTGATGATGAACACATGCATTTTAATTAATCTCATACTTTAGGGTTTTGTTTTAATTGATTGTATATGTTTGAAGCTCTTTCAAAAGATGTGTAAACAAGATTTTCAAAATGAAATGTGAAAAGCTAGGGTTTTTATCTGGATTTAGGGTTTTATGGAGGAGAAATGGCATACATAGTAAGAGAATGTTGGCAATGATAAACAAAAAGGGTTTTTGTTTATTTTCATTGGTCCACATTTATTTTAAAACTTATTTGAAGGGCATTTGAAAAGTTTGAAAATGAGATTTGCATTATAAATTCTTAGAAAAAACATGTGACTTTAGAAATTTGTAAAAAAATAAGTTTTTAGAAAGAGAAATGTATAAAAGTGCAAGAGAGAGAATTAGATGCGTGCACTAGGATATAGAGAGTCTTTGTTTTTTATCTTTTACGCTTTTTTTTAGGTTTCAGAAAAAAAATAACAATAATTTGAGTTGAGAGAGAGAGAGAGAGAGAGAGAGAGATAGAGAGCGAGAGCGCGCGAGAGGCGAGGGAGAGCGCTCTATGAAGGATAAAATGGTGTAAGAGTACAAAGGCAACGATGGCGGGGACAAGATGCAGGGTTTGGCGTGCGGCCTTCCAGCCGCTACGAGATGCAGCTACTGCTTCTGCTGCATTGCATTCAAAGCAGCAGCAGGTGCAGTCGTGGGAGTTGAAGAAGGTGGTGGTGTTGCAGGAGCTTGTGGCACAGAGCCCTGCGTTATCTGCTGCGGCGGGGGACGTACCTCCTCAAGAGGTAGCTCATATATTAGCTTTTCTGCACTCATTTTCTCGACTCTCACTCTATTCTGCTCCAAGAAATGCCACTCTCTCAATTCAGTGTATTCCAACCCTTTTTTGGAAGACAATTAGATTACTTGCTAAAGCATTTGCTAGAGTTAGGCTACTAATTGGAAAAAGAACCTTAAATTGACATTTCCTTTGTATTGACACATATGACCTCCCTGAATGTAATCATAAGTAACTTTCTTAGTGGGTAATTATCCTTGTTGCTACACTCGTCTAGATCAATTCTTAACCCCGAATTTTTAATTTGCGAACTTGGAGACATTGCCTTTGTCTTGTATCAGTGATGCTTAGCCATTTCCCAGTTACTCGCTGAAGTGAGCTCCCTGAGCTCTAGTTTAGTCATTGTCGAACACAGCTTCTTGTTAAACTCTCCAAGTTCAAGATTTATCTTTCTAACACCATGGAAAGTGAGCCCCTTGAGCTCTAGGTTCTTCAAGAACAACCATTTTGTCCTTAGCTTGATCGCACCTCATTCTAAGGATTTTGATTCACATGTGGGGAGTCTGGTTGGCCTTCTGTAGCACTTCTCAAGCATCAACCCTTTTTCCCTTGGCATTTATGTAAGGATAGGCTTTGATACAAAAGTGCACCTTCGTTGATGGCCCTCTTAGTAGATTTCTGACCTGATTTTGAAACCGCTTTCTACATGCTTGTTAAGCACTCATCAAGTCTCCCTGAACTGCAGATTTCTCTCTTGAACACCCCGAGAATCAGTCAAGAACTTGAATCTGCCCTAAGCAGTAGATTCCAGCCATCTGATTACATGAATCTCAATAATTTTTCTCAGAAAAGCATTGCGTCCCGTGCAAGAGGTTCGTGAGAAACTTGATATCCATTAGAAACGTCTGTCATTAACAAGCTTCCAGAAGTACTTAGTCTCTACAATGAGACAATAAGGAATGGAATGTATTGACTGGTCAAGTATACATGTGAGCCAATGAAAAAGGTAACCCGTTAACGACCCATAACAGGAATTCGTCTGAGTTCACAAGGTAGAGTGGCGAGCAGGATACCGCCTCATTCAAAATTGACTAAGATTCACATCTTGCCTAGTTGTCGCAATCTCTATGTGCTTGCTGTCCCATTGCCAAGATGAAGCTCCTATGATCAACACCGGGAGAATAACTAGCAGACTCATCGTGTGACCGTTAGCTCTCATTCCAACAGCTACTCTTGAGCCCAAGATGTCAACTTTTAAGAGCCATATTCCCGGTGTCCCATACTATAGAAGCTTATCCGTGAAGATGATTTCTCACAACTTAGCATGCTCCGGTGCACAAACCTCTTAGATGTGCTTCTCCAAGAGTGAACACTCTCTCAAGTCTCAACATGCTTATGTGGCTGCAGGTCAACCTAATACAAGAACACTGCCTTGAAAAGTAGGTGAACTAAGGTGTCATTCTTGCCAGCGTGAGCCTAGACCCAAAAGGTATGTCCTCTAGTTATGTCTATTAGGACACTAACTATGCAATCCTAATTTTATATGTTCACACCTAGACATCAGTCCATTGGCATTGTCAAACAACTTTTGTGATTATAAATCGAGACCTTGACCGAATTGTGTAAATGTTAGTCTTGCAATTAGTGTTTTTCTTTTTGTCCCAACGATCTTGATGTTTTAAGATTGCCAAATTGCGTCTACATTTTTTAAAATGGTTGATTTGTCCCGTTTTGTATAAATCACATTCCTTTTTTAAGAAAGTGTGGAGGACAATGCACTTTGGATTATTGAAGATACTTTAGGAAATGACTTGAATTAAAATTCTCATGCTAACAACTTTGTAACTCATTATTTGATGTAGATTGTTGGAGATTTGACATTATTGGTGCAAATGGTTATGACCGAAGGGCATTGTCAAGGAAATATTAATAGTATTTACCTTCGAGTTTGCCGTTTGGTAGGTACTTTTCTTTTCTCTAGTCACTTATAAATATGATATTAGCATAAAGTGTTCATTGCGATATCAAGGTAACCGTTAAAATGTGTGGCCAAAGTTGATCTTATTTTTCAAAAGATGGTCCTCTATTTTAGTTGAAACTTTTACCAGTATTGAGTTATTTGAACATATTCATCAAGAGACTTTTTGGCGTCTACATGTATTGAAACAACATCAAGGTAGGTGCCATGTAACTTAATGTGATTTGTGGACCAAGAATGATATATCATATTGAGTGTAGACACAAATTGCAAGTTGTTGAAACAAGGATACATATGCTGTCTCAATGCTTTTTTCAACATATGAGAAGTTTTAATAGAGCAATTAATCAGAAAACCTAAAAATGGTAGCACATTGAGATTCGAATTGTTCAGCTATTATTCTATGGGCTAGAATAATTATCTTCCAAGACTATTCCCAAATAATGAACATTTCGATGAATGAGCTCACAAACCTTGTATGCATGTGCTCTTTTCCTTATAGACCAACCTAATTATTGGTCATATCAATTACCTCCCTCGATTGTATTGGAGAAGGATCCTTAACTCGTGAGACCTCCTTGTCTCTAAAACCCTTTAAAGCAACCTTGAGCCGTTAGTCCACACATCTTAATGTCATCCAATCTCGTACATTCTCTCATCTTCTTTGTGACACCCAACGCCAATACCATACCTACCATACTTTGTTGTAAGAAGGTGGCTGTTACAACTCCCATGATCTCTGATAGCTTTGAAGCTTAACACACACCCCATACAAGTGATGATGCACCGTATCCACCCATCCATAGGGTCATTGCCGACCCATCTCCATGCATTGGAGTTATCGACACTGTCATACTTGTTCAAGCCTCCAATGATAATCGACGTCCCATACCACCATCCATCGCTCTTAGCTCTCCCTAGCACACTCTCCTGTCCTGGAGATACATCCTCGCTACTGCACGTGCTCTCCATGCACCAACTCCTGGGTAAATTGAGTGAATGGTAAAAGGGATACCCCACCTCTATATAAGCATGGTACAAGTGGGTCCCATCAAGCACGGTCCTATTGGCGACACGTGACCGCCTAGGATGGTGACGTGTGGCATCCAATCATGTCGATAACCTTAGACCTATGTCCTGCCCCTTGCAAGGCCATCACTTAAGGGCGTATTGTTATGGTACATAACAATGGCCCATGAGGAAGCCGAAGGTAAGAGACTTATTGTTATGGTGCCTTTTGGCGTGAGTTGGTCCCATGTACTCCTCCTCCCTCCTCCTCTAAATAATTTATATGCCTAGATTGAGTATGCCACCACCTTGTACATGATTCCTACTACTCCCTTTACCATTTCACCTAGACCCATTGAGTTCCTTTTTACATCTCCTCTATGGTACGTGCCTTTGACTTGGAAAGTTGCTCAGTTCCAACTTCCACGTCATTTACTTATTCATAGGCTTAGGGACCTAGGCTTTTAGTCTGGGTGACATACTTATTGCTATACTGTTATATGTTGACGATGTGGCTTTAGTCTCATCGACTAGAGAGGGACTCCAGAGACATTTGGGCAGCTTACATACTTTTTGTACCCGGTGGGAACTGAAGGTGAATATATCTTATACTTACTCGGGTGTTGTATTCAGTGGTCCCATTTTCATTACGTGGCAGGCAGCCTAGGATTGCCTTGGGAAGGGTCACGTTTCCCTCGTCCTGCTTGAGAGATTCTGTTTCTAGAGTTATATTCATGATGCTACCAGTAAGTGTCGTCTCTTCGACACTATGGTCACCCCTACAACATTATATGCGGGTATAGTTACTACCTCTTCGGATTGGTCTCGTATATCTCGGCTCCAGGCCATCATGCTATCATCACTTTATTTTCAGACGTCCAGCTTACTAGGAGATCAGCGGCAGATACCACTGTCTCATTGGGACATTCCACTCACACTTGGTTCTTTCTTTGCCTATTCAGAGATGCGAATTGTGTTGGTTTGCTATTACGAGAGATGTTCTCTTTGAGATCTTCTCTTCTGTCGGATGATCAGGATGTTGACCACAGCCAGCCACATATCACACTTTGCTTTCAGAAAAGAGTTAGGGAGGATACTTCGGATAGTGAGATTGACATTCCAGCTTGACGACCAAAGCTCCAGTGTCTTCCTCGACCATCTAGACACAGAGTTCATCACTGAGGCCACCATGTGCGTCACTCCAGATCATAGTTTTTCTCTCTCAGTTAGTAAGTTTTATTCCTCCGCGTAGCTGGTGGTTAAGCTACTGCTTTCGTACCCTCAATATAGCTGGAGGCTAAGCTTTGGTTTTATTTATGTTTTATTCTAGGTTTTAGCTGATAGAAATAAGTCCGGCATGGACAATGCTTCTTTTTAATGTACTTTTTCTTTGTCTTATGTGCCCAAGGGCACTCTGTAGACATTAATATATTCTATTCTATTCTATTCTCTCTCTCTCTCTCTCTCTCAAGAAGATCAACGCTAACAGGAAGGTGCCCTCTTTTGCAGATTTAGAGCCATCATTGGTAGCTCCTTCAGCGCACAATCCTAGCTCATTTACTGCTCTGTTCTAGCTACCTTTGGTGGCCACCTGTAGTGCACTTCAATCTGCTATCTTTGGCTATCATTCTGGCACTTTTTCAATCACCCTGCATGTTATGTCCATGACCAATACATGGGATTCAATATACTACTAGTCTTGGATACACGGTACTCCATCAAAATTTTGGATTGGATCAAATGGAATTCTCTTCTAAGTGGATAGCAAGATCGCAAGTGGGTGTACTATTCCGGTTTCCAATTGCATGTTGCTAAGATCCATTACTCTCGAAATTTATTTGGGGTTTTAGGAGAATTGTCCTAAAAAGCCAATTTGTGATGCTTTTTTGGAGCTTTTTCTTGTGTAGCTCAAATCTTATGTAGATCTGAATTTTCCAGCAAGTGTACTTCCATTTTAGGGATCATTAATGTTGAAATTAATGATGCATAGCCGGTTCTTTTCATGATTTATGATTCTAGGCTATGTTTTGGTCAAAATTGCTTGTTTTTCACTGCTTTTTGACTCGAAATTTATAGTAAGAGCACAAATCCAGCAAAATCAGATCAATTAGATGGCTATAATTCTGTAAATTGGTTTGCATGTGCTAGAGAATTTGCTTGTTTTTTCATAAAAACACCATGTTGAGCTTGTAAAGAGGTGAATCAAAGTCTTTTGAATATGTCCTTGAAGTTAGAGCCAAGAATTCCAGCAATTGAGCTTGTAGGAAGTCAAAAGGGAAAATGACCATTTTTTGGTGATTTTCGGGGGATGGATCTCTTTTAATTCATAAGGAGATCATTCTAGATTTTTTTACAGCATGATTAGCATTCCTTTTTACCTTCCCAGCAAGCTATTAGACCTGTAAATTGATGGCCGGTGGCTCATGCACCATCTCCATCAAGTTTGAAGCTATTTTGACTTCTACAAACCAATAAATCGCCTATACTGCTCCTTAGGATCAGTATGAATGCTTTCACGAAAGTCTAATAGAACTTCTAAGACTGTTGGTAACATCACTTTTGGGCTAGGATGGGTGTTTGCACATTTTTTCAGCATATTGCCTTGAGGAAGGGCGCCCTACTACAGAATTTCAGACGCTCTGATCTCACGCGTGTGAAGCCTAGGTGGCAGGCTGATGTGGCAAGCATCTTGGTCACTTGGCCTCCCTCTGTTTTGAGCTTTACAACACCCAATTTGGTGTCTTGTAGCCAAAGTTATGGCCGTTTGAAATTTGGCAGTTTTGTGAGCAAAATTGACAAAATCCGTAATTGTTCTGATTGCACGCTAGTCTTTTCCCTAATTTGTGGTACTATGCTTGCATGGATTGATTGCATGTTGATTCTCTGTGTGATTTTGACATGCTTGAAGGATTTACAATCGATTTGAGTGGTCATACACATGTGCTTTGATTGTGTGCTCTGATGGTTGGCTCACAAATCAGGGATATTGGCTGACAAATTCCGTAAAACTGAAGCTTACGTAAAAAATTCTGTAATGATGTTTTATGATTGATGTAGTGTGCTTTGCATGCCAGTTGAACATTGGTTTAGTGACATTAGAAATCGAACAATATTTCGATTTTTCGATTTCGATTGCCTTTTGTACTAACAATATCTTTGTCAGAAATTTTTGAAGGTCGTAAGATGAACCAAAAATTGAGTTTTTCCGAAAAATTGAAATTTCTGTCATTTTTCCGTTATCTATGGGAAAAGTTTAGATTAGTGAATTGACTATACTAAAGTTATTCAGTTAGAGTTAGTCACAGTGTTTTTACTAAGGCTAAATTATTTTTCGGAAATAGATTATTCGCTCACTACACCACAAACCATATTTTCACTGTTCGAGCTATCATCAAGGAGGCTAGACATAGAAGACAAAGGGTTTACTGCTGTTTCGTGGACTTTAGTAAGGCCTTTGATTCTGTCCCGCGTTCCCTTCTTATCCAAAGATTACGAGACCTTGGTTTCTCCACTGATACCGTCTTGGCAGTGATGGCACTTTATGAGCAAGTCCTAGGTTGTTTTCGGAGTGATATCGGCATCTCAGACCACGTATGGAGCACAATTGGGGTGAAGCAGGGTTGCTCCCTCTCCTCCCACACTCTTCGGGTTATATATTGATGAGCTTGAGAGAGTCATTGAGGAGTGTGGTGATACAGGGTGCAGGCTTGGTGATATTATGATTGCCATCCTTCTTTATGCAGATGATGTGGCTCTAGTCTCTTTGACTAGAGAGGGCCTACAGAGATAGCTACACAATCTTCATGCTTTTTGTACCAGATGGGGTTTGAGAGTTAACATTGCAAATTCCAAGGTTATGATCTTCAACACATCCAGGGCGTTCATGCAGCGACATGAGCTTATCTTCGACGGACAACCACTGGAGGTTGTATCATCATACACTTACTTAGGTGTCCTCTTTACTGGTCTCATATTTGCTATGAGATAGGCTGCTATAGCTAGACTTGGGAAGGGACATGCTTCCTTGTACAACTAGAGAGGTTTTGCTTTCGACAATTTATTCGAGATGCTCCGAGTAAGTGTCGGCTCTTTGATACTCTTGTTACCCCTACCACGTTATATGCGACAGAGGCATGGTGTACAGGTCTCTCTTCATCTAATTGAGCCAGTATCTCGTGCGTGCAAATCCTTATGCGATGACATACAATACAGGCTAAGCCTCTCGTTCCACATCAGATCATTCTAACTAAGTTTGCAGTTCCACCCATTCAGCTTGATGCCATTTTTTGACTTATCACTTATATTCAAAGAGTCAGGTTATTTCCATTGGATGAGTAGAGGTGGCACTTATCTCTTCTTAGCATCTTCATAGTCAGGGCTTCCAGTTATCATGGTTCTCTAAGGCCTCCTGTTTTCTTGACACACTTGCATTTCTATCACGGACCTCCCATTGGGTGCCCATGACTACATCAGACGGTTCCTACACAGAGTATATCTGAGTCGAGTGTGGTAGGGCCACCTTGGGTAAACCTGACTTCTATCGGACTCACTTCCTAGAGTTGGATACAGTAGGGTTCCCAATTCTACCAAGTTATGTGGATTCAGGATTATCGCATGGTCTGAGGTTCATAGTTAAGAGTCTCATCACATCAGCTTATGATTGAGACTGGGCGTTTTCAGAGTACCCCACGGGAGGAGCGGACTTGCCCGATACAGTCCCCATTACAACTTTCTTCAGTGGCAGCAGTAGTTGAGTTTTATGATTTTATGATGAGCATGTACATGTATACCAGCACCGCCATCATTTATAGCTATGATATTTTTAGTAGCTACACTTCATATATGCTTTCCTTACTGTTATCGGAGACATTTTACAGGCCCCTATTTGTACCACACACTTGATATGTACTTTTTTTTGTCTTATATGCCTTTTCACATGGAAAAGGTGTTAATTAAGCTTTCTTCTTCTCTCTCTCACTCTTTCTCTCTCTCTCTCTCTCTATTACGATCGCCAAGTCAAGATCTCCTAAGATCCTATTACATGCAATCAAAAGGACACTTGTGGAGCAAAACCACCCAACCAATATGAAATGACAACAGAAAATACAATGAGGAGATGGGCGAGTTCCAACAAGAGATATACTCTCCAAAAGCTAGAGAATAATCTCCGAGTTTTCATAGGACCACACAAAGCTGTAGGAATAAGTTCTAGAACATGTGTCGCCCTAAAGTTACTAGACGGAAATTTCTTCATAGGATGTTTCCCTAAGACATCGCCCTCACAAAACCTGTGATCAGAAACAACTTGAGGTAAACTAGTAACCGTATTGTATTTCCTCAAAATTGTAGACTATTGAAATTCAGATGTCCAAACCTTTCGTTGCATAACTTACTCATTGAACCAACATCCGCAATACCTGCCTGATGACCCACCACTTGAGCCTGAAGTTTGTACAACCTTCCTGCAAGAATGCCCTCAGCTGCTACTACAATGTCCTTCCTCTTGATGAGACTTCTTCATCAAATTGTACAATCATATGTTGCTTCGCAATAGCTGAAATTGAGAGTACGTTCTTCTTGATTCCTGGTACATAAAGCACATCCTTTATGTCTCCAATCTTTCTTGAAGGTAGTTGGACTTGTACTTTCCTAACTCCCTTTATATCATATGTGTAGTTATCTCTCAACTTCTCGTTTGATCCATCATCTAGTTCATGAAAACTAGATCACCACTCTCGTCTAGGTGTCATATGTTTTGATGACCCTGAATCAATATACCAACAGTTCTCTTCCCTTGAGAAGTCACTCGAAGATGTTGATGCCAAAAACAACTCACAATTGTCAAGATCCAAAGCACTTATCTTCGTACTAGGTCCTTGAGCAACATTTCCATCTTGCTTCTTCTTAAACTTGTTTTTACAGCACTCCTTTCTGTAATGTCCCGGCTTTCTGCAAATAAAGCAATTTCCTTTTCGAATTGCTTTCTTTCCATCTTTGCTTTGATTTAATTGATTTTCTAGTTGATTTTGCTGCTTCCTCTTCCCTTTGTTCTTTTTCACTTTGCCACCTTTCTTGAAACTTTGCCCTTGCTTCTTTGCTAAGAATGCCTATTCCTTGAAATCATCCCTGTTAACAAGATTTTGTCGTCTCATTTCCTTGCATTCAACTCCTCTAAAGAATGCCTAGTCTCTTGTAAAGACAACATTATAACAAAGTTAAGCATGATAGATACCAAAACTAAATCCCGGAACACTTTTTCCAACTGCAATAAGTTGCCCTCTTAGATCTTTCACTCGAGTAAAGTAATGTGTTACCGATTCACGTGTACCCATCTTTCATGAATGTAGCTTATTAGTTAAGAACAAAGTTCTAGATTGATTTACAGTCTTGTATAAATTCTTTGGAACATCCCAAGCCTCCTTGGGTCCAGTAGTATCTCTGATATGTGAAATAATCATATCTTTAACTAATAAGTCAATGATACGATGAGGTTTTCTTTGCTGTTTCATATACTCTCGCAATTCTCTATTTGTTGTGGGACGGATTTTGGCACCTGTAACAATAGTTCATCAAAAGATTTAATTTTCCTTTTTTTCTTCTTTGGTTTTGTATTGGCAAGCGTCAGGTTTTGATTTTGCTTTCAGGAACATCCTTTTCTGCCATTTTTAACTTGACAGGATTATAAGACGAGCAATTTTTATTAATAATGTGGTCTAGACCATTCACAATACCAAGTGCTCACATTGGTTGCCTTCCTAGAAAAGGACGTTTCAAGGTTTGCATTTCTAAAATATATTGTCGAAACCATATAAGCTATTGATATGAGTTTAGTTACAAGAACTCGCAACTAGCCTTTAAGTTAGTTCCTTGTAACATTTCGAACCAGCAACATAGCTTAATTTTACGGATTTCAAGAAAGATAATTAAGGCCATTGGGTTAGGGTTTCCGATAGCAGAGTTGATAATAGATTTCAGATTACAATATTTTACAAGATAGCTAATTCTGTAGCTAGAATTATTCTCGGACAGTTTAAAACCCTGGTAATTTTATACATCTTTGTTTTGAAGCACAAACCAAAACCATGAATTGCACATTAACCTCTTGTATATCTTTTCAAAAACCATTCACACAGGAAAAATACTCTCATTCACAAGATACTGACTTTATAAAAACTGCTATCAAGTTCAATACGCCAAAAACTAGTCTAGTCAGGACCAAGAATGAGCTTATTGTTTCCCACTAACTCTGCCTTCCCACAGACACTGTTAGGACCAGAATTCTCAGAACATTCTCTAAATGATATGTCAAAAATCAAGAAAAGCGCAATTTGAGGTAGGCTATCATTTCAGATCAAAGAGAAGAGAATCCAGATATTAATGAACGTCAAAATCGATGCCTCACATGCTAGCAAAATAAAGAAATTTCAAAACTGTAGCAGCGCTGAAATCATTGTCTCATCATAAACCAGAAAAGTCCAGAACTGTTAGTGCTTCAATGAGCTATCAAAATCAGAGTTTTTCAGAACTGTAGTGCACTGAAAATGCTGTCCCAAAGGTGCTACCAGAATCAAAAATATTCTAAGGCTCACCAGCGCCGAATTTGATGTAAATTCTGAGAAAGTCTTGGATTAATTACCCAAAAAAACTGGAGCGCCAATTGCGATTATCGAGTTGAAAACTTCTGGCATAAATGAAGGATTTGAGGTCTGGAAAACAAGAGCAGATGAGGGTTCTATCAGTGATTTAGTTCCAACAAAGTCAGAATAAAAAATCGCTGGAAACCCATTCTAACCTCTCTAATCTAAGCCACTCAGATGGCCAGCAATTTGTGGAAGGCAAGATTCTGGCAGTAGATCTTTGGGAAATTGATATTTCCACCAGTGGCTTCCCTGCCACAATTTCCTTTCTATCCAAGCTATGCTGACAGCCATCACATGGCCGTTAAAGTTAAAGAAAACCCTGAGAAGTATTCTAGGGATTGTAGCTTCTTGTAAGAACAAGCACTTACTTGGAATTCACTACTCTGGCTTACACAAAGCTGAGTGGAGCAAAAAATTGACCTCCTCAGTTAACACAATCTCTTTCGATCCTTCAATAATCCTATAGAGAGTCCCAATAATTTCCAGTTAGAACCATGAAAAACGTTTCTGTTTATCTTTCCACAGTCTCCAGCTTCATATTTAAGATTTAACTTTTGTCTCAGTGTTTACTCAAATACTTTGCAGCTTTCTGTCAGTTCGGTGAACAAATTTTTGTTCCTGAAAAATAGTATTAGTTTGCTTTGTGCATGTATAGGTTTTTCTCTCCAGTAATCAAATTTAATCTTATCTTCATTGGCTTGCTGCTTCCTGGAATGATGATATCATTGTAACTGTTTTAGGCTTTTTTTTTTTCTGAATCCCTGCACAGAAATTTTCTTGGAATATTTTGGATCACACAAGGTTGGCATTTTGTAGGTAAATGACATAAATTCTCGAACTCGTTTGGAGTTTACAACATCAACCCTGTTGCCATTTTCTCATTTTCTTCGGCAAATGCTGGAATTATCCCATTTTCCGAGTGCTAGAAGAGGACGTTCTCAAGAGCACTCTGGTTATCTTGCGGATGCAGGCGAACCAGATTTGGGAATTGAGGCTTTACGAGCTCTTGTGTATGGACTTCTTCAATTTTTCACGTTTTATCTTTGGCTACATTAGATTTTTAGTAAGGATAAGTTCATGGGGAGATGCAAAATGTAGGCAATCAGGAATAAGTGAGAAGTAAATTTTAGCTGCATGTAGTCTATCAACTTCCACTTGCAGCAGATAACAGAAAAATTGCTTACAATGGAACTGTATACTCTCATGCAGTGAATATCTTGTTTACGAGCTACATAAGCATACTTGATTATGGGCTTTTATTCCACCACACATTACTATCTCCATACTTGCATGAACATGCACTGATTATCTTAAAAATTTTAAGAATGCAAGAACGAGAATTGAGAATATTAGGATGAGCTTTGAGCAGAGAAGCTTTCAGCGATTTTTTCAATCTAGTGGCCAAGCTTGGGGCACAATAATGTAGTGGCTTTAACAAAAGACAAAATCTTTTTTTCTTTTGAAAGAGAGAGTTTTGAATGTAATTTTGTCTTCTTGTAGATCACGAGAATGGACGTATCATGTTTTGTCCCCTTTGCGAATAATCTAAAAACAGCAAGAACCACATCTTTATTCAATCTTCTAGGTGCTGGGAAAATTACTCTTGTGAGACTATGCTCTTGAAACTTGTAGTCAGCTAGTCTCATTTGATTATTCATTCAATTTTGCAAACACACAAACGTATACAACATTGTGTTTTTAAGATTAATTTAGGAGTAAATGAGTTTTTTTTTTGAGCTATGAATAGGTGTAAGCTAATAATGAAATGATCGTTATGTCAAATTATGATGCATTTGAATTAGATTTAAAATATATTGGTAGTAGGCTCCAAACATGAGGGTCCAGGCCGGAATGCCCGCGTCCGCGTCCGGCGTCCGGACCCGGACGCGTCCGACCCCCGGACGAGGGGTCGGACGCGTCCAATTTTTTTTTTTTTAACTAAAAAACCCTTCAAAATATTTAAAAAAATTTGTCCGTACCGCCGGACGCACCCGTGGCTTCATATATTTTTTAAAATTTTTTTTTGTCTAAATTTAAAAAAAAAAAAAACCGTCCGCGTCTGGGGACGTAGACGCGCCGGCCCGTCCGCGTCCGGACGCAGATGCGAACGCGCGTCCAGACGCGCGTTTGCGTCCGGATCCCCCTTCCTTAGATCATTGGTACTCAAATAAAAAATATCCAATTATGCATTTACAAACATTATGATGTGTTTATATACTGATATTGGAAAATGAATATTGTATATATTTTTACATGTTAATTTGTGATATCTTTCCGATGAATCTGCTAAATTACAAAGATTAGTAAAATTTGTCTCTGAATTAAAAGATAGTGAGTGAGCTCTGACAGAGCCTTTTAAACTTGGCTGACAATATTCGATTTCGAATGGGAAATGTAGTTTTAGACTTTCATTTTACTGAGGACAAAGTTCTTGCAATTATGGCTTTGTACGAGAGGGTTTTTGGTTGCTTTAGCATAGGGATTGGTATTTTAGAGCTTGTTTCCAGTACTATTGAGGTAAAGCTAGGATTTTTTCTCTCTTATATTAATTGGTCTTCATATTGATGAATTGGAATCTATTACATTACAGGATGGTGGCAGTGATTGTAGGTTATGTGATATTCTTATCTCCATCCTTTTGTATGCTGATGACATTGCATTTCTTCTGTGGAGGGGCTATAGAGACATTTGGTCATTTTGGGTTCCTTTTGTAAAAGGTGGGGCCTTGAGTTGAATATTGAGAAGACCAAAGTTATTGTCTTCAATAAAGCCAGATCCTTACTTCAAAGACCCTCATTTCGCTTGGACAGACATGCTTGGGAGATTATCTCCTCGCATCATATAGTTTGGTAGAGTTTGTTGTACCCCCTCTTCAGGTGGAAGCAATTCTTAGGGTCATTTTTTATCTACAATATATTAGAGACTTGGGTATATTGGATGCTTATAGATTTCCTTATATTGTATTCAATTCTTTCCGTGATCTTCATGACGGAGGTCATCTTTTTTCATATTATTCTTAAGCGATTAGGTTGTTGGGCATGTATGGAATTTCCGTCTCACAGTTGCCAGAGGATGCTCATTCATATATTAGGTAGTCAGATCATAGATGCAGCGAATCGCGATTCGCTGGTTTTGCGATTTGCGAATCGTGATTTGCTGCAAAGAATCGTTGAAAAAAAATAATATTTGTGCATTTCGTAGCCACCGTCTGGGCTTGCCTTCATCCGATTCTTTCTTGCTAAGTTGCTACCTCAGTAGCGATTTTAGCTCAGAGGTGTGGGGACAGAACCCTGTCCCCTCCCACTTGTGCCTTCTTGCTTGCCTTCATACACACTATTGTCCTACTTCCCATTGTATCTTATTAGCTTGCTGGAGCGAAAACATGGTTTCCTTCTCGAATTTCCCTCATTCTCCTATTGCACTCATTAGTGCTCTTTCTCTCCCTTTTGCTGCCTATGCTCCGCTCCCTTTCTGTTCCTTTGCCACCTATTGCTCCTCTCGTTTGCAAAGTTGTAGGCTGCTTTAACTTTACAGGCTGCAAATTTGCAAACATCATCTATGTTCAGTACTATCAAGAATGCATGGGAAGGAGACCTTAGATAGAGTGGTATCTACAACCCCCCAAGATGGTGGGCTTCCAAAAACCAGTGCTCTATCCTCCCCCTCAACAAAAGCAGTCCTCTTTAAGGAAGGGCAAGCATGGCCAAAAAATGTGTCGCCCTCTTGTGCACAGGCTTGTGCACCATATCTTGATTTTGAGTGATTTCATACTCTTTGGAAATTGGTATACTATCTGGTAGTTGAGGACCTCTTCACACCATCTTCGGGTGGAAGGTGGTAGGTTTTATAGGGTTGACCGTGAAAATAGGATGTGCCTACTCTGTTGCATCAGAGAAGTCGAAACAGAGGATTATTCTCTTTTTTGTTGCCCACTCTATCATGAGATCAAAGAGAAATATTATTGTTTATTTCGGGACCATCCAGCTACTCTATGATCTTTGATTGAGTATGAGGATTAGAGATGCATTGTTCTTATGTTATGAGAGATGTTTCTAATACATGATGGTACTTTGCACACTCACCCCAGCCCTCTACGATGATCACAACCTATTCCTCTAGGAGCTGGCTTAGGGATTTTGATGCTAACTTGGATAATGATAATCCTATTCCTTTCATATATCATGATCAACGGCTGAGAGTGCAATATATTTCACATCGTTGACCTACACAACGTTCTATATGACATCGTAGAAATGGTTACGTCCACGTCCTGCATATAGGGTTCGGCATAATCCTAGACTTGGATGCACGGTACTCCAGTATGTGAGATGATTGCTTATGCCTCGTTATCCCGAACTAAGCCAAAAATGTAATTAATAACCTTGTGAGGGCCCAGACACATTAGTGGAGCTAGTGCATGGGTTAGGACGACTATATGCATGTGTAGAGTATGAATAGTAACGAAATAGCTTTTGGGGATATACTTGGCTTGCATGGGCACATGCATAGGTGAAGCTGGGGGCTATATATCGCAGTGGGAACTCGCCATCCTACCGTTCCATAGTGTGGTTTGTGGCTCGGGGGTGATGCTACTGGAGATTGATCGGTGGCTTCTCATTGGTTGGGTGGTTTTGCTCGACTGTGTTCTCTGTGTTTATCTTGTAAGCAGGATCTTGAGGAGCTTTCCCTTACAGTCGTATCAGAGCCAGGCTTACGAAGATCGGAGAACTTGGAGTTGTGAAGCTTTTCATCAAATCTTAGGTAGTGGATCAATCGGATTTCTCTTCCTGGTGGAGAACTGATCTCTCAGTGTTTTCACTTGCATGTTGCTTAGATCCATCTTTGTCGACGTTCTCTAGGGTTATGGATGTCCCATAGCCAATTTGTGATGATTCTTCAGGGTTTTGCTTGTGTAGCTCGAAACTAATGGTAGATCTGAATTTCCAGCAACCGTACTTTTGTACGTTCATTTAGGGATTCATTAATTGCTGAATTAATGATGCATGCTGATAATCTACAAGATTTACGGTTCTAGGCTATGATTTTGGTCAAGAATTGCTTGTTTTTGATTGTCTAAAAATTTGTAGTAAGAACCATAATCCAGCAAAATTAGATCATTAGATGGCTGTTGATAAGTAATTTGAGTTGCATGTGAGCAATATGTGGATGCATGAGGTCGAAATCAGCTTTATGTAATGGAAAAAATCAGAAATATTGCTAAAACTCATGATTTTTGCAAGTTTTTTCATAGATTTCATTATATATTGCTGTATATCACCTTGTAGACCTTGCATGAGGGTTAATCAATGTCTTTGGAAGCTCTTCAAGAGGTTAGAGCAAAGATTTCAGAGATCAGAGGGTGTAGGATGCCCAAAAAGGGCTGAAAATTCCCTCTTTTCATGCTTCTCAAGGGATTTATTGCCACAAATTTACAAGAGGATCATGGATGGAGTCAATCCAGCCTGATTTGTATTCATCTTGGCCTTCCCAACAAGCTATCAGACCTGCAAATTGGTTGCCAGATGCTTGTGCTTTGTCTCCATGAAGTTTGTAGCTAGTGCGCCCCCCCCACAAGGTGGAAAATCTTTGTTCTCTGCCCATACTGCATCTTTGGACCTGATTGAAGGCTTCACGGAAGTCTAATGGACCGTTAGAGACTATTGGTGAAGCCCCTTTGGGTGTGTGTATGGTGTTTTGGTGATTTTACAAAGAACCTCCTTGATAAAGTGCCCCCTCCTACAGAATTTCCATACGTTATGTTCTCACATGTGTGAAGTTAAGGTGGTATAGTGACGTGACAATCATTTCGGAAACTTGTCCTCACTTTGTACTATGCTTTACAGCGACCAATTTGGTGCGCTGTAGCTCAAGGTATGGTCGTTTGAAATTTTGACAATTTTGTAAGTAAAATTATCGAAATCGTGAAATTTTTTGATGCATATATGCTTTTTCTCAACTTTGATATTCTATGCTTGTGTGGATTTGTTGCATGGTGATTCTGTTAGTGTTTTTGACATGCCCATGATAGACGTACAGTCATTTGAGTGGTCATACGCATGTGCTCTGACGGTTTGGTCATAAATCAATGATAATGGTTGACGGATTTCATAGAAAAAAATTGTGTAATGACGTATTACATTAATGTCGTATGCCTTGCATGCTGGACGAACATTATGGTAGTGACACTAGGAATCGAATGGTATGTCTTTTTTTCGATTTCGATTGCCTTTGTACCAACTGTACTTTTCGTCGAATTTTTAAGTTACGTAAAATTAAAAAAAAAATTATCTCCAAAATTTCAAATTTCTTCAGTTTTTCGAATTATCTATGAGATGAACTAAGATCAGTGATTTGACCATATTGGAAGTCAGATTCAGTCAGAATTGGTCACAATATCTCACTAAAGGTAAAGAATAGACGTATTTGTTAACTATGGTCATGTATTCCCTGTTTTAGATAATTCAAGATGATTGAAGAAGCCGCAAATCCCGCTATACCCTCGTACATGCAAATTTCCCAATAGTTGAGTAATGTGCTCAATGATATGAATCATCAGAATGGTTTACGAGAGCAACAGATGGAGGTTCTATTGAACCAAGTGAAACTGTTATCTTCTCCGAATCTCGGATTCCAGCCCGAACCTTACTCGAGGGAGAAGAAGGAGAAAAAGTCGGAAGTTGTGGAGGATTAGCTCATCAAGTGGGGTAGTTATTTTAATCTACACGGTATTCTCGAGGAGAAAAAGGTCGAGTTCCTTATAGGATGAGCCTAAAAGAGGAGGAGGAAGTCAGAAGGATGTTGGAGGAGTATCTCAAGTTGGGGTACGTCCGTCCTAGTTATTCATCCTTTGCCTCTCCTATTTTGCTTGTTAAGAAGAAGGATGGTAGTTTTCGGATGTGCATTGATTATAGAGGATTGAATAAAATCACTATAAAGCACAGGTATCCAATGCCCAGGATTGATGATCTAGTGGATGCATTGCAAGGTGCCACCATTTTCAGTAAGGTAGATTTCAAAAGTGGGTACCATAAGATACGAATTGAAGATGAAGGTGTCTAGAAGATGGCCTTCCGAACCCATTTTGGGCACTATTAGTTTTTGGTTATGCCATTTGGGTTAGCCAATGCTCCGGCCACATTCATGATGCTCATGAATGATGCCTTGCATGACTATATGGGCAATTTGTCGTCAATTTTATTGACAATATATTGGTCTATACTAAGGCGATAGCGGAGCATAAGATTCATCTCCAGATCGTCCAAGTTTACGAGTAATTTCTGGAAAAAGGCTTTTGCCAAGTCGGGAACACAAGTGTGAATGAGTAGTATGGAGCATCCTCAGATGGATGGCCAGATAGAGAGGGTTAATCAAATCTTGGAAGACATGCTTTGTGCTTATGTTAGTGGTACGTAGACAGACTGAGTGAGCACCTATGCTTAGTAGAGTTTGCGTATTACTATAAGAGACGTGTCCACAAGATTGAGCCCTTTTGAGCTCAACTATGTTTATAGGCTAGCTAGCTTAGCTACTATAGGTATTCCTCGAAAGGTGCCCAGTGTTGTGGAGTATTTAACCTAGATGCAACAAAGGTTAGAGACGACACGAGTTAACCTATCTAAGGTAAGGGCAGAAAGCTACTCTCGTGAGAACCGTACCTATCGGGAATTTGAGATAGAAGATTGATTGGCACCTACGAGTCACTTAGTATTCACAAGTCATAGGTAGCATGCATGCCAAGAATAAAAAAAAAAAAAAAGTATCGGTTCAATAAAGATCCCATAGTGAAAGATACAAATCAGATTGGATCTCATCAAAGCATAACTGATTAATCACTCCAATCAAACTCAAGGCATCGACAACACTGTTCAATGTACCTTTACGATACTTAATGTCGAACACAAACTCCTGAATGAGTTCCGACCATCTAGCCTTACGGCCACGAAGGTCCTTGGCATCACAAATATACTTAAGGGATTGATGATCAGTCATTACCGTAAATCTAGCACCATAAAGATAATGCCTCCAGATTTTTAACGCGTGAATGACTGCAAAAAGCTCCTTCTCATAGGTAGAATACCTAGTCTGAGCAAGATGCAGCTTCTTGCTTTCGAAAACCACTGGTCTACCGTCTTGATAAATGACCTCTCCAATAGCAAAGTCGCTAGCATCCGTATCAACCACAAAGGGTCGGTTAGGATCGATAATGTGTAAAATTGGAGCCGTAGAAACACAGTGCTTGAGAGTCTCAAAACTCTTATTCATTTCATCCATCCATGTTATCAATGGACTTTTTCTGCGGCTACATTTTTTTTTCACCCCCTTAAGAATGTTCGTCAAGGGCAATGCTATTAAGGCATAGTCCAAAATGAATCTGTGAAAGAATCCTGTGAAGCCCAAAAAGGATTTCACATCACGAATTGTCAAAGGTCTCGGCCATTCTCGTACCTTACGGACTTTGTCATAATCGATTTCAAGACCTTTATCCGATATGACATGGCTCAGGTATTTGAGTTTAGTTTGGAAGAACTCACATTTCGACTCCTTAGCATAGAGCTTTTCTTGCCATAGAAGATCCAAGACAATACGAAGATGCTCTTCATGCTCCTCAAGGGTCCGACTATAAATTAATATGTCGTCCAAATACACCACGACAAACTTTCCCAGATATGGACGAAGAATATTGTTCATCATTTGCTGGAAAGTGGCAGGTGCATTTGTGAGTCCAAAAGGTAACACTAAAAACTCATAGTGGCCATTTCTGGATCGAAATCCAGTCTTAGGAACATCTTCGTTCCTAATCCTTATCTGATGGTAACCTGATCTAAGATCAATCTTGGAGAAATACTTAGCTCCATTCAGACGATCCATAAGATCATCCATCCTAGGTAAGGGATATCTGTTCTTGATGGTTAAGTCATTTAACTGTTCTTGTGGTGACACATACGTGTGCCGCCATCCTTTTTACTAACTAAAAGGATTGGTGCTCCCCAAGGGGACTTACTAGGCCGAATATGGCCCATCCTAAGGAGTTCTTGTAACTGCTTAGAAATTTCATCCTCTTCCTTGATGCTAACCCTGCATGGAAAAAGAGATACAGATTGGCTTCCAGGAAGCAACTCTATCTGATGGTCCACACTCCTCTGGGGAGGTAGGCCATCAGGGAGTTTATTAGGAAAAACAGCGATATACTCTTGCCTAAGCTTGTTAAATATTATTCCTTCAGGTGAGTTAACACTTAAGGGATTATTTACAGGCACATTCAAAGGCAAATGCGATAAATCAATATTTAGAAGCATGGTCATCCACATAAATTTCATCTTTCAAAAAACAAAGATAAACTTTATTACCAGAATCTTTCAATTATTCCACAACTTCTAAAGCAGAAACCGAAGGATCAAAAGGCCTATTTACATCGCTTTTAGCTCAACCAACGAGCCCTTATGAGAAAAGGAAATACTATGCGACACATAATCCTTTCTTAAAGACTTGTTTTTAGAATAAAACCATTCTTTTCCTAAGATTATGTCTACGCTATCTAAGTTCATAATATGAAAATCTAGCGGCTCAACATAATCTTGGATTTGAAGCGGCAGCTAAGGAACAAGCTGATCCCAAGCTTGCCGATCTTCCCCCAACGCCATTTTCACCACATACAAGTGATTAGTTGGCGCGGTAGCCGCCTTAAGCCTTTGCACCAGTTTAGCATTTATAAAATTATGTGGAACCATCATCAAAAAGAACAGTCACAGCTTGGCGTCCTACGATTCCATTCATACGAATGAGATCGTGGGGGCCAAAAACAGCTGTATTAAAACAACAATTCTTGCAACTAGTGCCATCCTTAAAGGATAAATCAACAAAAGAAATACAAGAATTACTTGGCGCTTTAAAAGATTTAGGTTGCCCGCTAGATTTCTTTTGCTTTTTCTTTGGGCAATCCTTTGAAAGATGTCCCTTCTCCATACAGGAGAAGCACAACCCGCCGGTTCTCGCCTTGTCGTAGTCTGAGCGATCCAATTTGACGCGCTTTTTCCCGCCTTGGGAACCGGTGTCCGCTGTCTTGTCTCTGCCCTGCTTCTTGAAAAATTTCTTTTCTTTCTGCTCAGCCTTGGGCAAAGTTTGCTCCTTGTGAGAGGCAAAATGGGCGTCATCGAAGATTTTTGCAAAGCGAACCGCATCTTCGATTGTCTGCGGTTGGTTACGCCGCACTTCTAGCTGAAATTCTTTCGGAAGTCCCAAAATAAAATGTAACTTCAACAGGATAGGATCGATTCGCGAGGCGAATCGGGGCAAATTTTCCTGGAATTTCTGGATATAGGCATCTAACGGCCTAATACCCATCTGCACAGTGGCGAAACGTCGCCAATGTTCAAAAGCATCCAACACCAGAAGAAAAGCCGTTTTAAAGGCTTCTTGAAAGGCATCCCAAGTAGAAGGGGCACTAGCCCTCTCCTTCAAATCTTGCCACCATGTATGCGCCTTGTTGTATAAAAACATGAGAGCAGAAGCGATCTTCTTACTATCAGGCACATCGTGCATGGAAAAATGACTATTCCACCGATCTAGCCATGACAATACCACATCGGGAAGCCGGTCCTTCTTTCGCCCAAAAAGAATTCCGGATTGAACATTGGATAAACACCAGCGGATCGCGAGTGCGTCGAAGAATGCCACTCTTGCTTGGCCGCGGCATGTTTGGCCTGCATTTCTAAAATTTGGTTTTGCAACAGATTTAGGGCCTGTACAAGCTGGTTAGTGTCTACATCAGGAGGAGGAGGTGGTGAAGGCGGTCCTTCACCCGAGGGCATAGCAGGGTTCCATGGCGCTGTAAGGAAGGAGGCAAAGAAAAAACTGCAAGGGCTTCACAACAAAAGGACTTAGAGAACTTGAGACCACTACTCAAGGAGACTAAGCCACAATAAGCACCTCAATGATGGAAATGGAGCCTTTATCCCCATCCCACTTCTTTTCCTTCCAAAAAAGCCTTGCTGGGTGGCGGGCCTTGCACATGGGCTCCTATACAAGTGGCATCCCCTTATGGGTTCCACCTACCCTCACATCACATGGCCACCACCCTCCCTACACCACCTCACCCAAGGGTCACTTGGGTCACGTCCCCACCCACCTTTTGGGTCACCGCCTTGACCTCATGGCCTTATGGCCACCTAAATCTCTTCTAAGGCTTGTCCTTAGACTTAGGAGAAGGTGCTGGTACAACTGTACGTTCATGAGGAGGAGGTGGAGGAAAAAACTTCAAATTTCCTCTCCAAAAGTGAAAAGGATGAAGGATTTGCCATTTTTCTCTGTGTATGCAGGTGGAAGATTACAAGGAGGTGGATTAAGCCCAAGAAAGAGGCTAAGAAAGATAGAAGGAAGGGCACACAGGTCTGTACTTGCAGCAAGTACAACTGTGTACTTTTCTTTTACTTTTCCCCTTTCCTAAAAAATTTCTATGAGAAAGCTATGGTTTAAAATAGCTTTATGTGTTTTCAAACTTAGAAAATAAACTTTTCAACCTTAGTCTTGGACTTAGAAACTCAAGGTTAAGTTTATTTTGAAACTTGCAAGCTTTACAAAGGTTTTTTTTTTATAAAACTTTGAAACAAACTTTTACAAAACTTTGAAAACTTAAGTAATAAGTTTTAACATGTACTTTATAAAGTACACAATTGTTAAGACACAAAGTTTAACAGTTTAATGTTTACAAAGCTTAAAAAGCTTTGAGCAGCAAGTTCGTTTTTCAAGTTTTTACAAAGTTTAGCAAACTTTGAAACTTTGTTTAATCATTAGCTGTCACCTCAAAGCAAAAAGTAATTAGATGTGATCTCCACTCCCAATAAAGGTTTTTTCCTCCTCCCAGAAGAGTTTATTTCCTCCTGCTTGTGGGCTGCCTGTGCGCCTACAGCTAGCGCTTCTTGCTGTCCGTATCAGAAGCAAAATGTTGTCAGAAGGCCGTACGGACCCGCGCGCGTAGGCGCGCGGGTGCCCGACGAAATTTTTTTTTTTCAAATTCTTTTTTTGCATATGGAAAAACCCAGAAGCAAAACAATTTCCGACTTCCAAGTCACAAAATAAGGCCAGAAAACGAAATTGGCTTTTGAAGATTGTTAAAACCGCAAAATTAAAAAAAAAAACCGACTACTACCACCATAGCTAGCAAAGGTGGTTCGTTTTCGATCAAAACGACCTCGGATTGAGACGAACCACAAAGCAAAGTTGTTCAGTTCGATTCAACGAAATCTTAAACCAACCAAAAACGTAAGTTAGAGCGATTGCACCTTATTCACAATGATCGGTGGCTCTGATACCAATTGTTAGAATCCCCATCGTCGTGCCAGTCATTGCTGAAGCACAAACGGGTGACGAACGCTACGTTACCACCCAACCATAGAGGTACTGCCACCTCACCCCCGTGCATTGGAGCTACAGACCACCATCAAGCAAGCTCGGATCTCATGTAAGCCATGGTGTCCCATACCACCATGCCTTACCCTCGACCCTCACCTACCTACATCCTGAGGCCTAGATACTCGTCCTGACTTGACCACCAGTGGAAGAGCTCTTCATTCTCCAGGAGAGAATGAATACCAAGCTCATGGAGATCCACCTTTATATACATAGTCCAGGCGGGTCATCTCCCTCCATAGGAGTCACGCATGACCAACGACACGTGGCAGTTGTGCACACTGACGTGGGTCCATAACAACGAGTCACCGCGCGCCAATGAGACATTGACACGTGGCGCCCAAAAGACTTATAGCTCCAGATCAGCGTCCCATCCCATTACTGAGACCGTCACCTCAAGTTTCCTGTTGCGTACCCTTATGGGTACGTAACATGTTCCTTGCTTAGAGTATAGTAGACGACAAACGCAGCGATAGTAGCAAAGGCAACACAAACCTTGTGCTTAGCTTCATTTTAGAAATATAGCTCAGCAGCAGAGATTCAGAGATGTTGACACCACCATCACCTGTATTACATCCTTTTTAGGAGGGTGACAGATCGTGACGGATAGAGATGTATTGAGTTACCTCACTCCAATTTGCTCTATTTGGAGAGCCCACTTTGATGTTGATTTATTTATTGAAGCTTGTGTTAGATTAGTACCTTTACTTATTGTTAGTTATGGAGACGTTTATACGCTCCTATGGTTATGACAAATTTGACATGTGCTTATTTAGTCTTTCGTACATATGGGTACCGACAACACATTCCAAACTTAATCAGATGTACTTAAAGGTAATATAGTTCCTCCACCTCCACCTCCACCTCCACTTTCATTTATCCACGTTCATCGAGAGCTATCTGCACAGAGCACAAGGCCCTTAATGTTCGCGTGAGAGGTACTCTGAACTCCCAAAATGCTGTTGAAGATGCTAAGAAGTTTGTGGCTGGGGATCTTCAACAGCATAATACAGGTATGGAAATTGCATGGCGGCCTAAGGACCTGGATATTCTCGTTATTTGCTTCACATCAGTATCTCACCGGTGTGAAGTTTTGGGGAAGAGATCTAAACTGGAGAATACCAAAATCTTTTTGGACGAAGACCTGACCTTCATCCAAGTCAAAGAACACAAGAAAGCAAGTCAAGAAGCTCTATCTACTTGCAAACAGCTCATCTACAGCGACGGTACTATCAGATTTGTAGATCGTAAGCCTATAATTAATAAGAGTTTGATGTTTGACATTGATCAGAGTTAGAGTTAGAGAACTGAAGAGATGTTCCATTGAATCTGTAAATGGTCTTTGTACCAATAATCCTGGCTATATAACTCTCTTCTTAGTTAGATTTATTTTAGTTATGTGTTGTTTTGATGGCACTTATCCATCTGGTTGCCATCTTATTTGATGTACTAGATGGAAAGACGTTAATAAAGCTTCTTCTTCTCCCCCCCTCTCTCTCTCTCTCTCTCTCTCTCTCTCTCTCTCTCTCTCTCTCTCTCTCTAATGTGTTTGTTTTTCTATAGTGATTGATCAATGATGATTGTAATGCTGAGAGTTAGAATGATTTACACTTTGAAAAGTTAGAATCAAAATACGATCATTATGGTGCACTCTGAATTTCCAGTGCAGTTGTAATCTAAACTCAATCAATCCAATGTGTTCTGGGAAATCCTTTTCATGTTTCTGACTTAGATTTTGACAATGAGTTAAGTAACCCCAATATTTGCATGCAAACTCAATATTTAATGAAGATAAATGTCAAATACTACAATATTGAAGTTTATCAGCAATTTACTCTTGTCAGATTGTTTATAAGACGTCTGTGTGTTCATTGTTCTTCACTGTTTTTCATCATATATCTAGAGAATCAACTGCCATGTTTTTTTATTCTTGCACCTGCAGAAGAGGCCAACGTGCTTCTTATTTTAGCTTCAGTTTATAAGTTCCAGATTTTGCAAAAGCACAACTGTATTTCTATGTGAGAAATAAAATCACCTGCTTTTTCTCATGCAAGTATGAACAGGTTAAGATGACAAAACCTACAGCAACTTTTGGGATAGAAAAGTATATGACAGTTCTCATGTTTTGTGAGATCTTAGAATTTTTTTGACTTGTTAGAATCAGTTGCAAAGATTATTTTGTATAAGTTTTATGGCTTCAATTCCTTCATTTATGGGACTGTAGATGAAGAAAGTGCACAAAGATTAGCGTGTATTTATGCATAAGAAACCTGAGGTGTCAGTAGTTTCATGTTAGTGTGTTGTACTTTCTGGTACTGTTAGCAATTAACATATTGATTTGGTGTTTGATGGGTGTGCTTGTTCACTACAATTTTTTGTTCCTTTTAAGAATGGTTTAATGTTTACACATGGAGACATTGAAGATTCTGTTTTGTGTTTGAAGTTTCTCATTCCATATTTTGCAGGAAGTTCATACACGAGAATGGAAGCCATCTTCCTGTTGAGGAAGTTACTGCCCTGATTGACAAGTTGTTACCTTTCATTTCATATCAAAACAATGAAGTTGGGAGTGGAATGTTTGGCATGGGAAACTCAACTGTAGAAGCCCCTCAGAGTGGATCCAGGATCTTGATAGTGGAACAGAAGGAATGTCAGAGGTTAGCCTTTTTAGCCATTGGTAATCTGTTTCCACGAGCTGGGGCAATGATCTCCAAAGATACATGGCATAGATTGTTGCAGGTAATTGGCATTTCATTTTATGTCCTCCATTTTGTGGCGGAAATTTTATCATGTAATTTATTGATGACATTCCAATCTTGATACCACACTTGTAAATTCTTGTGCATGAAGTTGAAGGTATGCCTTTGAAGTTCAAGTCTTCAGTAGCAAGTATTACTATATTTGAATGCTGCTTGTAACAGGCTTTTCATAAAAATTTGGACAATCTACCTCTAAATATGCAGCCGTTGGAAAATGCTGCAGCTTCCAGGTTGTATGGTCCTTTTTTGTCTCGATGTTGATGTGTTTTGAGATGCATTTTAAGTAGACCATCTTTAATCTAGGTACTTGCATGAGCATCACACCGAAGTAAAAAGGCATCAGAGGATGCATATTGCTTATAGAGGAATCTATGGTGGTTATAACTGTGGCAGGTATTATGCTGCCGTATTGCGATGTTTGCATCTCGTTTTGACAGATGCAAAGTGGTCATTAGAGGAGCATGTAAGGTGCCCTCATGTTTATCCTTTCTTTTGCTTGCAAAGTCTGGCAAGTATGTCCTCCTCTGGCTGGTATTAAAGTATCCTAGCAGGAATGGTTTATCAAGTAGCCCATTTTAGAAATAGGCCATTTGTTTTGTCTATAGAAAAAACACACTTCACATTCTGAAATTTTTTTATGTTACCACATATCAGCATTGGGCATGTTTAAGCTGTGAAGTTTGATGATTTTGACTCTCCTCACAGGTGTAATCCTCACAGATGTAATGCCAATGCAGTTAGCAAAAGAGATGGTGAATAGTCATAGAATTTATCTGGAATAGTTGAACTTCTTGACTACTTAGATGATGAGGATGTACTGGTATGTTTTGCAGGTTACTGCGTTTGTAGCATCTTTGCGCATGTTTTTTACATATGGTTTGGCAAACAATCAATTCTTGCACGTAATTTCAAAATCACCAGCATATGGAGGTGGTAACGTTGAAGAGCATCCAAAGACTACTCCTTCCATCAAAGTAAAAAGTAACAGTCTGTATCGGCCACCACATTTACGTGGTAATCTCAGATCAGCTACGTCTGGTGGGCGAAGTGATGAGGCAAATGTTGAGGCTGGTGGGTTTATTCTTTCTTCAGACTCAGAACAAAGTGACAGCGATGGCCCTAATGATTCAGATAACTCCAAGTTCTCACGAATTCGGATAAATGCAATTTTGAGCATACAAGTAAGAAAATATAGCTGGTTGCTTTGAGTTATTTTCTCCCTTAAAGAAAAATACTGGCATGTACAGTTCAAACTATATACGGACACAGAGGCTTATTCCATAGTTGCATGCATCCACACATAGAGGGATGCACGTACATTGATGGGAAACACAGGGAGTGAAGGAGGATGGGCTAATAAGATGTCTGAATGTCATTTCAGATATGTTCATGCACGGTCAAGTAGGACACAAATGTTCTTGAAGTCCAGTTTTCTTTTTATCTGGCTTGGTTTTTGCAACTTGGTTTTGAGGCTGGATATTTTCTTTGAATGAGTAATTTTGACACTCATTCAAGGTTAAAGAAAGTTTTGATAAGCGCAAAATGTAGCGAGGGCCATAGTTGCAGCGAATCGATTTGCGAATCACAATATTCTTTTTATTTTATATGCTTCTCCTTAATTTTTTTTGCTTCTATTAGGGAATAAATTGGAGTTATACAGCTGAAACTACTGAAAAGCCATTTAAGCTGATGCCAGTTGGGTCAAGTTTATGGCCTACATAGCTCATTTCATATAAATGAGATATCACCTAACTGCCCGGAATCAGAGTTGCATTTATTTTCAATAATCATTATTATTATTATTAATTTGTTTTGCAAATCATGATTTACAACCCCTGAGTGAAATTGTTAACTGCAATTTGAATCGCAATTCTAGAATCGCCCATGCACTATGGTAGTGATACTTTTTGTCAATATGTCTTATGATCACATCTCTGGAGTTTAGAAGTGACCCCTTGTGAATTTAGTACATTTTAAGGTGATATTTTAGCACATGAACCATTCCCTGAAGACTTGTCTGCTGCTAGGAGCATTTTGGAGACCTCAAGGACCCATAAAAAGGAGTGATCATTTGGCTGATCCTGAAGCAAGTTAGCTTAGGCTGACATTTCTGTTAGATGTCTTTGGCATTTGAGTGCTTGGGTCGACCACATTTCATAAGTAGATGCTTTCTAGTAGACTAAGTGCACATCCTCCGAAAGGAACTTGTATGAACAATCAAGCAAAGTAGTCCCACCATTCCACCTCCACAGTGATGTATATTATCTGGTTATTATATAGCTGTATCGAGGATGGATGCTAAAAGCTAGTTGGTGGACTTCGTAGCAAAGAATCTAGATATGTGCCAGTTTTTGATATTGGCAACCTGGTAGAAGATTGTGAGGAGTGCTGATCATCAGTAGCTCATTACACCATGGAGCCCAAGTGGGTTCCATGCATTTTTGAAATTCACTAACCTTTAGGACATTGTAATTTCTGGCCTTACTGACCCTACAATTATATGGAGATAAAATGGAAAGATAGATGTCTCATATGGCTATTTAATGATTAATACTGTGTTTTTCTGTCTTGAACATTTAATTGTACTTATTTAAGTTGAAAGGCTTAAAGTTATTCTACTGTCATGGTGGTAGTCCGTATGATTGAGAAATAATTATATACTAAGTAGTTTATGGCATAAGCTACTCATAAACGTGTGAATGCACCTTGCTGTAATTTTGCCTATATATGGCCTCATTTAGGTGTCTGATTACAGTCGAACTCTTGACCTCATTTAGAGAAAAAGAAGTTTGACCAACCCACCACTATATTGAGTGGAGATGAGCCCTATTTGGACAGTTCAGGAGCCAAATAAAGTTGGCGCCCTTTTGGATTGGCCTTGATCACTAAATGACCGAGTACCTATGGATTACTTAAGTAGTGACCAAATGACTTAATAATAGACCCAATGTATTCAACTATATTCTGAGGCAAAGTTGAAGCCCCAGGTATGCTAGATGTTTATGCAGATTAACCAGTTTTCAAGAAGCGAGGTCTCCAAGTGATTTTAATATTAGAGGAGCTAGGATGGTAGCAAAAAGGGATAGTATTTTTGGGTATTATGCATGATGCAACTTCATCTAACTTGCTCTACGCGTATTTGAAAGGCAATTGCTCGGGCTGACCCCAAATCATTACATGCCCATTGGTCATCACTTTTTCCAATGCACGATGTCTTGCATCCTCGGTATGTTCTGACATTTGAACACAATTTTCCTATGATCCAATTCTTTTTACAGTATCTAGTCATTGATGGTTCAAGTTGTTATTAAAATGAGGGTCTGAATCTTCTCACTCTTTATTTTGTAGGCCACGTCAAGCCACTCTACTGACTGCTCTTCTATTCGATCCAATCTCTAAGGTACGTAGGAGGAATGCAATCAAGATCTGCAAATAAGTTATCATTCAGTAGTTCCTCTACAAACTTGGTTGTAATGTACCAGGTTGTCCAGAACGGACCCAACTTCTGAGTCTAGCTTTGTGTTTCATATCGTTTTAGTATGTTCTTTTTTTGCTGGATCCCAGGCTCGTCTAGCAGCAGCTTCCACTGTTGCCGCACTTCTAGAAGGACCCTCTCGAGCCTTTCTTCAAGTAGCCGAGTACAGGGAAGTTTCAAGAGCTGGATCATTCACAACACTTTCAAGCTCTTTGGGCCAGACACTGATACAGCTGCACACAGGTATCTTTGAGCCTCTTAGATATATCAGCTCAAACTTTCAGGAATCTCTTCTCTACATCAAAAGAAAAATTTATGTTATGACATACTTGTAACTTCATCACACTGTAGACGACGGTAGATTTGGAAGACCTGACATTCACGTGGAGAAGTTTTCTCGGTGACAACTTTTGGCCATACATAAAGGAAAGTTGCAAAGCTCTACATGCTGAAGGAGAGCTTGCTCTTAGTTCTGTTAGCTAAAAATAGAGATACAGTGATGCTCAGCATTGGAGAAAAGCTTTACCAAGTTTCTAAAGACCGATTCCTGAGTTTGCATTCTTTTAGCTGCTTTGCAATTTGTCAAGGTGATTCTTTGTTTTGAAAAATCAGGTATTCTTAGGGGCACAAATTGTGCAGTCCCCCAGCAGTCTTGTATGTTTTCCTTAGGAAAATAAGTTTATGCAAGGATCACTTAATTGTAGTTGTTATAACATCTTTTACACAGGCTAAAACATAGTTACAAGCCACCACAAGGAACATGGATGTTTCGTATGGTTTTGTGCATCTTTAATGTACAGAACGGGAGAGGAGTTTTGACTGCGTTATGATCGATTTTGATCAGACTGCAATTTCTTGTTTTTTTGCCATAAAGAAAAAATAATGTGACACATGCATGCGTGATCAAACATTGTCTTTAAAAAATGTTCATGGTAATAGAGTCTTGTAAAAAATCCTGATATAGAGCTAATAAACAGAACTGAGTGATCCTGCATTTAATTGTTTCATTAGGGAGTGATGCACATAATAATCAGCACACAACGTAGAATTTAACTGATTTAAATTCCAAACCTTTTAGTTATTTAGACTTTTGCTGAAAGCCTAGTATTGAATTTAGGATTACCCTAAATAAAATTAACTCAAAATGATAATTAACATCTGCCATTCTCGTAAAATTAAAAGATGCTTAAAGACAGAAATGAAGAATGTTATTGAAGAGTGTCATAGAGTATACAAGGTTGAAAGCCCAGATTGCAGACAACTCATATTATAAGACCATGCATTTCTAGAAGCTTGAAGTGCAAGGTCTGGATGCCAGGTTATGAGTCCAGTCACCAGTGTTTTGCTTCTTTTGTCCTTTTCTTAGCTTCTTTTGATAGATTTATGTACTGTTCAGTCAGATCTGGGTGTGGCATATTTCTGGTGAAAGACTTTTCACTGAGTTGGTGAAAGGTCTCTAAGATCCACAATTGGTTTGTCTTAAGGCCTTGGACAATAGTTAATTTTGGCACACTGAGATCAAAATAGGTCATTTCTAGTGACTTTGAATCCTTATTTGATCATATATTGTTGTCATGTTTGATGGGGGAAAGAGAGTGCTTTTTCCTAGTTTTTTAATGATTACGGTTGATTCCCAATTACTTTTGTATTTGGAAAATTTTATAAAAAAACAAGGCCACCCTCAAAATCTTTATTAATAATAACATGAATGATGCTTGTTCGTTAATCCTTTTTCATGCTAATGGTGTGATAATAATATTTTGAATCTGTTTTAGTACTATGTAGGTTATGTCCCAACTCTCATAACGAATTTGTTATTTTGGAATTGCGATACCATGATTGACATGGTTGTTCCCAATTTAAGTGTGCTAAGTGAATTTTTTGATTACAGGACTTGTGTACCTAATATCAAATGAATCCCATTGTGGAACATACATGGCAGCTTTGAAGGCTCTGTCGCTCTTAGTATCTGCCACTCCGTATGAACTAACTTCAAATGAATCTTGAAACTCATAATTTTCAAGCAGCGTATCTATCTGCGCTTTGTAGACCTTTGAGTCCAATGTGACATAGTGTAGGTTTCTTGTTGCTCTTCTCTCTGTAATTGTTCTTTAAAAAATAATTCTGTCATCTGATTTTTGGTCTTGGAGCAGGTTTGAACGCCTACCTTCAGAACTATTACGTAATGTATTACTATCAATCCAAAAGAGAGCACACCAACTTTTGCCTGTGTCGTGTGACCGAGTGAACATGCTGGTGGGATCAAACTCTTGCTCATATTCCGTGCTTATTGTCATTTTTCATTTATGGATAAACTGGAAAATTGGTTTCCTTTTCAAAATAAGTGTGTCTTAATGAGCAGGTGGCTTCAATCAACGGTCTTGGGACATGTCTAAATGTTGTTCCAACATGTCCGCAAGTAGCCAATTTCTTGCTCTCAAACTTGCGTACAGGTTTTACCTTGAACAAACTTTCCTACTCTTGAATATTCTCATTTGTTATTTGTGTTAGATGAATCCAGCCATTGCTTCTGAATCTAAGCTTGTGTAGTTCCTTCATGGGGAGACCTAGGACTTGTTCTGCTACAATCAATCTGATAAAGGTGGCCCTGGTGACATGTAGTTGAGTTGCTTTGTAGGAGTTTTATTTTTCTACAAGCTTTTGTGACTAATATTTTATTTTCTTCTTTACATTCAGAACAACGATTGATGGATTCTACTAGGGGCGGCTCACTTTTTTTGGACCTTGTCTCTTATGCAAGAGTACAAGCCACTCCCGTTATCTCTATTGAAGCATTTCAGGCAAGATTTGACAATGGGCTTATTCACTTGTTTTCGTCACTATAAAATAGTGCTATTTGAAGAAGGGATGAGGTTACAGGTATGAAAAAATGATTCCTATGTAAATTTCCTTCTCACCTCAGTTTTTGGGTGAGTCAGCACCTCTCATGCTGATTAAATGGTATGCCTAGACAATATCCCTTGTCTATACATTAAGAACATGCCTTGGAACAAGCTTTGTTATTTTATTTCTTTAGGATGAAGCCAACAATTAGACTGATTAAAAAAGTCAATGCCTTTGAATTCTAATGAGCTGATTGGTGCTGTGTTCTTCCATCTCCTCCTCTTGGCGCACAAGAAAGGCTTCTTAGCATAAAAGAGAGAAAGAAGCATAAAGAAAGTTTCATGAATGTCGTATGGGGACTAAAAACATAAAAAACCAATGAATTAGGTGCTAAATGGATGATAATGAGTGGAATATAGCAGCATTTTGACAATGATTGACATTTACAAATGTGCTTAAATTCAAGTTCAGAGTTATATGATGAATCGATGGGTAGAGTTGATGTTGTGAGGGGTGGCCAGTTATTCCAGGGGATTTTACCACTTTCTCAGATTCTTGCGCCCAGCTTTAAATACTATGTCGAGAGGCAACAATAATGGCAATTGGAGGCTAGCAGGATGGTTGCACATTTTTTTACAAACATGGTTACTGAGACCTTGGGGTTGGAATATTGTCCACGGAATTTAACGTTATGACAATGATGGTGTAATCCCCAACCATCTTTTGGAACCGGGATTCGATACATTTCTATACATGAAAGTTCGAGATGCATGTGTCAAAGAGAGAAAGGTATCAGATGGATTTATAGGTTGAAGTACAATAAAGATGGAACAATCAACAAGTACAAGGCAAGGTGGGGTACTTGCAAATGAAAGGAGTGGATTATGATGAGACCTGTGCACCCGTAGCCAAGCTTGTTACCATTAGAGTGCTTATTTCCCTTGCTACTTTATTTGATTGGGATCTCTTTCAACTTGCTATCACTAATGCATTTCTCAATGATTTCTTGGAAGAGGAGATCTTCTATGCCTTTCAATGCTTACAACCAACCGATGATGTCATGACCACGCAGAAATCAAAGTTGTGCTCGTATCCATATGGGGCCACTTGTGTAAGTATTGTCGCAATACTTGCATGTCCACTTGTTTGTGCTCAAGGTGCCATCTTTGTAATGATCACATGATCCCACCGAGATCTCTTGCCCTCAGCGTCTCTCAATAATGAGAGATCCCATAGTATATAGAAGGGAAAACATTTAAATTGTAGTAGTAATTTTTTAAAGGCTAATTTCTAAACCCTATACTGTAAACCTTAAATCCTCTTCTAAGTTCCTACCTTATCCCTTTCCTTAAACCATTTATCGCTCTCCCTAATCCTTTGCCCTTGATTCTAAAGCTCCATCCATGATTCCAGTCCATTATCTAACCTATATTGCAAGTTCCCTTTATTCTTGACTTCCTAGATTCTTCCTCAAGGTTCAACATTCAAGAATCAAAAAAGTTAGAACCTACTCTATCCTTCCTAAATGTCACCGTTCTCTCCTTTCAAATCTTCCTCTTCTCCCCGCTCAAACTCTGCTACAAAGGAGAAGTAAATAAAAAACTGTGGGCATTTTTTTTCCTTCCATCAGGCTGATTTGATGGAAAATCGGATTCAGATCGACGAATCGATGGAAAATTGGAATTGCGATTCGATGACCATCAAGTTGGTGATTAATGAAACATTGGTTGGCACTTTTGTAGTTAGGGTATGTGCCATAAAGACTGAAAAGAAACATTACTGGAGACAAAGTTGTAGCTGAAAGTGCTATTCTCAGGCAACTAGCCATCTGAATGACTCCCTTCTTTTTGTTTTCACAAACTAGGGCACATATGCTAAAAAAGATCTGGAGGACATACATTGTCTGAACATATATCCTAGTCCACCTGGAGGACATACATTGTCTTAAAATACATCCTAATCCTATTTCTAGCCATCTTCCACAAACTACTGCATAAGTAGTAGGGTATGGGGAGGGAGGAGCCTTTGTCTAAGTGTTAACTTAAGTGCATAAATGAGAATTGCGTCCTAGGAGGAGGAAACGAATTCTAGAACTGTTGGAGAAGGAGAAAGACCCATCTCCATTCTCTTGGATGATGGATCTTTGGCATATAGTTAGAGAGTAGGGTTGCAAGTGGTGGATAGATTTGAAAATCTCCTGTGTGTTTCTTTTCTAATCTTTGGATATCCATTGGTCTTATTTGTTACAAGTTCACATCATTCTTTGACAGTTTTCTTCAGGGCTTTTGTTCACATCTATACTTTTGCTAAGTGCACATGTAGCTTTGCCAAAAGTTATTTTCAGGATCTTTTTATCCCTGTGTGTGTCATGCTCAAGATTCTATGTAATCATGTTCTCTGTAAGTTGTTTTAGGCACTCAAAGCGGCTGTTCACAATTATTCACCTGTCCTGTTCGGCTATTGGGATGAAGTTTCCTCATCAGTGTTTGAAGCTGTAAAGGGTACAATTGGTACTTCCGCTTTCGGGGATATTGTTGGATCGCCTCTGCCTTCCAAAGACTCACTGGCAGTGATGTGCTCAACTCAGGGAAAAACATTTGATGAAAAAGTTGTTCATAGTGCTCTAAAGGTATGCTATATTTCTTTGCAATGTTATCGGTTGAGTCTTCCTGTAGATTCGTAACTGTGACTTTTTGAGATGCTGAAGTTTGTAGATAGAATAAATTTATCCTTTTGTCAAAATGCTTCATACAATTTTCCATTTGACCAATTGCCGAGAAATTTGTTCTTCTGTACTACCTTACCACTGACTGATACTCCACAGAGATTTCTTAGTCGGTCTTTTCTAGTTGTGTGGGGTTTGTCAAATCCTTTTGATAGCCTTGTCAATGCAAAACTTTGCAGTCTCCTTTCTACCAGATGAAGAACCAGTGATTCAGATACTTCATTAGTAAGAAGACTAGCACAATCTTGGTCGTTTAGCCCAGGAAGTAGTGGAGCGTACTTGATGAATATTTTTTTCACATAAACTTGTTCCTGTCAGATCTCTGAGAGACTGATTCTAAAAAACGGTAAACATATAGAAGCATTCCATGCTTTTCTCATGTTTAAGCTTTGGCATCAGTGAAAGGATCATAGACTAAAAGAAGGGAAAGTTAGGTGGTATGAAATATGAAGATGTGAATGTTTACTGCAATCTAGTTATCACCACAAACTGAATATATTTTCTATTGACGGAGATTGAATTTGTGCTATTTTGTGTTTCCTTTTTTCAGCTATTGGATGAATTTCTTCGAGCCATGTCTGGTTTTCAAGGAACAGATGAAACAGCAAATGATATTCCATTGCATCCACCAAGTCCATCTGAATTACCTGTCCCCCTGAAGATATTACCATCCTCATCTATCATTCAGGAAGGGACAAGAAAAGAAGTCAGCTATGAAGTACGGGGTAGTATGCATTGGATGGAGGCTTTGAAAAAGCATCTTCCTGAAGCATTGGTCAGCTTCTCTCCCATGGTATGTTTCCATTTTCCCATTGGTGTTTGTAGATTCATTATCGACTCTTCTCAAACATGAATCTTTTATCAATGATGTTACCAGTAATATTCGACTGAATGTTTGTCGTGCAGGTGCGTGGTGCAGCCTTAACATGTTTTGCTGGCCTAACATCTTGGGTTTTTTCATCCTTGCCAGCAGCTCAACAAGATTACATTCTCTCTACAGTGGTAAGAGTTTGCAGTATCATTGAGAAGAGCATTTAAGGTCCATTTTCTTGCAAAACTGGGAGGAAAAAATATTCGGATAGGGAGGGAAAAAAGGTGTGCTTGGCCCTCTATTTGCTTGAGGCTTGTGGAACTTGTGGGAGCGGACTGGGTGGGAAGCGCCCCTGCAGGGAAAATGGTCTCACCTGGTCCTGTGTTGGGGGCTAGGTGGGAACAGCATCTCCCCATTCCTGGTGGGGCTGGGAACACGTCCTGACAACTAACTATGCACAAGGCGGCTACATTACCCTTAAGATAGTGGTATTCACTTGTTTGAAGTTTGGTCATTAGGTGTGCTTGCACTCCAGATACCTCCAGTATGGCAATGAGGAGTCAGGTTGCAAATTTTTGATCTGGAAACTTACTTTTTGGGAACAATCTTTTTTCAATGTGAGAAATAACGATTTTTTTTTTCCTTTCCATTCCATCTGCGCAAGATGTTCCATCCCAAGCCAAATAGTTTGGAACGGTCTATTATCTATGATCGGGATAGATGTACGAGGCAAACTATTCTATCATGGAGCGTAGCTGAGCTTTCACTTTTTCTAAATCAATTACAGGTCCCCCTTATACCTACATCATGACCTGTATGTTTATCACAAGGGTACCTGATTTTCATGGATCTACACCCGATTTGTGTTAGGAGGTGTTGATGCCTATACTTTTAATAGTCATCTTAGTGTGGCATATCCACTGCCCAAACCGTTCTTGCAGATGTGAATACTCAAAAAATGCATCATATGGAGGAGAATGATTCAAAAATCTCAAATGGTTCAAAATGCTTGCTTCTTAAATGAGGACTTTCTGGATCAGACTTTTTGTGAATATTTTTATTTTCTATGTTTATAAAGATATGTAGACAAAAATGGTTTATCGTGTCAAGTTTTGTGATGACCAGCTGTCCTTGAAAATACACAAAAGATCATGAATTCCTTGTCTGCCTTCACACTGTCATTTTATCCTCAGTTCTCTATTCTCATCCTACTTGTAAGAGTGGCAGGAGAGTCACAGATGGGCTTTATTGTTTGGTGATCCTTAGTGATTCAGCACAAAAACTTGTGCTCTCAAATTTGGTTGTAAGTTTTGATAGTTCTGACAACTCTGCATTCCCACAAATATCATGTAAGAAACGTAACAGAACGTCACCTTTCTATGTTTTCACAAAGAGTGTCAATTGGATTAGTTGACCATTAAAGTCGTAGGCTATGCTTGATGATTGTAGATACGGTGTTGCCAGACATTCTGATCTTTGTAATATAAAGCATGGGTTATTATACAGCTTGCTTTTGAGCCTTTGTCATTTTGTATTTGATACATGCATGCCCTTGGTTCAGACTTCAGAGTGCTAAAATCCCCCATACCACATGAGAGGAATGCTTGGAAGTGTCTATATTTCCTAGTTTTATTGACTTTAATTTTTGATATTTGATCTTTGTGATAATGAGCTGTCGAAGTTTTATATAATGCCAAGAAATCCCAAGCTCCTTTCTAAAAAATCATTTTAAAGCACATTGTTTGTAAAAAGGCTTTAGCTCATATTTCTGCTTGTGCTACTGGTGGTTATATGATTGTGTGAGTGAATCTATTTTACATTTTCGTCTCTTTGAGACTTTGTGAACATACTATTCTACTGCAGTACCTGACTGCAATTGGTAAAAGTTGTGTGTCTGCTGTCATTCTACAGGTTAATGCAGCTACTAGGGATGAAACACCATCTGTTCGGTCCGCTGCATGTAGAGCGATTGGTGTTTTAGTTGGTTTTAGTGAAGTTATTGGAAGGTGAGCAAGGCCTGGGACTGTAGGCTATTTGATAAACTATGTCATTTCCTGTGGTCTTGTAGGAAAAAGAGTTTCTTAAACCAACTTCATTGGTTTTAGTCCGCTACACTGTACGTTACATTTTCTGAGGGATTTTCAGGAAACAAAGAGTGTCTACTGCTGTTGATGTGGTGACATCTGCAAGCTTTGATACCTCTCTCTTGGTAAGTGGACATATTTTGAGAGTTTCTTGTCAATATCACTTGAATTGTATGGAGCAGATCTTATTGGTTAAGGTCAAGTGAGTTACCCGTAGAAGACATTGTTTTGCTTTGAAAAATTTGCTTGCTGACCTAGATTGACTTACTATAGGTGCGAATCACCGCTTCATGGGCGCTGGCAAACACCTGTGATGCTCTTTGCAGGGGTTTCAGCACAGCTGATTTCGGTAATCAGCCCACTACAAAATTTTCTAGCTTTTTTTTTTAAGCGTATACCAAGTCCAATAATGCTTCCATATAGATTTTGCACATATATGTGAGCATAGTGTATCTACATCATAGTTTATCCATGTTACATATTTAAGTTGCATTGAACTGTGGGAACAACCAGTGTTTTGGAGCTGTGTTCTGGAACTTCGTACATGTGAAAACTTTGTTTGTTCCTTTTCTCCTTTCCAACTTTTTTACTTTTGTGTGCTTGCATGTGGCATCATGCCTATCCACACACATATAGATGCACATGTATATAAATATCATATATCTACAGTGTTTTACATGTGTATATGAATATCAGATATTCACATGTGTTGTCTCGTTGTTTTAACATGTGTGAGCATGCGACTATATACATATGTCAACATATGTAAATATAAAAATGATAATGTAAATAGTTGTGTTGATCAGGGAATGTATGCATACTGTATACATTATGGTATGCATACATCATGTTTATATTCATACATATATGAATGGAATTTTATACACATACATTCATACATACTTGAATGTAGATCAATTTATGAAGATTCACATTGAAAATTTTGTCCATATTGTTTTTTATTGTGCAGCAATAATGTCAGAAAATTCTATTTTGGGAAGCTTGGTGAACTGTGCTCTTGGAGCTGCAAAGGATGGAGATAAGGTGAATTTGATATGCATGTATTTTATCAAAAGGAAGATTGTTACAAGTACAAGACACTAATGTCATCTTTGATAGACTAATGTCAAACCAATGAAAGGTTTGAGTATGAGCTAGTGCCTAAAGCAAGGCAATTAAGTAGGCACTACTAATAAATGGGCATGGAAATTCATCACCTTTTCCCCTAGTTCAAAGAAGTCTTTGTGCGTCACTTGTCATCAAGTCAAGGATTCTTAGGTCAATGTGTCCTTTTGGATTCTAGAAAAGCTCTAGAGGAGTGAGTAGGCAACCATTTGAAGATGCTATTAGGACTAAACTTAGAGGGTTGAAAGTAATGGCCTGAAGTTTCCTTGTGGGAATAATTTGATAATATATTTGTATCTAGAAGCCAACTATTTGAATCATGGAAATAAAATTGGCTCCATTTCCATGTGGTTAAATTGGCTTAACGTCTATGCTTTGAGCTCAATCATAGATATTGTTATCAAGTGAAGCATAAGACAACAAAAAGCAGCTTCACAAAAGCAATCTCCAGCTAAGAAAAGTTGAACAATCTCAGATATCTCATTAATAGCAAATGATACCATCCTTGTAGATCAACCGCTTTCCATTCGTCCAAGTATATCGTGGTGCCCCGCAGTGTAGATCTCTTCCCTAGCACTTCATGACGACCAATTGCAGATGCAAAGCGTATGACGAGAGTACCTGGATCTTTCTTAGGCCACCATGCAGTATCCATATCTTTGTGATGGTGTCATTCAGGTGCTGAGCGTTTTTTCCTTTTGAGTATGGACCAGATATGGGCAGAGATTTCCGCTTAGGAAAGCATCGATGGAGGAGGGCACTCAGACATAGATCCGTAGGCAGCCGCAGGTGGAGCGCGCTGCAGCTAGCCGTTGGAGCTAGGCCATCACTGGCCGCTGACCGCTGAGAGAAAGCGATGGCAGACAGACAGAACCGATCAGGTGGAGCGCGCTGCAGCTAGGCCATCGCTGGCCGCTGGAGAGAGAGAGAGAGAGAGAGAGAGAGAGAGAGAGAGAGAGAGAGAGAGAGAGAGAGAGAGCTTCATTAACGTCTATTGAAGGCTATAGAGAGAAAAATGGCCAAGAAAGAATTTATTATGATAGAAAAGTTGGATATAACTACATGATGTGAAAGAGATGACCTTTAAAAGTAAAAGGGATTTTGAAATTAGGATTTCCAAAACACAGCTACAAAGAAATGACTTCTTCAAGGGTGCGTAACTACTAGGAAACCAATGCAACTAACAAACTCAATTATGCTCACAAATTTAAAAAATAGTGGCAAAAAATTATATTGAAGACTAGTGAGAGAAAATGGCCAAAGAGCAAGAATTTGTAGATAGAGCGAAAGTCACCAACTGTAGAAGATAGGAAAAGTGCTTTGGTACCATGTTATAAATTCAATCATAGATATTGGTATCATATGAAGGATAAGACAACAAAAAGCTTTCACACCAGCAATCTCCAAGGAAACTTGAGCATCAACAATAGCTCAGGCAGATCTCCAAGTAAGATCTGCAATAACATAGAACTCCCCTACAAAAGGCTCAGGCCTCGAAACTCGTGATTTCCTAAATGGTAGATTCATGTTCCCTATTTATACTAATATGGCAAATGCCTAGAAGATTCCAAATGCAACCTCCCATTGTCTATAGATAAAAAAAAGTATGATGGGAAAGGGGGGGGGGGATATTCTTCACCACCATCAACCGATGGTTAGATTTTTTTTTTTTTTGAAGAAAAGACTAAAATTTGGTACCAAGTACAAAACTGGTACAAAAGGTCTGTAAAAAATCATACAAGCTGAGTTACCTTTTGCTAGTCCATTTTAACTCTACAAAATCGGTTCTATCTCTTTCATCAAAACGATAATGAGACAAAGTAGCATTGAGTTACAAAATGCAAATGTTTATTACATCTTATTTTAAGACTCAACAAACTAGACCAACAAGGCAAAAAGGAGAATGCTCACGTCCAACTTTTCAATCTTTTTTAAAGGCATAAAGCCACAAAATACTAGCTGAACTAAAATAAATACTAGCCATTTTTCCAAAACGAAAAGGGAATCATGACAAAAACAAGATAGGAACGTGTACACCTTATACATGATAATTGGTGGCTTAGATACCAATTGTAAAGAAACTAAATGTCAATCTCTATAAGGTAACCACACATAGTCAAGTGACAAACAATTGATGCACAATAGATTGGAGGACCTCGGCTCAAATGATATATTGTGAAATGGAAGTTTCATGAGCCCAAATGATTTAGTATGTCTTAAAGAAATAGTGTCTTTAACTCTCATCAATCCACAAAAGACACTATATTTACTATTTGTATGAAAACAAAGATGGGAATTTGATACAAAAAATGAAAATGCTGAAAAGTAATGTTGCCAAATAGAGATGCCAAAGAGTTTTGCCAAAAGCAAAGATGCTAATAAAGAAGTTTTGATAGTATATGATTAACTATAATGCAAAAAGAAAGCTGCTAGATTTATTATAAAGATTGATAGAAGTTGGCTGTTTTGCAGATTGTCTTAAAATTCTCTAGCAATTTTAGTTGTGAAAGTACTAAAAAATTGTGGTAGACCACAAACTTTGTATATGTTTCTTTCTTGTGAACAGCCCTCATGTTTTCCCAGAACTACTGCCTCTTTTGCTTCCAACATTTCCATGACTATTGTTTTAAGAGAACAACATAGAAGCAAGTCACCTGTCTACTAACTTTATTTCATTGTGTTATACTCACTCCCATAAGGAACTCATATATGGAAGTAAGGTCCTCTTTCTATAAGACGAGAAGATATCTCTCAATGAAATTTCTTTACGTACCCTCAAGAACTCATTAAAGGATACCATTAGAATCCTGAAAGCCTACTTGCAACCTGTTTTGTTGTGGTCTTAGAGTGCTCCCACATGTCCTTATGTTGTTGGTATCTACTATCATTCTAAATGACCACTTTTCAATAAAATGCACCCTACCATCTTGAAATACCACCCATCCACTTATTTCCTTGGCTTGCTAAAGACCCCTATCTTTTCTTAGTGTCATCCTCCTCTCTTCCAAAGTACTAGTTGTCAATCAGCATACCTTTAGGTACTGGACCAGTTACCATTAAGGGCATGTCCTTATGGGACCCAAGTACCCCTAATTTCTCCTACTCTTTAGAGGTCCCACTAAAGGCTCTAGACAGTATATATAGGGCTATCATAAGGTAGATTTTTGTATTGCTTCTAATAGTTATCAGTTGGGCTCTTTGTGAGAGATCTCTTGTTTATGTTTAGCTACTCCTTGTATGGGCATTTGGCCATTGCTCTTCATTAATATAATTATGTGACTGTGTTCATAACATGGTAGCAAGGCACTTTCTTCAGCAAGTGGGAAGGCTATGATTTTGTGCTCTCTAGACTTTTCTCTTTAGCGATTTTCTCTCTTTTTTGTTTGTGACCAAAATTGAGTTCTATTAGTTGTATTGTTGTTGTAGCAAGTCGGCTTGATGATGTGATTTTGGGATAGCTCGTCTTTTTCATCCTATTCTGCAACAGGACTTGAAAATAATCATATGGATGAGGATGCTAAGCTGACGCAAGACTATGGATCCAACTTTCATGTCAAAGGGGAGCAATACATCAAAAGATCTTGCAAAGTGTTCAAAAGGGATAGTTTGTTCTTTTTCCACTATTCATTTTTTAGTTGTTCTTTTTTGCAGATTAACTGGATCTTGTTATTTCCTATTGTTCCTTGATCCACAAGATCTTTTTTCTATCCATTTTGACCTCTTAGAAGTGGAGTTTTCTATAAAGTCAAACCTCTATCAAACTAGAATATTTTGGTTTCTATTTGAGAGATTTTGTTTTTGAATCTCTACATTCTTTGTTTGTCAACAAGTTCATTGCACTTTACGGGTCACCAATCAAATTTCTTTTCTCTCAAGATATTGCACTTTGAAGTGGTAGTCTACTTGACTCATCATTTATTTTTGCTGGATTTTTTGTCACAATTAGGCAGCTTATTTCCTTACATTGTGCCACGAAGCACTGAGTTACGTTTTGGAACGAGCATTCCGGATGAAAATGCTACAACTTTATTTTTGTTTATTTTTGGTTTTTTTTTAGTATTATGTGTTAGGGTGGGAAAGAACAACAATTTAAGGATGTAAAAAGAATTTCAAACACATTGCAAAGAATAGTACATTTACTAACTGAACAAAGCATAGTACATTCATTAAGTGAACAAAGCATTTAGGCTTTAGCATGTTGCATACCAAAATTGAAACTTGAAAGCAAATCACATAATACAGACTACAATGCTGAGTGTATATGATACAAAATCATGGAAACTGATTCACATTCCCCCACCCCTACATCCTCTCCAATGTCCATCTCCATCTCATCGTCCAAGGCCTCATCCTCGTCCTCCTCTTCTTCCAACCCCTCCTCAGCCTCATCACTTACTAAATTTTTTGGCCTCTTTACGTTACGAGTTCCTTTTGGAATCTTCATGGGCAACGACCATCATGCCTCAGAATAGGAGCCTTATGGGTTCCTTACATTTTTCTTACGGGCAATGACTTAGTTCTTTTGACGAAGGTCCAAGGCTTCATTTCGTAAGCTTGTCCTTTGACCGCATGAATGGAACTAGAGTAATTTATTGGATTTAGAGAGAGAAGAAAAAATCCAACCCCCCCCCCCCCCCTTAATATGGATCCATGAATGCCTTGACCTTTAAATTTAATGATGCACAAAATCTGTTGTGTGCATCTGTGCTCAGCTCTTTTGTAAAATCTTCTGCTATCACCACCCTGCTCTTCTGCATCCTTTGCATTGGCCCTAGGCATGGATCTAGTGGTTTCGCGCTACCTCTTATCATGACGTGCTAGTTCCTAAAGATACTCCGAAAATATCTCATCATCAACCGCAACCTTTGTGTGTGCATGGCCTATTGCAACGTCCATGGATCTAGGGCACACGCCGTGCATATGGCTCCAGTAGCCCACATAGGGTAAACGAAATGAGCAACTGCATGTATTTGATTGTGGAAGAAATTCCACCTATCAAGCCACTTCTCTCGGATAGCGAACACCCTACAAAAATAGGAAAAGGAATCATTGTAGCTTATTGGAAAAACAACTCAAATGCACAAAACGATATTAAAAAACGTATACCTGCGACTGCTGAAGAGTCTCGCCAATCCTATATCTAAACTCATAAATGAGGGTGAGTGTAGAACCCTCTCGATCCACCAACCTCAACACATGGTACACTGGCTGGAGGACCTCAAGCAGCTGCTTGACTTGTCGCCATAAATCATCTCAAACCCTAAGTCCAGTTGGCTCACTACTATGATGGCACTGTGTGAACTTAGTGCTGGCTGCCATCTGGCACAATGCAAGTCGAACACCCGAAGCAACGGCTCCAACACGACGAAGTGGTGACAAAGCGTGTCGCGGACTACATGTCATGAACATGGCGAGGGCCCTCTTCTTCTTGGTTACAAATGTGACCAAGAAGATGGCACTGGATGTGATGGTGGAAACCCAGGGGAGGCTGCCTATGTCATGCATCAAAAGATCTATGCTGTGTGTTGCACATGGAATTCATACAATAGCAGTATAGTCTCTCTCCAGAAGCTCACCCACACAATTGTTGGCATTGTCGGTGATCACCTGCACTGTGTACCTCAATGACTCTTGCACGTAAATGCTCCAACCCTCGACTCAACATCGCCAGCTTGGGAAGCATCCACACCCTGAGAATTACAGTGTCCAGCGGACATAAAACCAAGATGTTGATAATAGGCCTGTGCTTAATATTAGTCCACCGACACCCATTCGAATAGAACAACCATATGTGGCCCAGGCATGTTGTGTGGGGCTGAGATCTCTTGTGACGCATGCATGCACCTCTTCAAAATGGCGAGTACGAAGGGCCTCACATGTGGGGGGTCTCCAAGTGGCATCACAAGCTACAACCTCCCTCATCATGTCACAGAAGATGGTGGTGTCGACCAAGGCAAATGCAAGGTGTCCACTGTGGCATGTAAGTCTAGTGGCTGCCTATGGTGTGTCTATCGCCACCGTATAGGCATTGTGATCTATCGATATCTACCCGCCATGTCCAATGTAGGTCTTTAAAGTTAGAGCTTAGTTTCAATACATCTATGCATATGAAAATTGGAGCATCTAAGATGTACTTGGCTCAATATTCCACCAGGCTACATTCTTGAGCTATTATTGGCAATTGTTGAGGATTTGGTTCCAAAGCATCAAATTTAGGATCTGTTCCTAGTTTTGATAATTCTATTATGCATTATTAGAATACCTAATGTATATTTAAACTTAATTCTTTAGGCTTTTATTGTAGTTTGATGAGACGTTGTCAATATTTCTGGCAGCTAGTATTGTCATTCAAGAAAAGATAGAAGTTGTATCTTTCAAGATCTATTTGCATGTATTGTTTCATGATCTATAAAGTCCTTTTTTATAATGACTCCAGGGCATGTGTGAGATCCATCCTGTAGTCTCTTCCCAACACCTCCCATAGCCCATAGGAACTATCGCCTCTGCTGAACTTGGGCCACTACCTCAATAGGCCCTCGCCCAACTGACTCCCTCGATGAAAAAGTCTCTCCTGTAGATGATGGCCCTGGTGTTGTTGTTGACGGTGGCCGCGATGGGCCTGCCTGTGCTAATGAAGCTTGTGATGGCCTTGCTACTAATTGACTAGGGCATGATGGCCCTGCTATTGTTGCTGATGGAGCCCATGATGGCCTTGCTGCTAATGAACTAGACCGTGATGGCCCTGCGCCAAAAGGTGCACTACTACTGCCAGCCCCCTATGTTATGCTAATACGACCTAGTTGCCCACCAGTCTATACCTTGGGCCCCCAATTGTTGTTACTCCTCCATATGTGCTCAGTAGGCGCTCTCGCTCAGGTGCAAGAACTTCCACACATCAGGCAATACCTATGGTCCGCCCGTCTCTGGCCTAGTCAAACCAAGCAAGTGTGCTCTGATCCTCGTCATCGCGCTACAAAAGGTAGCATTGCAAAACAAGCAATGCTATCTGCGTGCACCGGAACTTGTAAGACTACACCGTATCCCTCCAAGAGATCCATCTCCACCCGTATGCCTTGTCCTGCCACAGGCATGGCTATAGAAACCCTCAAGACTCTATAGAAACCTTAAAAACTCAATGGAAAGTGGATAAGTGGAAAAAAGGAGCCAAAAAAACCCTAAGCCGCCTAAGACCTAAACTGTAATGCCAATGGATGCCTAAGACACGTACCCTACATTTTAAAACCCTAAACCAGGCCTACATCTAGAAAAAAGCTATGCAAAATGTCTCATGCACTCCAACCACATGAATGCCAATGGTGACCACCTATGCATAAAGAAGCTTGGGAACATGCAATTATGCTCTCCCTAGTATCCCTACAGCCAATCCTAGGAAAATAAATCACTCAAAATAATGCACTATATAGCCTCCAAACAAAGCAAAGAAAAAAAGGGTGAAAAAAAGCTTCAAGAAGTTGTTGTGGTTGCAAATCTCCCCATAGTTGCTCTTACCCTCTTTTGTGTGCTACAATCACCTTCCACTCATCTTGACCTTCACATAGCCATTTGGCCTCCTATGCTTCTCTCCCCAAGCTCCTCATCCCTTCTTGAAGGTGTGCTAGAAATGGGGGCGTCGCAGTTGTTTTAAAAAATTTCCATTTTTTTTTTTTTGACCTGAGTTCCAGGATTTTAAAACGCTGCGTTCTAGAACGTGGGGTCCTGCAACGCCATTCTGCTGCTTCTAAGCTTGGTGCTCACCTTAGTGGTGATTTTCCGACATCTTCATGGCCTTTTACCATTGGTGTTTGAGTGTTGATTAGAGCCTACGTTGAGGTGACGATTAGTGTCCTCTCACTCAAGGTTTATGCTTCTTCTACATCCCATTTGCATTTGTTTTGTTTTGTTACAAAAAATTTTGTTGGTTTTTTTTTCATATCTTGTCCGTATTTGTCATTATCTTTCTTTTCAATGCTTGCATATGTCTCATGATCCATCTTTGAGTGCTTTTACATTTTTTTAGTTTTTTAGAGTTTACAATCCATTGTTTCATCTTGTTTGTTTTGTCACCATTTGTTGTCCTGTTGGTTCTATCACTGGTTCAGATGCATGCACTAGTCTTCTTGCTCTGATAGTGGATACACATGGTGACCTTTCAGTTATGCAGTTGTCTCTAGTTCATTATGCTACTGTTTCTCATCACGGTACTATCACATAAATCACATAGCATTGATGACCTGTTCTCCTTTTGGGCTAGACAATTTTTTTCCTTGCCGAGTTCCTTGGCATTCTTGGTCGTTGCATATGGCTTGACCTCTGATGATGTTGCCAAGTTTCTATGGTTGCCAAGTTGTCGTCTTTTGGTGGTATCCTTGGGCATGTCAATTGGCTTGGAATATTTCCGTTAGCATCCTTTATGGTCACCTTCCTTTGAGAATCTTGGGCCATTAAGGTTCCCTTGTAGCGCCTTGGATCGATATGGATATAAATTGCCGCTCTCTTCTGTTATTAGGATTTTGTTATTGTACAATTGTAGTGGCTTGGGTTCAACAATGTCATGTTGTCAATTACATTAGAGATACATTTACAACATAATTTACAATCGATGTAATATGCTTTGTGGATTTTTGCGTGTTGCTTTTGGAATACTTGTTGTGACGATTTATGTGCTCTCCTTCATTACCTCCATTGGTGCATCTTTTTCTGATGGTTCTATTTTCCCATTTGTTCATGATTGGCTATTACCAAGGCTATTGTTTGGGGCCTTTCTTCTAGTTTTCATGGTTTTAGTATTTTATTTAAACATTGAGGGCAACGCTTTTTAATGTTGGGAACTGCTATGGATTTGTCCTCCTCTCCTAACCCTAAATACTAGTTGGCCTTATTGGCATACCTTTAGGTATTGGGCCAGTTACTATTAAGGGCATGTCCTAATGGGGGGACCCAAGTACCCTAAATTGCCCTAATCTCTAGAAAGGTTCCACTTAAGGGCCTCTAGATAGTATATCTAGGGCTATCATTTAATCATTAGGTAGATTGTTGTATTGCTTTTGTGTCACCATGAGCGGGGCACATTGCGTCGATTTGATGTGATAACTTGAGTAGAGTTAGCTTTCATGGGAGTATAATGTGCACAAGGAATAGAGCCACTAAGCACCGTGTTGCCGGTAATCCTCTCACACAAACATAAAGGACCTTCTTTGGCCTCGAATGGTGCTTTGAGTACATCCAATTATATTTTAATCCAGATGCATAATTGCAAGATAACCTTGAAGTCTGTGTACACTAGTTTCATAATTGTAAGGAAGCGTAGATTGTACTAGCTATGTTTAACCTTTTTATCTCAGGGAAACCTTTTCTTGAAATGGCCATGACTATGCTTACAATCAAAATTAGCAGAATTAGACGTTCAGTGGATTAGGCATGGAAATTTAGTGAAACACTGCTACTTTTTTGCTTTCCGCAATCTTTGGCAAGCCTGTTTGTGAATCACAAATACTTTGCATTGTGATAATGATTAAGTGTTTTCTGGTTCTTTTGCTATAACAACTGTCCCTAAGATTTTCGTCTTATGAATTCCTCAACAATCTGTTATATGATGCAGGTGCGTGCAAATGCTGTGAGAGCACTCGGGAACATTGCAAAATTTGTGAACTTCAACTGTGCCTGCGAGACTGTCTATCCATCATTTGGCTCTGACACAAATCACAAAAACGTTTTCTGCTCATCAACCACCTTATCCTCATCAATAATATCACTTAGAGAATTGGTAGAAACCCTGATGTCTTGCATCCAAATCGGCAATGTCAAGGTTTAAGATACAAATCTGTATAACCTCTGTTGGATAGTTAAGTTTTTTTAGGAAATATGGAAGTGAATTTGATCATAAGTACCACAAATTTACCCCATGTAGCTCCATTTTCCTTTGCATTCCCAGTGTAATTACCCAATCAAATTTAAGTGGCCATAAACATGTGAGTATATCAAAACAAAAGTTCCAATGTTTGCATGGGCCTCATGCTGCAGCGTACACCGTAGAATAGCAACAAAAAATCGAACTGTTTGACTTTTGTTAAAAGCCTGTTTTTTGTTGTGGTTGCAGGTGCAATGGAATGTCTGCCATGCACTAGGAAACCTTTTCCAGAATCAGACAATCCACCTACAAGAAATGCCCTGGTAAGCTTGTTGAATCTAAAAGGTGTGTTTACATTGCGCTCCAAATCGTTTGAGGTCGAACTGGACAAAGAGCATCAAGCTTTGTTCCCAAATGCCATGTAGAAAATGAAGTCTCATATTGAGTTTGCTCTACAACAACAGATGTCTTAAATTGATGGGAACATTGCTGAGAGTTGAAACATTGTCATAATGTACCTCATTACGTTGCTTCACATGTTCACCAGTAAGAGGACTGTGCTAGCTCATTGAATCAGATCTAAGATGATCTCATTCTCTATCTACACTTGTCCTTTCATCAAACTGGACAGGACTTATTCAATATATAAAGCTCTACTTGTATTGGTACAAGATTCGGCTAACTTCAAGATCAGAATACATGCAGCATCTGCCCTTGGAGTACCTACTAAACGGACCCGTAAGTTCATACTACTCATGCTTCCTTCTGAAGTAGATGATTTACATTTACTTTTTCTATGTGTGGAATATGCTGTTTAGCTCCACTATCCTTTTGAGTTGTCATTTAGCTCTTCACGCCTGGGCTCGGTTCTGCCTTCTTAGATTTGAAAACGAGTTCAGTTCTCTTAGTTTTGCATTGGGTCTGCGTTCAGATAAATGATACTCTGATACTTTCTGTGGGTTGTGAAAATTTTGTTGTTGCAGATTATGGAGAGGCTTATGGAGATGTCCTCCACGGACTGTTACGTGCACTGGAGTCTTGTGAATGTAATCCAACAGCTCCATCCAAGTTGAAATATCAAGTAGCACTCATAGACCAGGTCAGCATCTTCTTGATACTTATGTCACTTAGAGATGGTTGCTTCTCCTACTTGGCAATGCTTTAGTATGTATGCTATGTTGGCTGATTGGCATGATTCATAGTTCCCTTGTTGATTGATCTTGTGTACATAACTTGTAACTGTTTTTGTTTCTGTTCAGAAATGTTTATCCCAAAACCTTTTGAAATAGCTGTCTGAACAGTTGTTGCTGTTTGTATATTTGCCAAGATTCAGAGCATTTTTTTAACTGCTGACCAAAATTCAAAGAAGGAAAAAAAACTGAACTGGAAAAATTTTGTATATGGAATGTCAGAAGCCTGAATGTGGGGTTACGTTTTGGCACATTCAAGGTTAGAGGTTTAAGCTGTGCAAAGTTCACCCTGCAGTTGCATGCTTAGAGGGGTAGTGAATGCAAATAAGTGGTTATTTATAGGATAAGTGGTTCTCAGAAGCTTTTGTAGACGTAGTGAATGCAAGTGACTGCTTATTTATAGGATAAGTGGTTTATCTGAAGCGCTTTTGGGGGTAGCGATTGCAAGTGACCGGTTATCCTGATATATCGGTTATCTGATGCCTTTCAACACGTAATTCAGTTTATTAGCATTGTAGCGTAAAGATTTAGTTTTTCTTCTAGCTCTTTTGGTTCTCCATGATTTTAGAATCTTGAAGTTTGAACTGAGTCTACATATACAGAATGTACTCCATATCCACCTCTCTTTCCTTTTGTGCATCAGTCTACATTCCCAGTGTTGTACTTTGTAGACTTGTTGTCGCATATCAACTACATATGAATGTTACAACTTAGAGAAGCATATTTGTTTTATGTTTTGATTCTATTGATGGTAAGTTTTCGCAGTTGACTTCTACAACTCTGCATGTTCTCAGCATTAGCCTCCCAGTGGACTACATTCCTCTCAAAGATTTTTTAAATGAGGTTGCTTCTATCCGTGAATTTAAAATTTGTCGCCGTATACTGTATTGAACTAGAGTACTTGATGCTTTTCAGATGCTCATTTCCTTAGTATAGAGCTAAATAGTCAATGATTTCATACTAACACTATTTACCATGATCATCAACAACAGAAAGCGGATTTCTTGCACAACTGGCTAAAATCAGTCTTCATGACTGCAGCTACGGCACTTTCGTTAGAGGGTTTTGACTCCCTGAGCACGATCCCAGAGGAAGATTTTAAGGGACTGTCTGACGATGAGGCTTTAACTTCACACCATCGTCTTTCTGAATCTGGTCATTTTGATATGCACTATGATGAAAAACCATTACCACCTCCAAGGGAGAAGTATTGGTTTTTCCCAAAAGTGACAAAGTCCCAAGGCATTTCAAGTGACTTATTGTCTAAAAAGATCATGCACATAGAAAAAGCTGGCCGTGCTTTGGCTTGTATGTTTGTTGATGGTGACTGTGTAAGTAAAACCAGATTTCAATGTTTGTTAAGACAGATGGAGGAACTGAGTAGTGTTTCAGGCTTTTCATCCTAATTGTTAATCAATCTTGATATTCTGCAATGCACCTCACTGACATTTGAGTAGAATATCTACATGCAATCTGGAAATGGCTGTGTTTTGGTTCTCAAATAGAAAAGCTGGGCTTACAAGTTGAGGCTGCATCCAAATGTTTCATTAACTGTTCTTTATTCTCTAATTTTATCCTTCTCGTCAAAGTGAGCAACTTTCTGTTTATCATATTGGGTTTCTTGACTCAAGAATTTGGTTGCATGAACTCTTCATTTTGAAAGTCATCACTGGATCATATCCACAGCTTCAGTGTCCAGACAAGTTGTTGTGATCGCTTTCCATCCTAAATTTTTGGAATATCTCAGGATGTGTACACATTACTAAGTCAATTTGAGCAACAATCTTCTTATAGTGCTTAGCTATCTGCAATTGAGGACGTTGCTATCAGCAAATAAGTTACCTGCTGGTTGGCAGCTTCTTTTGTCACTTTGAAGGTCTGATGCTCTATTTCACTCAGGTACACATGCACATACAAGTTAATAAAACTCGAGGATAATTCATAGCAACTGTGTCTACGCCTTTCGCCTTATGTTCCATTACTCCACCGCAGTTTCTCAAATGAATTGAACAGACTCTTTTTTCTTTTTTTTTTTAAACAGTGATTTCCCTTAACCTTTATATATTTTTCCCTTAACCTTTGCCAGAGACATTGTAGGGAAGATGAGCTTACCCAAGCACAACTTTTATTCGTATTTGCTCCTGAACACCGGAGGTTGAAGGAAAAAGCATCGTAGTGTCCGTTTTACTTTGAGCTTTGAAAATCAGCAACTCGGTGGAAATTTGGCAACCACTAGCTGATAAGATATTTTCATATAAATCAGAAAGAACTACTCTTTTTCTCAAATCGTATAAGTGATTTTCAAAGACAGTTGAATAGACTAAGATTTGCCTACATATGCCCTAGGCAACAATATTTTCTTGCAAAACAGTGTTCCACAGCAGATATGAGATTATTACTTGACATTAATATAGTTTTCTTATGGACTAGCATTACTAATTATACGTCTTCATACCATCAAGACAGTCAAATTTCAATGAACAGACTCTTGAATTTGTCAGTGAATGGGTGTACTGTGAGGTAAATCGAATCATTCTATGCAAGAGTTGCACTATGTATAGCATTGGTGATCATAGATTTCTTTTATGAAGCTGTCCATAGTCTTGTGTACTATTGCAGGTAACAAGTGAAATATAGCAATACTCTTGTTGGTCTCACTTTTACATGAATAGAGTGAGAACTATTCAAAACTACCTTTATGTATTACCTATTACTGCAACTATTCTAGTTAGTGACGTACATTAATTAGTTTAATATTATGTCTTACTAAGCTTTTTAGCTTAATTACTCTTTGCCAATGGGCATTATATTTCTATCTGCTTTCATTTATTTGTACATTGATGGTTTTCCCATCCTTTAATCATTTAGAAAGATCTGTACCCTCAGACCTGATGAATCAAAATTTGACTTTTCTGTTAACTTCTGTGCAATAGACATTATGTTCAAATGTGGACATTGTAGGTGTACTACCCAGATATTGGCATGAACTGAAGTACAAAAGTAGCAAATAGCATCCACAAAAAATTCTCCGACTAAAAACACTCAAATGACAAACAATGGATGTTAACTTCTCAAGCATATCTGTAAGTATGACCTCCAAAAATGGAAATTCTCTACAAAAAGCAAAGCTTAAGACACCAGAATTAGCAATCTAAGAAGTAAAAGTCTATGCTTCCTATTTTTACTAGTCAGAAGTAACCTGATAATGCAGGTAACTGGGGGCTTTAAGAACTCCACTGCTTTAGGGCCAATCAAACTAGTTATGCTTCCTACTTGAGGCCCATAAATAATAAAATGATACCAAAAAGTAATTGCCTAGTCATGTATACAGAAAAGTATGGAATTGTGTGCATAACATCCTGATTGGAAAACATTGTCCATGATGTGGGCTTAACAATCAAAATAGATATAGAAATTTTAACCATTGGAGCCATTGAAGTTTTATTTGTGAACTTGTTCCAAGAGTTGAGTCTCTTACAACAAAATTCTCTCTTTGGCTTTTTCATGGAAATTTCTTGCCAACCACAAGTGATTGGCAAGACTTCAAAATATGTGTACCTCACAGACATTAATGGGTGTAGGCCAAACCTAAATAGACTTCAGTTATGCATCTTGGTTTGACTTTAGTTATATAATTGAAGTTAAATCAAGATGCATAATTGAAGTCAGACCAAGATGCATAATTGAAAATTGAAGTCTATTCATGTTTGGCCCATGCCCATTGATGTCCATGAGGTACACACTTGATCGAGGTTAACAATTATTTTGGTGTTACTATAAACTCAAGAAATCCAATTTGTGCAGCAACAAAAGTGCATTAAGACGACACGACAAATGGTTGGTGTTGGTCTCAATATTGAAAAATGGGTTTCAAATACGAAATATTTGAAGACACATCAAAATAGACAAGTTCACAAACACTAAGCAGGGGATTAAGAGTATCATTCATAAAACGTTGAAAGGTGGGTGGGCCATTAGTGACATTGAAAGGTAATATGTGAAATTCACAAAGGTCGATAAAAGTATGGAACTATGTTTTAGGCTAATCACCATGTTAGGATAGTTGTGAAACTGATGACCCAGAATGAAGATCAATTTTAGAAACAATAGTAGTTGTCTAATTGATGAAATAAGTCATTTATAGGGGGGCTTAAGGGCTCAATAACCAATACACAAAGGTTTAGTCACACTTTTGTTTGTCTAGTAAAATAAGGGCACCAAAGGGCCTAGGAGCAATGATGCAAGGTAATGGATCAACAATTTGGCATTGAACCTCAATTTGGTAAGGATAAGACATCCATGAGGAGCTTGAAAAATGATTTACGTTACATAAAGGAGGTAAGAATGAGAGCTCAATCAAGACATGCTGGAGTAATATTAAAAAGAAGCGGAGTATCTAAATAAATATGAATAGAAGTAAGAGTTGCACAATGTGTATTAGGCAAATTACACGCATTGGCAGAAATACTCATAATTAAAATGTTTAGACTTTATCATGAATTGTAGTAGAAAAATCATAATGAGCAAGATTGATAGTGACATCGTAAACAGACACAAACTAGTCATCACCAAGAATATTATCATGATTGTTAATAGAAACAATAAGTCAAACATATGTAAGGCTCTAGAATATGCATGTCTTCTAGAAGGAATGTGAACTAGCAACTTCTACATGTAAATGATTTGCAAAGAGTAATAATAGGAATAGCATGAAAATGTTGGAGAAAAAAGTGTTAATGGAAAAAAAAGAAAAAAAGGGTGCTATTAGAATTGACTAAATGAATAGATTCTCTTCTAGTAATGCGAACACGCAAGTTAATATTCATGGATGAATCTTGCCATATTATCATGACTATTAATAGAAACAATAAGTCAAACATATGTAAGGCTCTAGAAAATGCATGTCTTCTAGAAGGAATGTGAACTAGCAACTTCTACATGTAAATAATTTGCAAAGAGTAATAATAGGAATAGCATGAAAATGTTGGAGAAAAAAAATATTAATGAAAAAGAAAAAGGGTGTTGTTAGAATTGACTAAATGAATAGATTCTCTTTTAGTAATGCGAACACGCAAATTAATATTCATGGATGAATCTTGCCAAATCAAGTCTAAAGGCAAGTTGGGCTAAACATTCAACAATATTTGAACGATCAAGAGTAATGATTTTCTCAACAATATAATATCTATATAGAGCACAACCACTAGGATAGGTTAAATTGGATATGACAATGAATAGACAAGAAAATGGAAATGGGACAGGGCTAGAAAAACAATTAAAAAGGGTTGAATAAAGGCCGATAATTGTAGGAAAAGGTTGAGAGGACTTAATATTAGCCAATTGGAGTTGGAAGAAGAGTGTAAAAGTGTGAAAGGGGTGTGCTATTATCTAGGGCAGCATAGGAAATGAGGAGAAGGGTGAACAATGGTTGATATGGCAACAATGATTGCTAGGGTAGCAAAGGTAGTTCAGTTATGATGATAGGGAGTGCATGATGGCTACTCGAGCATCAAAAATGGTTATTAGGGCTATGACAAAATAGGATATGCTTAGAAAAGGGTTGCAATGGCTACTAGCAAGGATGGAAAATAGGCAATAATGGCTATGCAAAAGGTTGGACAATGGGAATTTTTTTTTTCTTTTTTTTTGTGGGGGGGGGGGTGGATCGATGGGTTGCGATGGTGGATGAAAAGTATGTGGAGAACAATCAACGATGGCAGAAGGGGCAACAATGGTTGGAGGTGGCAGAGTTAAGGGATTACCGGGGGAGAAGTGGAATTTTTTTTTTTTCATTTAGCAACTATTTCAAGTTCATGAAAAGGTTTTGATACCATGCTATGAACTCAATGATAGACCTTGCTATCAAATGAAGTAGAAAGACAACAAATAGCATATACAAAGAATTCTTCAACTAAGAAAACACAATATAAGACAAAAGCTACTAATAGTTCATGCAAATCTTCAACTAACATGGGGTAGTGATGGTGGATTGGGGGGATTACAATGCTAGATGAAGAGTATGAACGATGGTAGAAGTGGGGCAACAATAGTGGAAGGATAGAGAGGGTTAAGGGGAAAATGATGGTGGATGGATGGGGATAGTGAGGTGGAAGAATTTCTTTTCATTTTGCAACTATTTCAAAGGTTGTGAAAAAGTTTTGTTACAATGATATTAACTCAATCATAGATCCTGGCATCAAATGAAGTACAAATACAACAAATAGCTTCCACAAAGAAATTTTCAACCAATAAAATAGTGTGAAAGACAAAGGCTATAATAGCTCATGCAAGTCAAATAAGGTATCCAAAAACAAAACACCAACTTCATTAAAAGATGAGACTATATTTCATATTTATGAGTCAAAAATATCTTGGAATGTTCCAAAAGACAAGAAAGAAAAATAGAACTACATAGAAGTGTAAACTTTTTAGGGCCAATCATTTCAGTTGTCTTTCCAACCTAGAAAAAAGGCCCAAAAATAATAATCTACCAAAAAATAGTTGTGCATCGTGTATATAGAAAAGCATGGAACTGTGTATTTATGGCCAAAGAAAATTTGAGCATTGGGTCAACTCACCAAAGACAATGCTTATTCATATCTTGTCTTCAACACTAAAGGTTTAGAAAAGAAGCTCATTTTAATCCATTTACTATGAATATTGTAAAGTAATAGCTCACCTAGTAAAAAATTGGAAGCAAAGATTCATGAAGCAATTCCTTGCAGAAATGCTTTCATTCAAAATTTGACCAATTGCATTGGAAATTGTTATGTAGCATTCCAAGAAAGGGTGATAGAATTGAGGAAAAAAAATCAACGGTCAAGATTTATTGATAAGAGAAAACTATGCATCTAAATTGCTATGGAAATCAATCAAGAATCGGCATAGGGTTGGAAATTGTGATGAGAAGATACTAAGCATAAGGACCTATCACAAAGACAAAATTTATAATTTTTTTGCTCGATTGGAATTCACATATTCATTGAGAGCTATGAAAAATAGGCAAAATCTAGCTTGATGTTTTGCAATATCATGTACATAGCGAAATCTCACATGTGTGGAGCATGTTCCCACGTGTGGAGCGTAGCCATAATCTTTTTAGTTCATTTATGAAGAGTCAATAGGCCTTAATCTTGAGTTTGGTGGGGGGTACTTTGAGTTTTCTACAAAGATGTGATGTGACTTGAGGTAGGTTAGGCTTCTTACACATGGCATGATGGTAGAGGGCTAGTGATACTTTCCTATGTGTTGTCATGAAGTCATGTGACCAATCAAAAGTGAAAGATCCATGAAATTGGTCCAATCATAATCAAGGGTCCTTATGTCACTAGATCAGTCAAATTAGGAGGAGATATGTAAGGGGTCCAATCAAAATGATGTTGACTACACCTCTTTGACCTCAGATTTCTACTTGAGAGAGGGAGAGAGTGATTCTACACTAAGTTTTTTGGAGAGGATGTGAGATTCTACACACATTTTTACTCGCTTTCTCTCTCTATCTGAGAGCTCATGCATGTATCCTCTCTCTACATGAAAGTAAGCCTTTTCTATACTTAGTTTTTTTCATCATGAGTTGCCTTTACATGTGAATGTACTTTGGTACTTAGTTTTTTTTTCATCATGAGTTGCCTTTACATGTGAATGTACTTTGGTGAATGATTTATGCATGTTCTATGTGGCCTTTTTAGAATCAATTAAGTGCAAGATCTTTGTGCAATCACCCACATCTTAGGAGATCATGCACACATTTTGGGCTGTCCCCACACATGTGAAAACTTCACATGATATCAGAGCCTACCTAAGATAATCATGCATACATCAAGAGTGATGAAAAGTTTGGCTTGGAATCTTCATCTAGTGAGTGCAGTTGTATCTCTATGGCTATCAAGAGGATTTTTGGGTCAAAATGGATCAAAAACTCTTGGAGGGTTTGCGGATTCCAAGGCACCATAGTTAATAAGTGAGAGGGATTTGGCACCCTGCTTGTCTAAGTCCAACCCGATGATCACATAGTTATTTGATTAGATAGAAGTTAATAAGAGGACTTTAGGCCTTTTTGTGGGACTTTTAATGTCGCAAGGCCTAATAGTCAAGTTAGTGAATAAAAAGGGCTCCCCCTAAATTCCTGCTTGTCTAAGTCCAACCCGATGATCACATAGTTATTTGATTAGATAGAAGTTAATAAGAGGACTTTAGGCCTTTTTGTGGGACTTTTAATGTCGCAAGGCCTAATAGTCAAGTTAGTGAATAAAAAGGGCTCCCCCAAAATTCAAATACCAAATAATAAGGGAGGTGGAGATTGGCCAATAGGATTTGAGCCCAAAGCTCTAAAATCCACTATATAGAGTGGATTCGAGTTATTTTGTACATTCACTCTTCATTTCAATAAAGCAGGTGGATCCTCTTTCAAATGGATATGAAATGTCCTTGCCCTTCTTCTTTCCTTCTCTATCTCTCATGTTTTCTTTGGATTTGCTAACTGTTGAATTTGATGCTTGGAGTTTATCTTTATTATACTTTTTGTGAGAGAGAAAGAGAGAGATAAAAGAGTAAGATCTATCATTGCTTGAGTAGTGTTAATTGCTAGTGTTAATGAATCATAGTGTTAATGGTTAGTGTTAGATGTGGAGCTTGAACATATGGTTGATTATGAACTATGCTATCACTCTCATGGGAACAAATCTCCGCGTGACAACAAGTTAATCCTCTTCATCTCTTGATGCTTGATGTGCTTGGATCTAGGGTTGAAGGTGGATAGAAAATACCCAGTACAGTTTTGGTGCCGTTGCAGGATATGCCAATTGTTTCATTTTTTAGCATTTTTTCATTTTCCATGTTTGGATGTTAGCTTGTATTTAGGCATCTTGTCTTGGCATAATAGTGTTAAAATTGCATTTATGGCTAATTTGGGAGAGTTTTTGCCTGATTTGTATGGATTTTCTTGCTTGAAATCTGTTTTGATTGTTGAGCAGGGAAAGCCAGACAGATCACCATTCCTATGATCCATTTGGATCTGAAGTTTTCAGAGAAATAAAAAAAAATCGTTCATTTATGCTATTCTGGTGACAAAAGGGGTAAAATCTTCATTAGTCACCGATAACTTTATGTTCCTTTGCAACCAACCTTCGCTGACTTGCTAACAATACCGCCATGGTGGAGTGAAACTACAGTTTGAAAGGCAAAGGTTACTTCCCAGCCAATTTTCAGAAACTGAACAAAAGCCACCAAAATAAGTGAGAAAACCCCTAAAGACAAGAAAATACTGAAAACCAACCTTCACCTGGTCCACTGTGCCTAGATCTGACCTAGATCTATTTATATCTAGGTCCGCGAAGGTTAATTTCAAAAATAGAAGGCTAAAGTGAACGTTCCACTAGTTGTTGGTAGCCTTTTGTAGAAAGAGATGAACCTTTGCTAGAGTCACAGTCAGTCCATCATACTATTTTTAGTAATCAATAAGATTGGGCAAACGTTGAGTCAAGGTCAGTAGTTATACTGAGCTATTTTTGTCAAAAAACTGTTTTTTTTTTTTCAAAAATAACAGTATCACTCTTGATCCTTCACCTGAACCTTCGCAAATTTATCCGAGATTTCCAAATTCATCATCTTTGAGTTCGAGAAGGTTATATCCATCTGGATTATCCAAAAAGTCTATCTTAATCCTCGCCAATATGCAAAAGTTATTGTTTGCCAATAAAGAACCTTCGCGAGTTCTACCCTAGCATCATCATTATCAAATATACCTACTGTTAATAAGACGAAAGTTAGTTTTTTCAGTTTTGTCAAAAACTTGATTTGTCAAAAGATAAGTAATTTTTTTTACCCAAAATGGTATTGAAAGAACCCTTACTGAGTCAACCTTTGCCTAGGGAACCTTCGCCAATACTATTTTTGAGTTTTGATCTATCAAATCTAGCTATTGTCAAATTTCTGGAAGATTCTGTTACAGTTTACCATTGACTATGAGAAATTCATATTTCTAGAAGTGTTGATTGCTGTTCAAAATCAAAATCTGATTACTATCAAGTGATAAAGTTTTATAGATCTGATCAGAGATAGGAGTTAATTGAAAAATCTAGATCCAATCTCATTTTGATTGTTCTTCTGAAGTGATTTGAAAGAATGGTTGATTCAAATAATGAACGTAAGCTACTTGATCCTCCGTTTGTTGCTTCACAAGTTATTTTAGAAGAACATTTTGTCTAGAGTTGCCAAAGCATAATGGGTTATCTGATCCAGTTAGATTTCTCAAAATCTTTGCTGAATCGTGTGAGGTTTATGGAGAACTTAAGCCATTTCCTATGCCCTTAACTGGAGCAGCACAAGATTGGTTTTGCAACTAAGATGAGATTGAACGTATGGATTGGAAAGTAGTTAAAGCTGGCCTAACTATAAGATTTAAACCTAGAAAGTTCTTGGAAGATCCTTTTCTACTTTTAAGTAAAATTAAAATGGGAAAGAGGAAAAGGGTGCGAGATTACATTGAACGGGTCAAGCATTTCCGAATAGAATGTGATATTGAACTTATTAATAATGACGCTATGATTATGTGGTTCTTAGCAGTTCTACCTACGAGGATCAACAGACAGGAACTTAAAAATCGAGCTGAGTATACGAGTGTCCAACGATGAAATGGCATATGACGGATACTTATTGTCATCTATGCAATTCTTCTAGACATGATACAACTTTTTCTTCATTTAATCCTTGGGTTATACAACAAAGATATGCTAAATTTCAATATAGAGATAATCCAAAGGGACTTGATGGTAAGGCCCATGGCCTTGGATTTTCGAAACGATTAGCTTTTATTGCGCAGCGATTTCTCTGAACACAGTTTTGTTCATATGAAGGAATCAAGAGGAATTATCAAATCCCAAATAGCAAACGCACCTGAGAGCAATAATGGGAAGTCAACAGAGGAAAGCTCGTCTTTTCCAATCAATGATTGTATGTGTTGCATTTAATTGCTTCAATGCAGATTTGTATGATCTTCAACACAAACTTGAATGATCCTCCATGTAGACTTGAATGTTTGCATGTTCATTGCTGTTCTGTGAACGATTGTACTGAATCATCTTAGTCAACCGCATGACATTGGTATAATTTTCAGTGAGAGATTTCAACAAAGGCACTGAACAACTTAGGAGTAGCCTCAAATTGTAGACCGGCAAGCAGAAAAAAAAAAACGATCAACTTAATTCTGAAACTTGGAAGGCGATTTATTAGTTTTGCAAGAGATTGGTGATCGCGATCATCTTCTGGAACATTGCATTGATCCTATCTTTCTTGAAGGTTGTGGCTTCTGTTGGTCACATTCGATCTTCGTTAATCCGGTCAAATCATGGCTGCTATCGATGTGGAGACATTTGCATTCCAGGCAGAAATTAACAATTGTTGAGGTTGATAATTAACAATTTCTACAACAATGGCTCTTTCTTCTAGAATCATGTGCAACTATCTACTAGTGACCGTAGATTGAATATGTTCTCTGCCCGTATAACGATGTTCCGGCCTAAGGTGGATGAGGTGAAAGCCACAACACTAGGAGAGAGTATAGGGTTAGGTTTAGATTAAATGTTAGTATTAGATCACGTTAGGGTTTAGGGTTAGAGCCGTAGGTTTAGGTCGCGTGGAAGTTAGGGCTTTAGGTAGGTAGGGTTAGGTCCGTTTTTTTAAAATATATTTAACAAAGCTTCAAGATGAAAAAATTGAAAAAAATTTAACACAGAAGAAAAACTTCAAAAAATGACAAGTTGAAGTGCTTTTCTCTCACCCGTAAAAGAAATTCCCAAAATTCTGGCAATTCTGACCCAACTCCACTAATTTGATCATAACTTTCTCAATATTGATCCAAATCAAACAAAATTAGTATTTCTAGAAAGTTAACAACAAGCTCTATCAGTCTATAGTATCAGATCAATGATTGGAGGTGATTTGATAGGTCAAACTAATCACATAACAGGGCTGAAAACTTTAAAGAAAGAAAAACTAACAAAACTAGAGCTACAAATCAAGATTTTCATAGCTTTTTGGATACTAATCCAAGTGACCTGCCATATCGATCAGATCAAAGCTAAGACAATGATCTAAAATCCTAGAGATAGAAACTTGGAATAAAAACTCAGATCAAATCTGAAAAATTCAAATCAAGTGAATGAAAATTCTAGTCACCTATTTTGACAACTTTTGGTAAAAGTGCAACAACTTTTGCATCTCTTACCCAAATGCCTTGAAAATTGGTGCAAATGAGAGCTACAAAGCTCTACAAGCTTATTGAATCAAATTAGAAATGAAATACGCAATTTATTGTCAAAAACTTGTCTGAACAGAACTGAAAATTTCAAAGTTAAAAACTAGCAAAAAGAAGCTACAAAAAGAGTAAACTCATCAAATCTAATGGAATTCTCATAGAATCATCATGAATCATGGATCTATGCTCTGATACCAAGAAATGTCATGTGGCAAATCTAAGCAATTAGCAACTGTCAATGATCTTATAAGCACTATCAATCATTCATCATAAGCAATCACCATAAGAAGGAGGAAGAGCACACAATCATTGTATCACACACTAACTGAAAGAGAGTACAATAATCTCTGAATATAGTGAGGGAGAAAACTAGTAGTTGACTATAGACTAGCCTACAACTACTTACAGTTGGTAACAGCTGTCAATAGTAAAACATAAACAGTAGCAAGTTTATCATTGGTTTCTAATCTGATAAGCACTATCAATCATTCATCATAAGCAATCACCACAAGAAGGAGGAAGAGCACACAATCACTATATCACACACTAACTAAAAGAGAGTACAATAATCTCTAAATATAGTGAGAGAGAAAACTAGTAGTTGACTATAGACTAGCCTACAGCTACTTACAACTGGTAACAACTGTCAACAGTAAAACGTAAACACTAACAAGTTTATCATTGGTTTCTAACACTCTCCCTCAATGATAAAATTACATTCTTCTATTCCTAACAAAGTATGAAACTTTTCAAATTTACATCTACCTAATGACTTAGTAAAAATATCTGTCATTTGATCTTCAGATTTACAAAAAACAACATCAATGGTTTCATCAAGTATTTTCTCTCGAACAAAGTGATAATGTATTTTGATGTGTTTGGTTCGAGCATGTAGAATTGGATTTTTGGCAAGGTGAATGCAGCTTTGGTTGTCGCAAGAAATAGTAGTCGCATCCACCTGTGATTGACCTAAATCAACAAGCAATCTTCGTAGCCATACTGCTTCCTGTGTAGCATTGCTGAGTGCACAATATTTAGCTTCCGTTGAAGATAAGGCTACTATAGGTTGTTTTTTGCTGTTCCATGAAATTGCAGTTGTACCATAACTGAATGTATGACCACTGGTAGATCTTCTATCATCAATATTACCTGCCCAATTAGCATCTGTGTAACCTACCAACATTGGCGCTTCAGGCTGATCATATTTCAAACCAAAATTCAACGTCCCTCGAATGTACCTAAGAATACGTTTAGCAGACTTCTAGTGTGCTTGACTAGGATTTTGCATAAATTGACTAACAACACCAATAACATAAGAAATATCAGGTCGTGTGTGTGTCAAATAGATCAAACTACCCACCAACTGCCTGTACAAGTAAGCATCTACTTTCTCAGATTCATCATATGCAGTAAGCTTCATGTTGACATCCATCGGTGTACTCAAAGGCTTACAATCCTGCATATTGAACTTATAAAGCAAATCTCGTGCATACTTGCTTTGTGTAAGAAAGACAACCTCTTCCTTTTGCCATACTTCAATGCCAAGACAATAGTGCATCAATCCTAGATCGCTCATGTCAAAAGCATTGGAAAGATCTGATTTGATTTCATCAATTAAGCTCTCATTACTTCCTGTGATAATCAGATCATCCACGTACAAAACAATGAACACTATATCTGAATCTTGCTTTAGAATGTAAAGATTAGGATCAGCCTTACTCTTTACCATTCCCCTTCACTTGAAGTGTTCATCAATGGAAGAGTACCACGCCCGTGGTGCTTGCTTTGATCCATAGATAGCTTTGTTGAGCTTAGAAACAAGACGCTCTCTCCCTGGCTCAACAAATCCTTGAGGTTGTACTAAATACACCTCTTCATCCAGCACTCCATTATGCCAAAAATTTCATTAAACCTTTCATTGACACGACCATTGAATTATATTGGACCAATGATGGCTATCTCTTGGAGTCTATCCGAGATCCCACCATCCATGCAGCCGCGCAGCTTCTGAACAACTTCCTGATGGTTGGCAACCTCAGGAAGGAGCACATTTCCTTGCAAATCCTGCACCGCATTGTTGAGTCAAACTACAAGTTTGACAAGAAACCCTTGGAGCCGTACAACTGGTTCAAAATGGTATTTGGTGAGCTAAAGAGAGCCATCAAGAGTAACACCAAGCAACAATTTGTTGCTGGCACTCTTTTGTCTACCATCTCCCCTTTACTTGGTGAACAAGATCCATGGGTTTGACGCTGATTCAGTCCTATTTATCTACAAAGATGTCGAACCTGTCGAATCTAGACAAGCATCTAGTCGCCGATGGGTACGCAACGAGATCGTCATTCCTGACTTGCCTTCCGTGTCACGTCGTCGCACTAGGCAACTATCGTCACCTGCGCTACCACCCCCTGTTGTACTTGCTCAACACTTCCTATTCCCTTGTCCACTGATGCTTCCCTAGCCTTCGCTTCCTCACAAGGTCAGTCTGTGACCATTGGATCAACAATTCCAATCACAGCTGCCAAAGCCGCATCTCCCCTAGACAATCAAGCTACTTCACCAAACACGTAGGCATTCATGGATATGTTTGATGATTCTGATTCTTTGGGGGCACAAGAAATTTTCGTGATGCCTCAGAGCCCTGGCCCCTTTGAACCCAAATCCCTTGGAAAAGGATTCGATCATTTCCATGACGCTGCTAATGTTTTTGATCCATCTTTTGAGATCAGTCAACAAGACCAAGCAGATCAGACACTAGACACCATTCGGGTCATCCATGAGGTCAAATCAAGTCATTGCTATTCTTCTACCAATCAAGCTCTAAATTCTACAATTCATATCAATAAAAGTTTACTTTGGCATTATAGACTTGGTGACTTGAATTATGCTTATGTATTGGGCAAGTCTAAATAGTCTATTGCGCTTGATCTCAACTATCCAGATAGGAAAGTCGAATTACCTATTTGCCAAGATTGTATTGTTGGAAAGTAGTCTAGGAAACCCTTTAGATTAAGTCATCAACATGTTGCTAAAGAGCTATAGATATTGTACATAAAGACATATGTGGCTTAATGTAGAATCCGTCATTGAAAGATGCAAAGTATTTCATCACCTTTAATGATGAACACTAGAAGAACAACAATGTATTTTATCAAGCACAAATCATAGGCATTCAACCTCTTGAAGGTGTTCAAGGAGCTTGCACAAAAAGAGATTGGTAAGAAGATCAAAGCCTTGAGGTCAAATAACAGTGGAGAATATATCTTGACTAAATTCAATAAGTATTGTCTTAACCAAGGCATCGAACAACAGTTCATCACTCCTTATTCACCTCAGTCAAATGGGCTAGCCAAGAGGAGGAACCCTAGTAGAATCAACCAAGTGTATGTTTGACAGCTTACATTCGGAACAGGTGCTCGCCTAAGGCCCTCTTAGGTAAGACACCTTATGAAGTTTGGACATGACCCAAACCATCAGTGAAGAACCTTCGAGTATTCAGTTGTATCGCCCATGTGTAGATCCTAAAAGGGACATGGAAAAAATTAGACTTCCAAAGTCTCAAATCCATCCTTATTGTCTATACTTCTTCCAACACACTGTCTACAAGCTGTACGACCCCAATACCAACGTATTTTTTTATGTAGGGATATCATTTTTATTGAGGATCAGTTCATCAACTTCAAAGGCAAGGGTAAATGCGAGCCATCAATCAATCCAATTGTTGACACAACAATTTGAGCCTCCGCCAGTTCAAGCATGCCTACAATCGAACAACTATTCGATATGACTCTAAAGAAGATGTTGTTGCTACAGAGGTGCAACAGAACCAAGGACAAGATCATCAACTGATGCCACCTCCACGAAGATCAACTAGAGTGCACACAGAGCCCACAAGGTATATGCATGAGTCTACTTGCTATTTCATTTAGGAACCAACTAAAGTCGAAGAGGCACTCAACCAACAATACTCAAATTTTTGGAGAGAGACAATGGATAGAGAATATGTCTCTCTGATAAAAAACCAAACATGGTCACTTGTCACATTACCTACTAGCAACAGTCTTATCGATTGCTCTTATGATTCAATCATTAAGAGGGAGTGTTGTGAAGGAAAGGGCAATGGAAGATTGGTTCTTGGGAAGATCCGAGGCATGGATCTCAAATATCTTCATTAGCTCAAAGGATTCTATGATTATGAATTGATCACTCATGATCGAGATGGCAAAAGGTTGGTTGGAGAAGACTACATGGAGCAAATCGAGAGGCAATTTCTTCAAGGCAAGGGAGATCTCATTGGTGAGCTTTTTGAGGTTTGTTATGAAATCAAGAGAGCCGGATTTATTATGTTTGTTGCTACTAACTAGTTATATGAGTCATATGGAGCTGGATTAGCATCATTGTTGTAATCTCTTCCAAGGTTTGATGGTTTCTTGTGGCAAGATGGAGATGGAGGCTCAATATGGGAGACATATAAAAAAGGACAAAGATGGAGAAGACAATCACATTTATTGTTTGGCTTCTATTGTTTTCTAGAGATTTTAGAGTTGGAAGCATGGAGGAATCATCTCATTTATATTTGATTTGGTTCTTTATGTTCTAGTCATCTTGACATGTAAAATTGATGTAAGAAATAGTGAAGCATCCAATTTGGACACTATCCTCTACATCAATTATGGAAGCTACTTTAGAACCTTAGAAAGGAGGTCTATACTTAGGATGGAGATCATTCTAAAGTTGGATCAAAGTAGTATGGTTAAAACTATGCTAAAACTAGTTCAAGAAGGAGTGTGAGAAATTTCAACTAGTTTAGTCATATCTTGGTTAATTGTCAATACTAGGCCAATATGCATTTTAGACTTAGAGATAAACTTTATGAAAGTTATTTTAGTCTAAGTTCATTTGAATTACCAATTTTGAAAAGTGTGGGAAAGTTATAAGGTCGAGTTTGGAAGATTCAAATTTGAATGTTTCGTTCATTAAATAGTCTATAATTTTAGTAGGGTTTTTGATCTAGAAGTTTCTATGGAGGGAAATCAAATTCAAAAGAGGTCATGGATTTGCTATTTATAGATATACACACGTGGGAGAGTATTATTCTCTCTCTCTCTCTCTCTCTCTCTCTCTCTCTCTCTCTCTCTCTCTCTCTCTCTCTCTCTCTCTCTCTCTCTCTCTCTCTCTCTCTCTCTCTCTCTCTCTCTCTCATCTCATTCATGCTTATGCATGAGTTCTCTTTGGGTTCTTATATCATTCTTGCACTATAGTGTTGATATTATGGAATCTTGTGTGTAAAATGCAATTTTATGTTATGTATTGGATCCACACATGTGAAATACAGTACCTTACTATTATAGTATAGACAACAACTTCAGTTTATAATATATTTGATGTTTGATCAAAATCTTATTGAGTTTAATTCTTTTGTGTAGTTGATGTTAGATTTCTACATTGTCAATGTGCTAGATATGTTGACATCCATGACCAAAGATTAAGGGGACCTAATTGGATCTTAGTGATTCATATTTATTCACAATCCTTGTTACATTGACTGGCAAAAACTAGCCCGGGTCAGGTATCGACCGTAGTATCACAAAATCATATACCGGACGGGTACTAGTCTACGATATCATTGTTGATACCAACCGGACACCTATATACCTACCCAACATTGGTCCTTATGCCTACTATTTGCATATGCAACTACATATGGCCTCAAGATTCACATTGTTGATGAGAAGACAATGTTGTTACATGGTGAACTAGACAAAGAAGTCTAAATGTATCAATGTCCAGCTTACATCTCCGACTCACTTCCTACCTATGCATGCCGAATGCACAGAAGTATCTTTCATACAGATGTTGCTTCAAAAAAGTCTGGATTTTCTCATTGATGGTGGTTGGTCTTCGAAACAGTGGTACGACCGTAGAAGTTGCCTGAGGTTTTGGCTGTCTCTTCTTCTGGTATTTGTCCTATGCCCGAATCATCCTAGCCCTGATCCTGTGGTCCTGGTGAAAAGGCTGGCATGACCGACACTGTGATCTATGATCTGAGGGGTTGTTTGCAAAACTTGAGCTATGACTTTTAGCCTTTGCCAACTATGATGATGCTCTGCCTTTAAATATATCAAACCTGCCTTGGAAGTTGGACAAAGGCTGGCGATAAGTCTCGATCTTCCGAAACAAATAGCTTATTTCTTCCTGGGAGATAGGACGATCTGGTACATTTGTATAGCAAATTATCTCACTCTGTGGACGTGGCATCCAATTCACTCAATATTCTTTCTTTTTCGAGTTGAGCCATATCCATTTGATGATGGGGGATACTATTGGAGGGCTTGCGGATTCCAAGGCAACCCTAACTATATTAAATAAGTAAGAGGGATTTGGCACCTTGCATGTGTAAGTCCAACCTGGTAATCACATAGTTATTTGATTAGTTAGAAGTTAATAACACTACTTTAGGCCTTTTTGCGGGACTTTTAATGTCGCAAGGCCTAACAGTCAAGTTAGTGAATAAAAAGGCTCCCCCCCAAAAAATTTGAATTTCAAATAATAAGAGAGGTGGAGATTGGCCAATAGGACTTGAGGCCAAAGCCCTAAAATTCACTATATAGAGCAGTAGATTCGAGTTATTTTGAACATTCACTCTTCATTTCAATAAAGCAGGCGGATTCTCTTTCAATGGATATGGAATGTCCTTGCCCTTTTTCTTTCCTTCAATATAACTATTTTTGGCGATTGTATCGTTGGTTCATCAAGTATATTACGAACTCCAAACCTTGTAGGATCCATATGATTTAGAATCTGCTCGTTAGTGAGTTCAACATTTTTGTCATAAGATAAAGCATGACTGACATGAATAAGTTCATCTTCAATAGGATCTGGAATCGGATTAGTCGATATCCATGCCACATTCATCATGTTGACTGAGAAGGTCAAATTTCAGAGTTTAGGACTCATTTTGATCCACAAATGATCAATAAGAGTGATTGGTAGCTTGGGATCTTGATCTATATCAAGACTAGCATCCAATTCTAGCTTCTACGTGACAATTTCTAGTGATCCAAGCAAGAACAATAAAAAATGATGATCAAATGGCTTCACACGTGTGAAGTACTGTCACTGTACGGCGGCCTACTAATAGAAAATTAGTTTACTTAAGAAATACAAAGCATTCATTCACAAAGAATTAGCTTAAGAGAGTGAAAACACAATGATTGCTCACAAACCAATATTTCTCAAGATTAGCTTTACAATGGATCCATCATGGATCAAGTACACAATCATGATAATCTCCCTCTAGGCTGCTTCTAGCACGTGTGGGACAGCTCATTGTACTCATCCATATCCACTTTGGATAAGATCTATCTAATTTTCCACATCATCCATTGGTGGTTTATGTTGACCTTCTAGATTCCTACAATCTAGGAGATAACTCCTACAATTTAGGAGACTCCATATTTGACTCAAATAAAATCTAAGTTAAATGGATCTGAATATCACAAGTGTTATTTCACACGTGTGGACGAGTCCTCACATGTGTGGATCCACATAGATACCAAACAATTGCCTAAACCATGTGAAAATTTCTAAAATCTAACACTCCTCAATTTTTACATGATACATCTATGGTACATCTATCTACAACTCCTAAGGCTGATCTTAACTTGATAAATGAAGCCTTTGGCAAGGCTTTAGTGAGTAGATCAGCAAGGCAATCTGAAGAAGATACATGATGAAGCTTGATCTCCTTTGCTTGAACCTTTTCCCTCACAAAGTGGTGAACAATCTCTATGTGCTTGCTCCTTGCATGGAATGTGGGATTGGTTGCTAATGCTTGGCTTGATTGGTTGTCACAATATATGATTGGCTGATCCTCGGCTTTATTACTTGCAACTCCACCAAAAGCCTCTTCAACCACAAGATCTCCTTTGTTGTTGATGTTAATGCCTTGTATTCTGACTCGGTTGTAGAGAAATTGTGTCTTGCTTTCTAAAAAGCCAAGACACTATGCCATTGCAAAGAAAGGTAACAAAAGCACTTGTGGACCTTCTATCCACCTTATCACCTACAAAATTAGCATCCAAATATGCCCTCAAATCAAGGTTAGATTCATGATACAAAATGCCAAAGTTCTTGGTGGCCGAGATGTACCTCAACACCCTTTTAGCATTTTTCCAATGACAAACCAATGGAATTTGCATAGATTGGCTTAGCTTACCTACTCTATAACTTAGATCAGGTCTAGTTATAGTAAGATAGATTAGGGAGCCTACAAGTCTTCTATATAGTGTGATGTCCTCAAAGGATGCTTCATCATCACCATAGGAGACTTTCACATTTTGTATCTACTCCTTTACAATCTTTCATTTCAAACTTTTCTAAGATAGAAGAAGCATATTTGGATTGACAAATAAAACTCAAATCTTCGCCTCTTGATACTTCTATTCCTAGTATGGAATGAAGAACACCAAGATCCACCATCTTAAACTCTTTAGACAATGCTATCTTCACTTCTTGTATACCATCATGATCATTTCCACTAAGGATAATATCATCTACATACAAAATAAGAATGATGACTTTACCATCATTAAATCTTAAGTACAAAGAAGGATCATAAGCACTTACAACAAAATTTATAGAGTTTAAGAAAGCATTCAACCTAGGGTACCAAGCTCTAGGTGCTTGCTTAAGCCCATAAAGGCTTCTTAGCAACAAACATACTTTTCCTTCTTGATCTTCCTTGATGAAGCCCTCGGGTTGCCTCATAAAGATCTCCTTTTCCAAATAGCCAGTAAGAAAGGCATTAGTCACATCAAGTTGAAATAGAGGCCAATTGAAAGTAGTTGCAAGAGAAATGATCAACCTTATGGAAACTAGTTTAGCAACAGGAGCAAAAGTTTCATCAAAGTCTACTCCCTTGGTTTGCAAGAATTCCTTTGCCACTAGCCTTGCCTTGTGTTTGTTGATGCTTCCATATTGGTTGTACTTCAATCTAAAGATCCATTTGCACTTAAGTGGTCTTCTTCCATGAGGAAGATCCACAAGCTTCCATGTATGATTCTCTATAAGAGCATCATACTCCTTTTGCATGGCATCCCTCCATTCTTGTGACTCCATAGCATCTTCAAAGCAACTCGACTCATCAAACATAGATGTTAGGAAAGTATGAGAGGTAAGTGAATGAAGATCTTCCCTTTGTTCACCTTTGTTGACATAGGTGAGTCTTGATGGCTCGGCCTTCCTTCTTGTAGATCTTCTTGGAGCACTCGAGTCTTGAGGTGGATCCTCAAGATCTTGATCACATGTAGGCTCCTCCTCAAATCTTGCAAGATCCTTGACCTAAGATGGATTAGAAGCACTTTCATTCAACTTGTAATAGTTACCTTCATCAAATGTAACATCTCTACTCACTAAAATCTTTTTAGTGATAGGATTATAGACTCTATATCCTTTGTTATTTTCAACATAACCAACAAAGATTCCCTTTATGGATGCAAGATCATCCTTCTTTCTTGTATCTAATGCTTGAAAAACATAGCAAGTAGATCCAAAGATTCTAAGATCTTTGAGATTTGGCTTCTTACCAAATAGAGTCTCATAAGATGTTATGCCCCATAAGAAAGACTGGGATTAGTGATCTGCAAAACTGGAACTAGAATTATAAGATTTTTGAAAGCTCGAAGTCTCTCATCCACAAATTCATTTCATTCTATCGAAGGACTCCGCGTTTCTTTCTTGCTTATTTTTCTCTTAAAAGTTTATCAAGATAAACAACAATCTTCCCATAATCACTAATAATCTTTTGGAAAAGTAAAATAAATCTCAAAAACGATTTTAATTAATGAGTTGTCTAAACATTGGTCATTAAACAACCGCTCTTATTTTCTCATAGTCAATCTTCATCCCGTAGGAGGTAATTTGATGACCCAAATAAAGCAGGTCATGTTTCATGAATTTACATTTGAATTCCTTTGCATAGTCCCTTCAGTATTTTATTGTGAATGAGAATATCATAAAAAAATACAACCACAAACTTTCTCATATATGAACCAAATAGATCTTTCATCAGTGGTTCAAAAGTCACAAAAGAATTGGTTAGTCCAAATGGAAGTACACAAAATTCATGATGACCAAATTGGGTTCTTAAACCAAACTTTTGAACTTCATCAAAATGGACACAATTTTGATGGTCTCGTGTACGGACCTAAAAATAATTTGATATATCAATCACTTCAATGGTTGGCTTTACCATTAACTAAGAAACTCAGCTGATGGTTTAGTCAATTCTCAATCCATCATATCTCTTAAAGAAGCATTTGTAACCAAGAATCACATTAGTTTTATCTAAATACATAACATGAAAGTCAATTTTCTCTTTAACACCTTGCAAATTTAATTCCATAAAATAGTTTCAACTCTCATTGCCAAGTGTACTTGATACATGTAGTCGTCCTTCATTGTCAGATATAACTCTGCACAAAAGAAGAATTGATAAAGTTAGTAATGGAACATAAATCAAATAGTACATTAATACTCTCGTAAAATTTTGCCTCTAACACAAAAAAAAAAATCATTAGGTTTAAAATAATTAGCAGTTAAGAGACATCCACATCATAAACAACCATCAATAAATCAATTTTCAATTTAGAAAGCTTATCCTTAGTAGATTTACTACCATGTTATTTGAAACAACCTTTTCTTTCTTAGACAATCCCTATAGAGGTGTTATAGTTTCTTGCAATAAAAAAAAACGTTGTCCTTAACATCTATGGAATGTGCTTTGATGTTCTTCGAAAAAGTTTTATGCTTTTTTCACTCTTGGGTTTTTTTGATTATGTGTTGCTTCATCTAACTCATGGAAATATTGTTTGGACCTCCTCTTGCTCTTTTTTTTCCCCTTCGAAGAGATAAGAACTCGAGTTTTCCTTCAAAGTGCTATACATTTATCATACTCATTTGCCACTCAGATGGCACCCTCAAGTTTTTGCAAAAGGTTGCATGTGCAATCGTTGCAGTAATCGACCCCCAACAATACACAAATAAAATGCCATTGCGCCAAGTTAGGGTGAAACAAAGGCATCTTGCTCAATAAATCAATAAAACTCCTAAATATACGAGTCAAATCCCCTACTACTCAACATAAAGTCCATAAGATGGTCTTACATAGTTTCTAATATCTTCACTTCTACAAATTAGAATCATCATGGCTATGATATATTCTTTTCTTTTATAAAGTGGCGTGTATATGCCTTACACCAACGACATGTTTGAATGCAAATCCTAATAACTCCCACCAAAAGAGTTTGGTCAAACAAATACTTTGTATTCTAAAAGACTATACAAGGAAATTGAGTCTCTGTGTCCAAAAACCTAGTCTATCATGTAGTACCTCAAATTGTAGTAGAGCTGAAATAAGATAAGCTAGTTAAGGATAGGTTTTTGCATGGGAGAACCATCTATATGATCATCTAATAAGACATTTGTGTGCTTAAATCTCTCTCTCTCTCTCTCTCTCTCTCTCTCTCTCTCTCTCTCTCTCTCTCTCTCTCTCTCTCTCTCTCTCTCTCTCTCTCTCTCTCTCTCTCTCTCTCTCTCTCTCTCTCTCTCTCTCTCTCTCTCTCTCTCTCTCTCTCTCTCTCTCTCTCTCTCTCTCTCTCTCTCTCTCTCTCTCCCTGTGTGTGTGTGTGTGTGTGTGTGTGTGTGTGCGCGCGTGCTTGGATCATCATCAAAATTGTGTTCCATCATCACTTGTTCAAGTGACAACCTTATATAATTAACAAGAATCATCAGGATCCAGGAACTCAATCTGATAAAGGTGCTCCACATATTCATCACATAGAGAATTGAGCTCTTTTGTTATTTCTCCAATCACTTCATCTACAATATCCTCTGTCAACCTGGAAAAACAATCACATCAAGTGTTATGAATGTCATGTACATTGAATGAAATGAGTCCAACAATGCTCCATCTACCTAAATTACAAGTTGGATAATTAGATGAACCTCAAACCTCATGTCTAAGTAGCAAAATAATGTTTACTATATCAAGCAAAACAATTGACATACCTTTCACTTAGCATCTGTGCTTTTGATGCCATTGAAGTTGATACATGTATATTGTTGTAATCACTATTCCTACATGAAAGGCATGAACTATGTCAAATTCACATTACATCAGATTAGATCTTTAAAAAAGGCTTATTTTGGAGGCATTACTCTAGAATCATGGCTTTTTCAAAACCATGACAATGCAATATTGTTGATAAACTAGTGTGATTATTGTTAGAAGGTATAACCAAAAGAAAATTATCATTTATATCCACTACTACAATTGACACAATATGCGCAATACCAAGGTTTTTGATAAGTTGATCGCTTGTTTGATAGCATATTATGAAGGCCCTCATATTATGATAGTTATCAAGTTGGCAAGGACTTCTTTTCAAAGCACATGAAAACTACCATGTGACCTAACATCCTATTACCTAACTAGAATCTTGTTTTGGGATAAAGTAGTTTTTCATAAACTGGGTGATAATTTGTTTTCAATTTTGTGATTATTTGTTTGATGTTAAGTACAAGTTGCATAGTTTTCAATTTTGTAAATATCTGTTTCATGTGGACCTTACAAATTCTTGTATGGCTTTACACACATCTAGCGGGCATTGGTTGTTGCCCTTATCCGTGTATATTACACAAGGTAAAAGTTCTAAAATCCACTGAATTTTTCTAATGCTTTCTATGAATTTACAAAAAGCTCGTTATAATTCATATTATTTCTAGAAACATATGAAGAATTATATATTTCCCTTTTATTTGATCAAAATGGCAAAATATTATTCTAAGAAAATCTTGATCGTGGAATATCAAATCCCAAAAGACAAGGAATCTAAGGACCATCGACCATTCAAAAGATGCAAACACAACAACAGCTCTGGTGTGAACAAGATGGCCTTTAAAGACGACACTTTCAAATCCTTTTCGAATTTCTAAGGTTGTCATTGAATTTCGTGTGTCATTATTAGAATCGTATTTCTATCAGTCATACAAAACTTTTAAGGCAGGTTTTGCTACTCCAATGAATGTTGAGCTTCGAAATACACCATCAACGTTCTTCTATCATTAACAACGTAAATGAAATTCACTCAAAAAATATTACAAAAAAAATCTATGTTCAAGTAGAAAGCTTTGAATATGTGATGAACAAGCATTACAAAGCCATGATTGATGTCAAACCACCAATGAACTCTGGGAGATTACTAAAAATGACTATGTGATTTATCCTATGCAACACGAAGACAAGGAGATAATTCTCATTCAATGTCTAACCACCAATGAACTCTAGGAGATTATTAGAAATGACTATGTGATTGTCTAACCACCAATGAACTCTAGGAGATTATTAGAAATGACTACATGGTTTATCCTATGCAACACGAAGACAAGGAGATTCCCATTCAATGTCACAGAAAATCCTGATTAATATGTTTGGAATTACTATAGAAAACTAAAATTTTCACAAATTAAATCAACTACACTTATATGCTTACCAATGTTTCTCACTATAGGCACCAATGCCAAAAAAAATAGGTGAAGAAAGAGGTTGTCTTATCTCATAGTCCTTAGAACCTGTAAGTACAAATACACATCACATGAGTTTGAGGTTACAAAAATTATTTGAAATCGCTTAAGTACGAATTACACCAACTACCATAGGATGAAAAAGGTCTTTCAAAACAATAGACTTGAACTATTCCTATTTCTATCTGTTTTGCAATTATACCAAGAAATTTTTATTGTATGTTTCAATGAAATGAAACAAAGATCAACCAAATATGATATAAAGTTTTAACTAGGAGAATGTAGTGGGCTATTTCCTATCCTAGCCTCAACCCTAGATCCAAGCACAAGAGCATCAAGGAGATGAAGTTACTTGTTACGCGGAGGTTCGTTCCCATGAGAGAGATAGCATATTTCATAATCCAGCATGTGCACACTAACACTAAGATCTATTAACACTAAGCATTAACACTATATCCAGCATGTGCACATTAACACTAAGATCTAGCATGTGCACACTAACACTAAGATCCAGCATGATCCATTAACACTAAGCATTAACACTATATCCATTAACCCTAAGATCCACAATGATAGAAACTCGCCCTTCTCTCTCTCTCTCTCTCATTTCTCTCTCACAAAAAGCATAAGAACATTCAATCCCAATAAGCATCAAATCAAAAGCATGAGAGATGGAGGAAGAAAGATAAAGAGCAAGGACATTCCCGATCCATTCCACAAGAGGGCCAACCTGCTTGTATTGAAATGAAGAGAGAACATGTACAATGATTCGAAACTACCACTTATATAGTGGATTGGAGGGTCTTGGCCTCAATACCTATTCGCCAATTCCTACCTCCCTAACTATTCAAATTTGAAAAAGAGTGAGAACCCATTCAATAATTGGAGGGAACCAATTTGAAATTGAATTTTGGTGGGAACCCCTATTTTATTCACTAACTTGACTATTAGGCCCTGCGACATTAGAAGTCCCACAAAAAGGCCTAAAGTCCTTTTATTAACTTTTAACTAATCAAATAACTATGATCATCGGGTTGGACTTACACACTGGGTGCCAAATCCCTCTCACTTATTAGCTAGGGTTAGGGTTGCATTGGGATCCGCAAACCCTCCAACAGTATCCCCCACCAAAACTGGTGGTCCATAGGGATATTTGGATCGAAAGCCAACGTAGGTAGACAATCATCCCATCTAGTAGATACGGACGCCAACTTGGACAAGTCCTTTGCAAATAGAGCTGACTTCCTAATAGTTGGATCTGGTGAAGATGTATATTCATATGCATAAGCCTGGATGGCTCGATTGAAATCCACTGAAATTGTCCAACTATAGTCTTGATATTGGGACATAGTATGGATCGACTCATAATTGGCGAGGGCTCGCAACGCAACTTCTTATTGAATCTGGAGCTTTCTCAAAAACTATTCTACGCCAATTCGGTTGCTCACCCAATGCGGGTAGCTTATCCAACTCTTTTCCTACTTCAATCTTTGAGGTCCGAAACTTGATTACCCAATCACTCCTCGAGGACTCGTGTGGATGTTGTTGTAAAAAAAATTGAATATGCTCCTCAATGGTGACCGGTTTCTAGAATAAAGGCCTTGCCTTTGATGTCGATGGCTCTGCTTTAGTGGCTTGCGAAGTCGTGGTGGTTTCTTCTTGAACATCTGCCCCATCATTCATGCCAGTATCCATTTGACCTTGATCTTGTTGTTGAGGTGAATCTAGGACCTGAGCGGCTGCTTTTTCGTATTATTTGATAGTAGCTTTTGCCTTTGCCAACTCAGTCAGTTGCATCCAATTCACCTTGGAATCTTTCACGATCAAGACTTGCCATGTCCAGTTGCCCCTGTAATAGCAACACTTGCTATTTAGCATCTTGAACGACTTTGTCCACTTAGTATTGTGCTATTGTCAGAGTATTCTGGAGTGTAGCCACATAGCCTTATAAAGTTTCAGCTGATTGCTTGGTCTTTTTCAACTCTGCTTCTGACTTGGCTTCGTGTTGTTTGGCGATTGTGGCGAACGCCACTTCCCGATTCAGCTGAATCACCTTCTCGCTAATCAGAGTGTTTTCAGATCCCAGTTCGGAGATGCGCTTCTCCATTGAGGTCTTCTCATCTATCATGGTCTGGATCACCCGCGCAAGATTATTGACTAACCCAAGTGCGTCACCAGAATCCACGGGTGTATTAACAACAGCAGCAGGAGGAATAGTAGCTCCAAGTGCTAGTCAAGGTTGGCCTTGAAACTTTGTCTGTGTATCTTCTTCCTCGAAGATATCCTCTCCTTCGTAACCTTCTGGCACTGTGACATTGAACTGCTTTGAAGATACAACCACATGAACGATCCTGATAATATCTGGTGCCTGATCCGGTACATCTTGTTGATCTATTGAAATGTAGAATCAAAATCATTAATAGTGTCATGGAACTGTTCGAATCCTCTTCCGGGAGATTGGAGGTCAAAGGGTGCTGGACTCTTGGGCATCTCAAGTATTTCATTTGCCCCTAGGGGGTCGGAATCATCGAACATATCCATAAATTGTTGGGTTCCTGGCGAAGCGTCTCGAGTGAGCAGTTGTGATTGGAATTGTATCTCCAATGGTCACAGACTCTGACCTTGTGTGGAAGCAGAGGCAAGGGAAACATCGGTGGTTGAGGGAACATGTAGTGCGGTGCGAGTGGCAGCAGGGGGTGGTAGCGCGGCTGAAGTTGGTTGCCGAGTTCGGCGACAAGACGTGGGAGGCGAGTCAGGAATAGCTATCTCGCTGCGTACCCGTCGGCGACTTTGTGAACTTGATGTCTGTCGGGAGGATTCGGTTGGTGCTACTTCTTCATAGATGGATAGCACTAATTCAGCACGAAATTTATGGATCTTATTATCTAGATATGAAGCGGCGATGGAAGACAGAAGAGAACCAGTAGCCAACTATTGTTTGGTATTACCCTTAATAGCTCTCTTAAGTTTCCCAAAGACCGTTTTAAACTAATAGGGTTCCAAGGGTGCCTTATTTAACTTATAGTTAGATTCAACTATGCGGTGAAGGATTTGAAAAGAAATTTTTTCCTTCCTGAGGTTGTCAACCATCAGGAAGTTATTCAGGAGTTGCGCAGCCGCATGGATGGTAGGATCTCATATGGCCTCCAGCAAATAACCATCATTAGTCCAATAAAGTTCTATGGTCGTGTCAATAAAAGGCTTGATAACATTCTGATTATGTGCTTGAGGATATTCTTATAGCAGCAAGGGCAGCTTCAGTAACACGCACCTTGTGGGTAGCTCCTTGGTAGGGTATATAGAAGTTAGATTTTTCCACGGTCCAAGTACTAAAAGCCAAAGTAATAAATTGGATATTGATTTTGTTTGAGAAGGCACGCTCATGGATACCCATTGTCGTGAGTCTAGGCACAACAAGGGTCATCCACTCAGCCACTCTACTTGTGCTAGGAAGCATCATGATGTCTGTTGCAGTTGGAACATCACGATGAACAACATATCGAGGAGATTGGTTGGTATCAGTAGAAGACAGTATGGCAGAAAGTAAAAACTGAAAGCAGAAAAGACGTGGACTGTATCAGAAAGCTGTATGAGAGTTTTAAGAAATTTTGGTCGCGAGAAAATTTTGCAAGAGCTTCACTAGCACAAGTGAAATGAAATCGAATTCAGTCCTTTTATAGGTGAATTTGGAGGGTCCATTAGACAAAGTACTGGTTTGGCTCATCAGTTTTGGACAAAAATTTGCAGGCATCTTCAATATTGTGAAAATAGCTTTCAAAATTTTCGGCGAAGGTTTCTGACAACTGGTGTATTTCGGTGAAAGTTTTGGAGGTCAATTTTCGCCTAAGAACATCCTTCACCTAGATACTGCATTTAATGACAATTTTCAGAATCTGAACCTATGGACAATCTAATTTTGGCATTCTGAATCCATCTGTCATGTCATCGAAGGTTCATGATGATGATATCAAGGTCGGCATAGGTTCCCAAAGTGGTAAGCTTCTGAACACTCGTCTGACTTCAAAACAGGTACTTCCTCTGCAAGATAACCTTCGCCCAACTCAATATAGATAAAGCTAAGCTGGATGTATGATTTGGCAACTCGGTGAAGGTTTCTAAAAGGTATGGTCAAGATCTGACTCAAAAAGTGATTTTCTAAGTCATTTCCCATCAAGATTTGGTTCCTAAAAATATTTTCCTTTCTCTTTTTCTGATTTGATGACTTTTTTTACTTTTGCTCATCATTTTTTTTTTCTATCTTTTGCAAAAAAAGAAACAACCAAATAGTGTAAAACAACAACAAAAGTAAAAATGATAAGATCCTTGAATCATTCTAGTTGAACTGGCTACCAAAACTTGCGTAGTCGGCTGTCATTCACTGGGGTGTCAAAACGTTTTCCATCCAGGTGTTTCAAAATAACTGCTATGTAGGACAGTCTCTTTCACTTTATATGGTCCTTCCCTTCACCTTTAAACTTCAATTTCCCTTTAATCAACTTGGTTTTATACATCAATGCTAGATCTCCTTCCTTCATATCTTTTTTGTATAAGCGACGATCGTGCCATGCCTTGCGGCGGGCTTTTTCTACGGCTAATGCATGTACTGCCATCAATCTGGTTTCACAAAATCTATGTAAAGCCTCATGATGCATTTGTAAGGATTTTGAATCATCCAATCGTTCCGTTGCTGCTATGCGTAAGGATGGTACTGAAAATTCAATCGACATAACTTTATAAGCATAAGTTCCCCATTCTGTTGCAAAAGTTGTTTTATGGCGATCCGCAGGTGTGATCTTGACTTGGTTGTAGCCACTAAATCCATCCAAAAAATTGTAGGCTTCCGCTCTAGCAAGGCAGTCCAATATGCTTTCAATAAAGGGTAAAGGAAAGTGATCCTTTCACGTCACTTTAGCTTCAAGTAATCTTTGTAGCTCTTTCTTAATAAGATCAGTAACATTTAAATTACAACGATAGAATCTTGTGACTTTTGGAACTGCATCAAGCATCAAGGGAATTGTATGCTCAATCACTGATGTTGGAATCCCTTTTAGATCCTTGTATGTCCAACCAAAACAAACTTGATACTTATTCTCTTGGTTCAGCAAGATTCATAGGTTGTGTCCTTGCTGGTCCATTGTAAACCTCTTTGGTTTTTGGTACTTGCTCTTATGGTTCACGATGAGCTTTTGGTAACATAATGACAACATTATCCAGAGTATAACGTTTGAAATGCTCTGGCATATTATGTTGTACTTTATTTGATTGTCCATCCTCACATGGATTGAACTTAACTCTTCGCTTAGCTTTCTTAGCAAGAAGCGATCAAGGAGGTGATGAATTTTTAGAAGATGTGGTCTTCTTTACAGATGACGACTTCCTTGATACTGATTTCTTGCGAGAACTCTGACTCGAAGAGTCTTCCTTGATCTTTCCTTTTCATTTATCCAATAAAGGCGGTACATTTTTATCATCAGCTTCTCGTGATGCTTTTTCTCATTTTCGGACCGTATTGTAATGTTGCTTAGCTAGTTTCTTTGTCATTGAACCTGTAGTCTTTCCTTCCTTCAATATAACTGCTTTAGGCGGTTTTATTTTAGCTTCATCATGAATATCTTGGATTCCAAACCTCGTAGGATCCATGTGATTTAAAATCTGCTCATTTGTAAGTTCTGCATTTTCATCATAAGACAAGGCGTGACTTGGCATGAATGAGGTCATCTTCAATAGAATTTGGTATTGAATCGGATGATATCCAAACTACGTTAATCATATTCACTGGTACAGTGATTGGCGTATCCAAAGTTCGATCAGTAAAGGAATCTCGCTCAGCTTGAAAGGTAGTCTCGATAACATTAGGATTTTTGTTTTAAATGGCTCTCTTAGTACCAAGAATCTATGTAATATCTCTATACATATGATCATACACAGTTTCCACTCAAAAAGTGTGATCCATTGGTTTTGCCCATCCAAAAAAATGTCAACTTGCAACTACTATATAGATACTTACATAGAAATATGCAATTCTTGTACAAATGGGTATGTGACTTTAGATTGAAATGTTGCTCTCATGTTTCTCAGTTAACATCAATAGCTATCTCAATTTAAGATTTAATTCTTGTACAAATGGATGGATATGTGACTTTAGATTGAAATGTTGCTCTCATGCTTCTCAGTTAACATCGATAGCTATCTCAATTTTATTTTTTCAGTAGCAATGGTCTCACCTTTCACCCATGGAGACAATAAACCAAAACAAAATTGCTTTCGAGGTAAACATTACATGCATTTGGAGTGACAAGAGTGGCTGGCCACAATCCCAACTTTCTACATGATGGGACAAACATTTGACACTCATCAAGCCATAGCTTTTAGATGAAATGACAAAGCTTGAAATAACCAATATGTACATGACATATGTAGTTACCTATGAAAACTAGAACTATGTCCAAACGATTGTTACCTTGGTATTGCATTGTCATACGAATGGAGCAAGATTGTCAAAGAATAGGATCATAACCTAGATGGTAAAAATATATCATAAGAGCTTTGTGGCCAAACACTAATATAAATGTCTGATAGGGACCTCAATGCATAAGAGAATCTACCATTCGTTTGGATGGACCAAGTATGCCACATGAAAACATCAATATGGGTTTTGACTAGAACGCTGCCCTGGAACAATTTATTTTTTTATGGGAATATGGTATTCAAATTGTAGAAAATATAATGGAGGATCTGATGGTAGTCTTTTAAAGAAAAACATTAAATACTACAAGGACCCTATTTTTGTCAAATACTATTGTTCTAATTGTTTTTTAAGATTTAAGAAAAATTAAAACTTTAATCTTTTCGTTTTTATAGCTAAAACTAGCATATGATCCATAGAATCAATGAACCGTTAATAGTTCACCACGGTTCTGAGAACCGTACGGTTTTTTAAAATTTTTGCCCAGAACTGTGGTGAACCGCACTGAATAATTAATTAATTAATTTGTTTTTTGTCCCAGCCCCCAAAAATAGCCCAAAAAAATGCTAAAAAAATGCCAATTTTTTTTTATTTTAGAAAAAGCAGATTCTCCCTACTTAGATTATTTACTTCAAATAATTAATCTCCCAGATTGATAAGAGAGAGGGAGACAAAGAGAGAGAGAGGGACAAAAACTAGCTTTGAGGGATTTTGGGGGGAAATTTAGGAAAATTAATTAATTAATTAATTAATTAATTAATTATTTTACATGAACCATACCACGGTTTAAGAAACCGTGGTACGGTTCCCAGAACCCACGGTTCTGGGAACCATGGGTTCTATGATATGATCATTATATATATATATATATATATATATATATATATATATATATATAATGGAAAGATGGAATTTTGAAACGAACAAAATACTTAGTTCTATTCGCAATTTTGTCCTTAATTGTATTAATTTATATGGCGTTTCCTTTCGGCTTTCATAATGGAAAACGCAAAGCGTTTGGAGAGCCTTTGGGAGTTTTCAGAAAAGAAAACAAGGACTGGATGGGGTCAACCTATGGTGTACCGATATATCCCCCAAAACACATTCTGAGGCATTGTTGACACACACACACACACACACACACACACACACACACAATCATTTATTTATATCGTACATAAATCACAAAAACAATATATAAAATTATTAAACAAACCCAAAAATTAAGTTTTTAAAAAAAATTGCAACTAATTTAATAAAATAAAAACCAATTAAAACATAAAAAACAAAAAATGATGTCGGTTCCGTTCCTATACTTTGCCAGCTTTTCTATAAACTAGCTTTCCGACAATTTTAATGATTTTCCAACTTTCTCAGGACCTAATTTCACTAATTTTCTTGAATTCCAGCAATTTCATTGGCTATCCAAAATTTCACCGTGCACATTATCCAACAAAAATAGGGCCGGTACAGTTCATAGTATTTGACAAAAACAAGGTCCCTTTAGTACAAAAAAAAATTCGAAAATTTAACATTAGATACCCCATAAAATCTCCTGCTATTTCAATCCCATATGGCCAAGAAAAAAAAAAGTTTCAGAGCAGCGTTCCGGGATGCGTTTTGAAACATTCCGTGCAAAAAATACATACACACACACACACACACACACACACACACACACTAGTGGGTTAGCCCGTCGTTGACGAGCAACCAACAATTTGGATGGCGGTCGAGACGTGTGGATGATGCTCAGAGCGGGGGATTGATGATCTACTTAGCCATCCTCCCCCTCCCCGTGGTCTGTGGCACAACATTCTTTTCATTTTCAATTTTTTTTGCGAGACAACGCATTGCGCGTGCCCCTCCATGTTGCCAAGAGAGTGGAAAATGTAAAGGGGGGTTGTGCCAAGGCGCACCTCCCTCCAAAAAAAAAAAAAAATTGGGAGGAGACAAGGGTGGAGGAATGTAGCCCTCTCCCCCACCCTAAAAAATAGAATGTGTGGGGAGGCTAAATCCTCCCCTTCTTCCCCCCACTCCCACCCACACCCTACCCCAACCCCCCCCCAAAAAAAAAAATTGTGGGGCTCAAGGATAGGACCTCGTTATTTTTTTTGAGGGGAGGGGAGGGGGTGCAAAAAAAATAAAGAACTCTCCCCGACAAATCAGACATCGAATGTGGCCGGAGGTCACCTCATTGTGGCTTGTCATGTAGGCCTACTACATGGCAAACCATGCAGGCTTGGGGTTTGCCACGTGGCAAGTCACATAGGCCTACCATAGGCTTGTGTAGCAGGCCACATATGCATGTCATACGCTGCTATCTGCCAAGTTTGTCGTAGGCTGCCACATGGCAAACCACGTAGGTCAGACACATGGCAAATTATGCAGACTTGGGGCTGCCATGTGGCAAACCACATAGGCATACCATAGGCTTGCGTGGCGAACCAACCAGGCTCTACCACGTAGGCTTGAGTGGACCTATAGAGAGAGAGAGAGAGAGAGAGAGAGAGAGAGAGAGAGAGAGATGGGTCTTGAAAGTTGCCACATGGCAAGCCACATAGGCTTGCCACAGTAAAACCATGTAGGCTTGGGACTTGCCACATGGAAAGCCACGTAAGACTACCATAGGCTTGTGTAGTAGTCCACATAGGCATGCCATACGTCTGCTATCTACCAAGCATGTCGCAGACTGCTACGTGGCAAGCCATGTAGGCCTATCCCATGGCAAGTCATGCAAGCTTGGGATTTGCCACATGGCAAACCACGTAGTTCTAACATAGGCCTGCATGGCAAGCCGATCAGGCTTCACCACGTAGGCCCGAGTGGACATAAGAGAGAGAGAGAGAGAGAGAGAGAGAGAGAGAGAGAGAGAGAGAGAGAGAGAGAGAGAATTGGGGCTCGAAAGTTGCCACATGGCAAGCCATGTAAGCCTACCACGTGGAAAACCATGTAGGCTTGGGACTGGCCATGTGGCAAGCTACGTAGGCCTACCATAGGCTTGTGTGGCTTGCCACATGGCCTACCATAGGCTTGTGTAGTAGGCCACATAGGTCTACTATCTACCAAGCCTATCAAAGATTGCCACATGGCAAGCCACGTAGGCCTGCCACGTGAAAAATAATGCAAGCTTGGGGTTTGCCACATGGCAAGCCATGGTAGGCGTACCATAGGCTTGTGCGGCAAGCCAACCAAGCTCTGCCATGTAGGCCTGAGTGGACCCAAAGAGAGAGATATAGAGGTGGGCTCAAAAGCTGACACGTGGCAAACCATGTAGGCCTACCATAGGCTTGTATGACAGACCACATAGGCATGACATAGGCCTCATGTCTGCCATGCAAGCATGTTGCAGGTTGTCACATAGGCTTGCCATAGGCTTGTGTGGCAAGCCAACCAGGCTCTGCCACGTAGGCTTGTGTGGACCTAGAGAGAGAAGGAGGTGGGGCTCGCAAGCTACCACGTGGCAAGCCACGTAGGCTTGCCACCTGGAAAACCATGTAGAGTTGGTACTTCCCATGTCGTAAACCACGTAGGACTACCATAGGCTTGTGTAGCAGGCCACATAGGCATGTCATAGATCTGCCAATCTTGTCGCAGGCTGTCACGTGGAAAGCCACGTAGGTCTATCATGTGGCAAGTCCTGCAAGCTTAGGGTTTGCCACATGGCAAACCACGTAGGTCTAACATAGGCTTGTGTGTTTGTATGCGATGTATGCGGGCGGCCGACGATCTGGGTGGCTTGTGATATCGTACCAACCCTGTGTTAGTTGTATCGCACGAACATAACTGAATGTACGGATTTGAAATTGGTAGTCTCATCTATGATAGGTTCGTACCATACAACATTGTACTGTACCCTACAGTATGTTCGCGTCGTACAATGTTTTCGTACCGTACAGTAGGTTCGTACCGTGTTGTACAGGTCTCAAAACTTATCATACTTACAATATGTTTGTACGGTATAGCAAGTTTGTAACCCCAACCTTAACTCCGAAGCCACAGTCTCAGATCTCTAAACCCTAAACCCTAACACTAATTCTAAGCCTCACCCTAACTATAACCCTAATCTTAAACCCAAACCCTAAATTCTAAACCCTAATCTTACCACTAATCCTAACCTATACTTGATATCCTATTTCATGATTAATACTCTAAACCCTAATCTTAACCCTAATCCTAACCCTAAATCTACCCCTGATACTAACCTTAAAGTGGGATCATAGTTAAGCTTTTCTAAGGTACACTAAAGACTAAAGTTGACAAAAGACTAAAACATGGGTTGGATCTTATGTTCTCATCAAATCGGACTTGCATGTTCAGCTTTTGATCCTTGGACCTTTTTAACTTTCATCTTGTCACTCGTCATGTGAATCTTGGAAGCCATTTTCATAGATCTTGGAAGTTGTGCGATGTGCAAAGTTGAAATTCCTTCAAAAACAAATTCTCTGCTCAAACATAAACTGATGTATCGCCGATTTCTGATAGTGTAAGAGAGAATGATCTAACAATATTTAAACTCCAAGAACCTTTTTGTGATTTCAACCAGTAACTTATGCATAGTGAACCGAAAACGATTCACGTTTTCAGTTCACTATGCAGTGTATAGGAATCTAACGTTGTGGGAATCAAGAAACAATCATCGGTCGTTGAAACTTTCCAATTCAAACTTTCTACGGTCATGAACTGGTCAATCCTTCACAACGTTCTAACTACTTCTTCAATCCTCCGCTTTTACAATAACACGTCCACTTTTGGGGAGAGAGAGAGAGAGAGAGAGAGAGAGAGAGAGAGAGAGAGAGAGAGAGAGAGAGAGAGAGAGAGAGATGGATCTTGGAAAGACATGGAGGAGGATCATGAGAGAGGCCCGTTTGAATTAGGACATGGGGAGTAATGTGTATGCATGGGGCAGAATACGTAGATCTCCTAGCGTTGTCTCTGAAAAGGGGACTAGAATCCCAAATTTATGTTGTGTGCCATTAAAAACGACATGGCTCTGAAACAATCTAAAAAAGCATTTTCTGGAGAATGCATGCAAAGTACAAAACCTTTTGAGAAGCTATACTGATGAGAAGGATCAGATGTGTTGAAAGGAACAACACTAATCGACTTTCTTCCCCATGGAAACATGGCCTCCAAAAACTTGCTATAGATGATTGTAAAGAGGAAGAACGTCCACTCATAAACTAAAAGTAGCCCTGTCCAAGGAAGAACCTGTCTAAGGATGAGGAAAATCGCAATACCAAATCAAAGAAGAGCAATAAAGAAACGGGCGCATATTGAAAGTGCCCCCATGTATGTCGGTACTTGAAGAGTGTTAGAAGTTCCTCCAGTTCCATTTGTGTAGCTGAAACACCAGAAAATACGGATCAATATCATCCACAATGTAAGTGTTTGAAAGTGATATGATGGTCTTACTTAGCCCTCACTCCAATTGGTCACTTAAATCAACAGATTAAACTCCTCATCTTTGTTTCCTCTGCTAAACACAAATCACTCTCCAAATGAAAGAGGTGCAAACGAACAATCCCTTCTTGAAAGAGGTGCATACGAACAATCTCTTCTAGAACTCCACATTAACCTTTCCAGATGAATGATCAAGGTCTATTTCTCGACTTTATTGTCTGTCTAAAAGATGATCTGAGATGTAAGCTATGATGTCCATTATATTTTCATATTATAGCGTGTTTTCTAGGAAAAAGATTATATGAGATGTGAGATGTTGAGTATGACGGTTATTGTACTTTTGTGTTACAGTAAATTTTCAAGGGAACGATCCTTTATTCTGCTCGAGAGCGAATTTCTGACAAAATTGATCAATGAGCGCGTTTTGTGTTTAGAAAATAATTGTAGTATGCCTGTGAACCATCATATATGCGATTGTAACCTTTTTCAAGATGTGCATTGCCATCTCATCGGGCTTGTTTCAATTCTTTTAGCTGATAAAGAATGTGCTTTGGTTTCTTATCTCTTTGAACATTGTTTGCTTGCTTTGTGTTTGATATGGCAGTAGAAATTCGTTATGCTATAGCATTTGCCTACTACATTGTCTTTGCCCGCATTTCTGACAGGCTTTGCTCTATGCGTCCTGCAAATACAAAGATACTTAGTTATTCTTGCATAATTTTGTTTCCCTTTTGTTCAGACTCCAACCACTACCATCAAATTACATACAAAAAAGATAATCTTGCTAATAAAATCTCTTACAAACGGATCTTTGCAGCAAGCACTTCAAACCGTGATTTGTATGAAATGTGTTATTTGTCGTCAATAACCTTGTGAGTTTGAGAAGGCACACATAAAAAAAGAAGAAGCAAGCGCACAGTTAAGAGCGGGCCAGATTGTTGTGGATCGTCGGGGACAAAGGAAGCAGATAGCTACATAATGAGAGATATATGGAATATTGCATTCGTTGCCCAAAAAGCATAAAAAGGCCTATCATAGGCTTGCATGGCAGGTCATATAGGCATGACATAGGCTTGACGTCTGCCATGTGGGCATGTTGCAATCTACCACATAGGCATGACATAGGCTTGTGTGGCAAGCCAACTAAGCTATGTCACGTAGGTCTGCCATGCAGGCTTGAGTAGAACTACAAAGAGAGAGAGAGAGAGAGAGAGAGAGAGAGAGAGAGAGAGAGAGAGAGAGAGAGAGAGAGAGAGACTGGCCTTAAAGCACCCTTCAAATTTAGTGACATCCTTGATAATGAAAGTCCCTTTTGTTTAACGTTAACCTTTCACCAGAAAGTATGTACTTGCCCTTCAAAACACTGTGTGTGGGTAAAGGGTAATTTGAATTTGGGGTGGGCCCCTTAGATGCATGCATGGGGAGGAGGGCCATGCATCCTTTTTCCCATACATGCATCCTCCTCCCCATCCTTTTAGTTCAGAAAAGTGTATGCATGGGTGAGGAGGGGGGGAGGAGGCATGGGGCCCCATGCATAGAATAGTATATGTAAGTTTAAGTATATATATAACAAGATCCAAAAAAAATATGGAGAAACATGAACAAGATAAAATCATATAGGATCTATAAGACTTTAATTTTGTTAACCTACCTTGTAGATGACATTCAACGAGTTGTAAATTGCATTGAAACACCACATTACAGAAAGAAAAATGTCGGGTAGGACTTCCTTGCCTCCTTGAGTTCCAACTCCAATCCACCACACAAATGAGGACATAGAAGGAAAAAAAAAAGTCTCTCTCAAAAAGACAAAAACAAAAAGAAATAAACTCCCAAAAAGTAGCAAAGAATGAAAATTTGCAAAGTTAACTTCCACACATCCAATTGAAGAGCTACAAAAGTGAGATAGAAGTGCATAATAGTAGGAAACACACCAATCCACATAGATCCATAAAAGTACAACAAAAACATGAAAAAGATGAAAGTGCAAAAGACTAGAATACTAGAAATTTCCAAATAAAACATGAAAAAGATGAAAGTGCAAAAGAATAGAATACTAGAAATTTCCAAATAAAGAGCTATAACTTTTAAGGAGCATCTGATTGTAGGTATAAAGTGGCGAAATGGCAAAAAACTTAAAAACCTAGAATTCATAAAACCATCAAGACTTCTTAGTATCCACATGAACATGTCTTAGAGCAACTCTTTGAAGAGAGAAATCAAAAGATCCCATCAAATGTGCCCTATGATGAGAGTGAACAAATTTCCTTATAGTTTGGCAAATGTAATAACTGAAGAATAAAGAACTCTAAATATGTACAACGTTCTATTAAACAAAGAACACATCCTACAGGACCCAAAAGCAGTTATTGATCAAAAGGGTCAAGGAGATAAAGCACAACCAAAGCTTAATCAACTCTTGACAATGACCCTAGATATGTGACAGTAAGAGCCAGTGCCTATTCTCTTGCTACTTCTCAGTAACAAATATTCTGTATAATTGGCTTCATTGAATCTTTGAAAAGCACAAATCTTCATCCCACAAAGAGCAAGAGGTAAGGTACTAACTAACGTTCCACTGTGTGGGATATTCACTGTCACTAACAACATTACTACATTGCTACAAAAAGTTAACCTTTTTCAGATCAAAAGATTACGTGAGCATGCTACAACCTTGTTATAGCACATCCCTCAAATTATGCCTCATCTTTACTAACATTAACCACAAGAATATACTTCTTTTCATTCTTGCTTGTCCACCGTCCACCTCCATCATTTATGTTAAAGCACGATAGTGGATATTGTAAAAACAACAATGTTCCCACTATTGGGCCAATCATGTGCTTTAAATTGATTGCTTTTCTGTGACATTCTATTTATTATGATTGTAGGAATACATCTGACAGCTTAATCTAGGCACAATTTAAATTTGTTGCTAAAATAATCTTGTAAGGTCCATATGGGACACAAAATCTTTGAAAAGGTTGAGTGAATTGAAATAGTCTACCTTTTTCATGCTCTATTTTTTGGTCCTCTCTGAACAGGACAAGCTATTAATGATGTGGTACTGAATGAAAAAGTTGCAGATCCTACATTCACTTTTTCTATGCTTCGTACCAACAATGAGGGTAAACAATGAGAAGGGGTACCTTGTTCTTGCTTAGTTTCCTCCAAGAAAATTGATGACAAAGTCTTTCCTATTTGAGGGTTGTTGGTTGCATCATTTCCCTCACACTGTGGAGCTTCAGGAGTAAGCCATCGAAGCTTCAGTTCTTCCTCCTGTGCAACGAATTGTAAACACAACTATTTTATTCAATGGAAAACAAAAGATCTGAACTTCGTCCTCGTCCCAGACATAATCATTCAGGAAAAGCCACAATGCAATCAACTACTAAGTACTACGTTTCCAACGAAAGCCCCTTAGAAAGCAGACGTATGTACTTATGGATCAATCCTAATCATTTTGGTTCTCCAGCATTCAGGCATCTATGGATTAGAACAAAGCACAATGGGAACTCAAAAGTTTCCCCTTACATATGCTTGCAGCCTAGATACACAATGCAGAGCAGACTCTTTCCATTCAGCAACAACTTTGTTTTGTTCTGCAGCCTTTTTATCTTTCTCCTCTTCATCGTCGTCCTGTAATTTCATTTCCTTTAAAGAGTCTGAAATGTTCTCAAACTAACGATCAGCCAGTCGTCTGGTCTTGGCTAATATTAGCCACAGATAATCTTATATAACTTAACAGACTATATAAATTTTCTTTAAGACTTGACTCGTGCTAAGGATAACTGGCAATCACCAGGATCTCTTCAATATCTGCTAAGACAGGCTAATGAATATAGATTCTTCAGCAAACTGCTCCAAGGAGAGACAGGTTAAGCAGGAGTACAACAAAAGAAAGTGCTAGGACGTGCAAACATGAACCCGTGCACACCGCACATACCAATCAAATAACATAAGACTACAGTAAGACTTACATAAGTCGGGACATGCATGCGTCGCCTGATACAACGATGTCAATAATGTTACCAGACAGATGGTCTTAAAACGTCAAAGAGATAATCACACTTGGCTCTGTTAGACATGGCATTAAAGAGACTTTGCGGACATACTTGCTTCTGCAAAGACGAGTGGAGGCATGTCTCTGCTTTATGTAGATTGTGGCAATCGAAGCATAAGGGCTGTACCATATTGACATGTAATTATTAGTTGCTTTATTATGAGATCACACAAAACAATGAATCTTAAGTTAAGAATAAGTAGAAGTTAACGCTGCTATGCTTTCCTACTTAATGATTCAGCGACTGATAGTAGTTGAATCGGGGACAGCAATCTAATTCCAGGATTAATTCATGTATATGTCGGTGATGCATGAATCCATGGATGAGTATCCAAAGCTACAGAGCCGGAAATTTTGCCCATAATTCAAAATAGGAATTCTCATTGACGAAAGCCATTTTAAATGTGGTTCAATGACAGCCAGACACCATGTGTCCCAGCTGAAATCTGGTGTAGTATATCTCAGTTTCAGGGAAGCCAGAACACTTGCGTATCAGGAAATAGGTATCAGACTTGGCCCACCTTGTAGGCAGGTAAAATGTATGTGATTAATCAGATGTCAGAAGCATAACCATAGCTTGATTCACCACTGATATGGCTTTCACTAGAGATATGAAAACTGATTTCTGGAGCAGCAATTATGACTGCATAATTTGTGGTTAGACAGGAGGTCTGAAACTAGAGAAGATCGCTGATTGGGCAGCAACTCTTTTCCCCAGATAGCCTGGAAAAACGGCCCTGTTTATAACCAGAAAGTCAGCTTGCCATAGTCATTGGAAAAATCTCTATTTAGTAAGGAAATCGAGCCAGAAATGAGAGAATCTGGTAGGACCGAGAATTATAATGTAAATTGTGGTTGAGTAACACTCCAAATGCCCTTACCTCTCAGCTATCAATCTGAAAATACTCTTGATTGCAGCCAGCGCCGGGAGGCTGTAGCAAGGTTGTATCGAACAATAAGGAATACAGGACATGAATCATTTTGGCAGCATCAAGATCTCGTAAAAAAGGTAGAGCAGCATGGGATGGAGGGTGCACTGTCAATTCTCTGCTCAGGCAGATAGCCACGTGGCATGTTCTGGAGTGTAGGATTACATGAAAATCAAAGGCTATGATTTCATAGTTCATAACTAACTTGTAACGTGGCATGTTCTGGAGTGTAAGGTTACATGAAAATCAAAGGCTATGATTTCATAGCTCGTAACTCGTAAATAGAAAGTTATGCATGCGCAACACAGGAGCAAAGTTTCTGTTCGATCTATTGCAGGTTTTTTCCGTTTTTCAATGCCCTACAGGTGACGACTACACTATGTCAAATTTTCATTCAAATTCATGTTTTTCATCTTGATTCTTTGTTTCCATCCATTTCTAATCTTCCCCTATGGGCAACTCTACTGCTCCTACTACTCACACTTGACCTGCCCAAAATCTAGGCTTGCTTTTACAACAAATGCAGCAATGCATGGCCACTTTGCAGTAGAAATTACAGCAGGCAAGAAAATCGGATAAGTCAGCTTGTGAGCCAACTGAAGGCCAACAGTACCAGTAATTTGTCATTTTAACATGAATCCTTTTCGAGTGAGAAGACGGACAAGAAGCCTGAAATAGTGGAAGATTGGCTTAATCGGTGGACAAGCTAGATCACTTGGAATTGGGACGCTTTCCAAAAATGCAGAAGCTTTTACTGTGATGGATAACTCGGACAATAAAAAAAAAAAATTACATGTTAGCCTAGATACTTATACCCAGGTTTTCACTGATTTGCCTTTGAAGATACCAATGATAGATACAAATTCAGCCAAGCTGTGATTTATTCTAGGTTTGTCAACCGACTATCAAAACAAATGCCATTGGAATGCGTTGTCTTCGCTAGAGGATGCAGTTCCTATCGCCAAAGTATAAGCCTCGACTTTTAAAGTTTGAGCTTCATATCCATGTGGAGTGACATCAAACATGTTACATCAAATATGATGTTACATCAATAGCAGAGAGGGCCAACTAAAATACGGTAGTGCCACAGTGTGACTTAGCTACATTAGTTAGTGGTTGGCATCCAATCGTGTTACACACAAGTAATTAATGACTAGTTACCCGTTGGGTACCACCAACAATATTCTGGAAGTTTGTTTGAGTATTTTAAGTGTGTTGTACCTATACATTGCAAAACATATGTTTTTTTTCAAAATACATACGGCTCGTTCAAATTACATACATTCTAAGAAAGCTTAAAATGTATTTCAAACATGCAACATTTAAATTGGGCAATTGGATATAAATGAAATAGGAACCTGCTATCCATGTGTCCAAAGTTTTATTTCCTACAAAAGAATGTCATATAGATTACATCTAGTAGTTTTTGATAATTCTTTTTACTATTTGTATTTTAGATTCATATGATACACAAAATGTATCATAAACAAAATTCATACAAACTACCAAAAATAACTGGGAAAAAAAATTTGATTGATTAATAAATAAAACAAAAATTGCATGACCAGAAAAAGTTAATTTTAATGTCCAAATTAGTTGAAAACATTATTTGTGTTTATAGTTAATATTGTTGTAAAACTGAAACAAAACTGAATAGAAGCAATCACAAAATTAAGCCTTACAGTATGCCAAAATTTTGTTTGCCATAATGAATCATCGGTCTACCAACTTAATACTATAAAGATTAACCGAATTGATGTACAACCAATTCTATTTTAATGTACTCATGATCTAATTTTTGTGACTGGTGCAGTTTAAACATGGCTAGAAATAGCGTTAAAATATAAAAAATTGAAGCAAACTTCTATTTTATGTTTATGGATTAAAGGCTAAAAACCACCGCTTCAACGTTGGCCCATACAAAACAGGCAAAAAAAATTGGCCTGATTCAATCCACCTCTACAAAGTCAAGCCCGACCACCCCCCGGCCCCCGCCCCCCTTTTTGTTCCCACCTCCCTTTCGCATTCCAAGCCCAACAGGTCCTCCCCACTCGGCCTTTGAAAAACCCCAAAGGGCCGACAATCGTGAGCTGTCCTCTGCTTCTGCTCATGCACCTTTGGCTGCCTTGATCGAGCTCCATCATCCCTTCTACAAGCAGAATTGAGCTTTTACATGTAGCCATTGATTCACCAGCACCAGAGAAAGAATAAGGAAGACAAAATCATACTGATTGACAACCAGCATTCATGGATGGCGAATCATACTGATTGACAACCAGCATCATTTCCAGCAAGGAGGCAATTATGGTTTAGTTTTTGTTCTTGCAGGTTCAAGAGATTTCACAGATCCACCAACAGGAAGCGCCATTCAAAGGCTCATTTCCATAGACCATAAGGCTGGAAAATCACGCCTACCCTCAATGGATCTATAGCCTTGGAATTCCCTTGACACAACTTCCATTCAGGGATTCCACAAGTCACAGCTTTATCACAAAGCTTTCAAACAGGATTCCTAGATTGCAATTACTTCCATAAATCTTCTTAGCAGTAGATCTAATTTGTATCACCCAAGCTTAGTTCGTTGTTTGACCGTTTCTTAGCATGCAATCAATTCCTAGCAAAGCTTCTACAGTCTTTATTTCCATTACTTCCATTACGATGAATAAACAAGATCCCATGATTAATTCAAGACTGAATTTCAGGAAACAGAACCCTCATGTTATTCACAATCAAGAGAAAAAAACCTTTACCAGAGAAGCACTAGGCATGCTAACTGAACCACAAAAACATGATTCTAACTAGTGAGAAACCATGCTTAACCATTCAATCCATTTCTACCAAGTTCACACAGCATGCACAATTTTCAGCATCAATTCAAACACAACCAATGAAGATTCCAACATCAACATGAATAAACTAAACCATAAATTGTCACAAATTCCCACAACCACTTCAGAAAGTTGAAGATGTCAAGAAGATCCTCATCAAATTTGAATGCCTATGAACTTGACCCCACAACTTGTCAATTGTCAAAAGAACCCAAAGCAATCCACTTTAGGCTTCTCCAAGCTTTCAGTGTAGCTCTAATACCACTTTAACAACTCCCAAGATCACTAGAGATGAAACCACACACAGGAGTACGAGTTGCGGCAAGAACTGTTATATCTATGACAAGATAATACGATCGCAAGAGTATAAAAGAATCGATCAATCATCGATACAACACAATAGCCCTAGAGAGGGATGAGGGTATAAAATACTCTCCCCCTAGCCCCTATAATGAATGCTCCTTTCCGGATCATTCCCGTCCATGTATAGCTACAATATCTAATATAGACATCATCCAAACCACTCTTGCACGAGGCAATACCCTAATCAAGAAGAAACTAAGACCTACTTCGGATTAAGGGCTACCTTACGGTATAAACCTTTAGGGACATAACAAGGTCCCACCTGAATCATCTGCCATCATCAAGTTAGACACCTCAACCAAATATCCTCACACTGAGCCCTTGTACTCAGCTTCAGTGGATGACAAAGCAATAGTATGTTGCCATGTACTCAGTTAGTTAGTTGCCATGTACTCAGCTTCAGTGGATGACAAAGCAATAGTATGTTTTTTCTTGCAACACCAAGAAATAGCGCCAAAACGCAGGCTAAAAAAATACCCTGTGGTAGATGTATGATCATCTTTGTCACTAACCCAATTTGAATCTATATAACCCTATAGTGAAGGTCACCATCATCAATGTATCCAATCCCATAACCCATTGTTCCTCTTACATACCTCAAGATCCATTTGATAGCTTTCCAATGAGCCTCAGTCGGCTTACTCAATCATCACTAGACTTTGATTCATGTGTCATGAGAACATGCTCCTCACCATCTTCATTACCACCCAACAAAGATGGAAGATTGAGACTTAGAATCAAAAAGAGGTCCAAAAGTATTACCTCTTCCCCTTCCTCTTGCATTCAAAGCTCTTGCCTTGATTCGACAATCTACCTCAAAATGGCCTAATTTGCCACAATACTAACAAGGTTCTTTCTTCAAGTTGGAATTGGAGTCTCCTTGGATCCCATGCTTCTTCCAACATTCCGATTCCCAATGGTTCTTATTTCCACAAAGGAAAAAAGTCCCTTTTTGGATATCTTGGTTGATCCTCTTGACAATGATCTGTCCCTTGCTCGACCTCTTCATGAAGTCTTCATGATAAGAGCATCTTTCACATAATTATCTTTGTTTGGCTTATCAAAATTCCTAAGAACTTCTTGGACAACAATACTATTTGATTCTTCATACCTAAGAATCCTTTCACGAGACATTAGTGATGTTACAACATGATGGAAAGATTGAGGCAGCCCATTCAAGACAAGACTCACCATGTCGACATTCTTCATGTCTTCTCCAAGCTCCTTGAGTTGGTCCTTTATCTCCTTGATCCTTGTTAAGTTGGACATTATGGATTCACCTTACAACGTCTTCATATTCAACAATTTTTGACTCAAAAAGAGAATACAAGAAGAGGAGGTGATCTCAAACAAAGTTGCAATTTCTCCCATGCTTGTGTAGGAGTGCTTGTGTAGGAGTACCAGCCATGTTGACATGTGATATCAACTTGTCACAGAGAAACATATTGATTACACCTCTTCTTGACCCCTTGGCAACTAGATCATCTCTCAGCTTAGCTGTCCATCATCCTAAGCAGTGGACCTGACCTCCAAGCCCATCACAATCGCCCCTAAATCTGCCAAGACAAGAATGTTCATTTCTTCATTTTGAAACACCATGCTTGATAGTTGGTACAATCAAGTTTGTTAGACTCATTCAAGACCAAACAATCAAGTCTATCACCCATCTTGCTACAAGAAAAGTGAAGTCGTCCAAAACAAAAAACTAGAGAATTCAAAAAATAATTCACTCAAAAATCAGCAAAAATATTGTCTAGTATGGTAGCACTTTCTGTACTCGCTGGTTTTTAACTCCCTAGGCTGAGTATTCACAAAAAAGAAGAGACATCAACCGATCCAATGGGCTGCTTTTCACTTCTGATAGATACTAGACCCTTATAAGAACAGATTCCTCTACAAAAAATTGACAAGAAAAAAAAATTGACATTGGCTGCCTATTAGGAGGGCACACTTTTTCTCTAGAAAGGTTGCAGTAGAAGCTCCCTTGATCGAATAGACCTGCAATTCTCCCTAAACGTAGTGTTAGCTTATCCTGCTCTGATACCAAATGTCAAAAATCAGCTAGCAATCAACCTTAATTTACTTACAAAGCCCGTGGGGCAACAAGAGAGAAAGCAAAGAGAAGCATGACTCAATTAATTACTTGAGATTAATTCTTCCTTTGTCAGAAATTAGCTAGCAATCAACCTTAATCTACTTGCAAAAAAATAGCATTCACAAAACCCGTGGGACAACAAGAGAGAAAGCAAAGAGAAGCTTGATTCAATATAGATTACCTCTCCCTCTTGGGGAGTAAAATATTTAGAGGCAAAAGAAGTACCAAGGATGGGGATGCTAAGAGCAGAAAGGCATGAGCTACATAAGCTACACAAGAGTTACACAAGAGGTGGGAGTCCAAAGGCATGAGCTACATAAGTTACACGAGTTACGAGCTACGTAAGAGTTAACAAGAGGTGGGAGTCCAAAAGTCACCTCCTAGGTACATCTTTAGAGAGAGATTGAAATGAATTTTGGACCCACCAAACTTGGCCTAAACAACTTGAACCAACTTACATGGGGCTAGGGGGGGGCCATAGAATATAAACGGGGCCCGTATAGACAGATTGACTAAAGTCATTACAAAGTACTCAACATGGATACTTTTCTAATATACCCCTCATCCTCAATTCACATTGCCGCATCCATTGCCTTCCATACCAAATCGTATAAGCCAAAATCTCATTTGAACTTCCCTTGCAATTCTTGGTATGATGATGAATGTAGGCAATTTCATCTCCAAGTAATCCACACTCGAACCTTCTCTCGACACCTTCTCCATGACACCAATATTGCTCCCTACCTCTTCACCACAAGAAGAGAGCTTATATGGAAGTTGAAAACAAGAGAAATCCTTCCCCTTTTCATAGCTCTTCATCCAAGTTTTTTTGGCACAAGTTCCTTCGACGTGCACCTACACCTCCCTTGACTAACCTCTATATCTAGACCCAATACGTTGACACTCTCTACATTGTACCTAGCTCACCTATTTATGTTCCCTCCAAACCTTCAAAGCTTTCCCTATTCACAGCACAGATAGTTTGTGACACCATTGATCAGCTAAAACATAATCGTGCTCAGGATGTAGAGGACCTTGAAGCCAAGCTTCTCATCCATGCTGCTGACATCCTACCCCCTATCATTGCCAACCCTCCTTAATATTGTTGTCACCATAGGCTCCCCTTTCGCTTGGTGCACAAATGTCATGTACCCCATCAACAAGAATGATGATCCCATGAGTTACAAAAACTATCACACCATCATGATTGGATAGATGATGGCTAAGCTATATGGTTGTATTATCAACTTGGGGATAATCTATTATCCATTTTCATGTATGCAGGCAATGTGGTCCTGGTTTCTCCAACCATGGAAGGCTTGTAGCAACACATTGATGCCCTTTAAACCTTTTGCTGACATTCAAGATCCATTCTAATACTATATAGCATGTTTTGACAAAATAAGTGAGTAAAGTTTGTCTTGTTATTGAAAAGCTCCCACTGATATAATCATAGTATAGAACAAGACCAGTTTATTGAACTATTTATGAAAGCATACCATTACGTACGGTATGATTTATATGGCATTTGGGAGCATGGTTTTTGGTATGTGCTGCTTCCAGCGATAAAATATTGTGCCTCAACTTGCAACTTGGCCAGCTTTTAGGAGTACCTGAAATATCCATCGCAAACACAGCCATAAAATAAACATTATCAGCACGTAATGGATTACATATGGCTTATTCTCGCTTAATTGAGCATAATGTGCTATTTTTTGCATGCACTATTTTCTTATGCGCACATGGGTAAAAAACTGAAGTGCCAATTTCAAGTAAAGAACAGTGCAACAATACATAATGCAAAAACTTTATGAACTTCATAACGCAGATGCCTAATCCTTTTTGTGATTATAAGCCACATGTCGGACAATTTTGGCAATCCATCATAACTAGTCAATCTACAAGGTTCTACTTAGAAAGTCCCGATTATACTCAGCCTGGAATTCCAGCTAGCACTCTGATAGATTTCCAAAATAAGAAGTACCCTCTGGTTGGTTCTTAATATGGTTTTTTGAAAGGGACCGATTTTCTACAGTATGCCTGGACTTAGAATTTGGCATATTTGCAACCGTTCTTTCAATAATTTCTTTTGATTTTTTCTGCACGAAGAACCCTAGTCTCTTTCTATGTACAGTTTTGGAAGGCGCAGCTGCTTTGCCATTCGTCGTTTTATCACCAAATCTCTCCCCCTGGGATTCCTGGAGCCATTTGATGCCTGGTAGATGTACTGAACTGCGGGAGGACGGATTGCATGCACCATTGGGCTGAGCGTAAGTTTCTTGAGTTGCAGAATTCGGAGTTTGATAATATCCGCCCGATTCCAAAGAATCCTCAGCGTCATTGAGTGGGTCCAGTCTGATAAGACGGAATAATTGCTGCTGAAGAGTGCTCTGTTTTCAGGAAGTAAGCCTGGAGTAAGCGCATCAGACGAATCAAACAAGGAACAGCGTTATATGACAACCAAAACACCTCGAAATAAGTAATTAATTAGGCGTAGTGCAATGGTTCTGCTTTTATTAACCGTGGATCCGACAGAAAAATCCGTGAAGTCTGGATTGAAACGAGTGATGAGTGAACCTCTAAACTGTCTCCACTAACGAGCTGCATTATCTGGCGATTCTGTTGAATTAATAATCGTTGAATTCCGCTTAACTGCTCGCTAGCTCCAAGAGTTACACCAACATTCTTCTCGTCTGAGCATTGAACCTCTTTAATCTTCCCTGGCAAGCTTTTCTCACAGAACCCACGTTGGTAATGCTGCCGCTTTTGTGGCAACTTAGCAGGAACAGAAGAGAAACTCCGTTGGAGAGCCTGTTGGTCCATATCATGGCGGACAAGGGCTGTGATGCGCTGGAATTCATGCTCTCTGCAGGAAACAGTTGTGAATACGTCATAGCTAAAGGTTGCTCTCTGCGACGAAGACGAAAAAGAAGAAGCAGCCATATCTCTCTCTCTCTCTCGATCGATCGATCGATCGATCTACTCACTTTATTAAATGCGAAGAAACGCCCTGGTGCATTTAGATACCTCTCACACCCTCTCGCCTCTCCGCCACCTCGTCTCTCACTGGGACGAAGGGGATTACGCCCGGCATAGTGCATTGATCCCCACGTGTCCCTGGAGTAATCCGCTACTCCACTCCTGCCTGTTCTTGATTGCATACGCGTCACGTGTCCGGGCAACCAAAATTTATCCCAGAAATTTTTTATAGGATTTCTCAAAGGTGCCACCCCTGCCCGGTGCCAGCGACCGAGACTGCCCGGCGCTAGAGCCTGCACTTGCCCCTCGCCACTCCTGCCCCATGCGCGGCGCCACCCCTGCTTGCCCGGCGTCACCTGCGGCCACTGCCCGGCTCCACATGCAGTAGTGTGCCCGCCGAAATTCATTTTCAACGAGCACCCTGAGCCCGCCGGACAGAGAAAAAATGGGTCGGGCAGCCCACTCCACGTGTCGCAGAGGCACTCGAGCAGGCATTAACCCCCCCTCCCGTGCCAATAAGCGACTTCGCTCTCCCCTCTCTCCCTTTCTTAGCTCAACCACATGTAACACGCTCTGGAGGTTGCCTCCACAAACAGACTGAAGCGCAGGCATCCCAAAGGGAGCCGGGAACCACGACTTAGCTTCCCAGCCTTCAACTCTTGCCATCCAAACCCACTTGACATACAAGCAGCCAACTCGCCACCAACGATCAGACTTAACCAACTTGAAGTTCCAAAAACCAACTTTGAGATCCAACCTGATGTCATGCCAAATCGGGGGTCCCGATGTGGGTGACTTCCCTCCAAGCAAGCCGCCCGACATACATCAAACTTAACCAACTCGAAGCTTCGTTACAAACGAGTAACATCCATTCCAAGCAAGCGGTCTGACTTACATCAGACTTAACCAACTGAAAGCTTCGTCACGAGCGTTGGAAGCCAACCTGGCGCCACGCCAGACTGGACAACCATAAACAGGTAACTTCCACCCAAGCAAGCCATCCAACTCAGCCGACAGGTTAGAGCCCGTTCCCCAAGAGCTTAACCCATTCACGTTCATGCAAGGAGCACTCAGAATCACAAGCCGCGACAGATATGGAGACAACCAGTTCTTGGACCAAATGGTCCCGACAGCATACCGCTGGCGCCATGGACCGAATGGTCCCGACGGCATACCGCTGGCGGATACGACCCTCAGCTATGTGCCAACTTAAAAATTTTGAAGCGGCCTTACAACTGGCGCTTTTACCGAACACTGAAACCCAGAAGGTAATCAAAGTCCGTTTGAGGAAAATCCCACTTTATTGATAAATCTGAGTTACATTTCAAGTGTGTGACCGACCCTAGTCTCCGGGGCGCTAGCATGCCAAGGCGGGAGCCATGACAACATTCCAGCATTCTCTCTCTAGATTTTATTAATCCCCAGGTTTCCTTTAATCATGACTAGATCGTGTGAGGTGATTGCACATCAATCTGAGCTCTCTGGACTTCGCTAGAACCGATCAAAGATTTTCAGTGGACAATGCTGGCGCCAGTGGCGCCGGAAGTAAAGCTTGTAAAGGTAGCCTTACAACATCCACCCCACCTTTATAAAATCTGACGTCCTCATCAGATGTCAGATTAAAGTAAAGATGTCTCCCAATTAAAATAACTATACATTTAAGCTACTTGGCACAATACTCAATTTACTGGCCACTTTTTATTAACATTGAAACTGGCACACCACAAGTCGGAGGCTCAGCTCTTTGTACTGAAAAATTATATAACTTAAAATATCTCTTTGTCTGGGAAAAGCGTAGATTTTATATCGCTTTCTTAAAACCCAAGAACCTTATTAACTGGTGACAGAGGCCTTTCTTTGAAATGTTCGCCCCTGTCGCTTCTAACTTTCGACTTTGGAACTCCTTTGAGCTCCTGATTTGTCCTTGATGCACTTTGTGTTGAGCTCCCTGAGCTCCAGATTTGATCAGTTCCGCACAGGTATCAAGACTCCCTGAGCCAAAGGATTTATCGTTTGATTGCCCACTTTATGGTCCACTCCGTGCCTTGTTGCTTCTGCACCTTGATTTCTCTCCTTGTCCCAGCCTGATCTTGATACATTTCCTTCTTGGCTCTTTAAGGTAGGCAAAGATTGAGTACTCCGCAATGCACCTCTCACTTAGCTTGAAGTAGCTCTTTGAATCAGCCCAAATGTAACCATTGACCTCGTGGAAAGCCAAAGGGTCACACCAGTTTGATCCGCATACGAACTATCTCTTCGCGTTTGTTTGAAGCACCATGTCCGTCGTGCAAAACTTGACTTTCACAATTCCATCACTGGTCAGTTGTCTCACAGTCAAAACAAGAAGTGTACATCGAGCTTGGCTTCAAGTAGCTCTCTTTGAATCAGACACATGCACCCAGAGTTTGCACTAGTCCGATCTCAACACGAACTGTCCCTTAGCGTCCGTTCGAAATACCAAGTCTCTCATGCAAGACTCAACTTTCACAGTTCCTTCATTGATCAGCTGCCTTACACGTAACACCAGCCAGCGTACTCATATGTTTCCTCATCATTGTTGGTCCAGAGAAAGCCTATAACAAGCTTTCCTTTCCACAACAAAAACTTGTCAACTTATTAGGTCCAAAGTTCGCCAGTCTCCTCGTGTGAGTATGGCTAGGTCACCTTGAATTTGCCCCCGTTTTGATCAACTTTCATTCAAAATTTGCCCCAAGAGAGAGGTGTGTGTGATAGTTCTCCTCCACTTATTAAATCAGTTGATCGGACTTAGAGTAGAGTTCTTCAGACAAAAGGCCTTTCCAACACTTTGCTTCTCATCTGCTAGGATTATGGCTCGATCCAACTTGTTGCCAATCTCTGAAGAGGATCCTAAATTTTTTCCTTTGAGGAAAAACTCAACTGATACTGGATATCACCCATGCTCAGTGAGTTTCAGTTCCGAAGGTGGCCGTCCCAAAATGAAGACCAACTGCTCCATAGAAGATCTCCCCTGAAATTGCCCTTTCCAACTTTTGACTTCCTGCTTGCGTCTGGTGGGCGTTGTCGCAAATGAAACTAACCCAAAAAACAGGCTAGCCATCCATCCTTTGAAAACATTGAGTCGTTTCGTTGCCGTTCACGTGCGAGTACTTGACCTGCAAATCCGCCCCAGAGATTCTGTAGTCCTCTTTGTTTGATGGTATCAGCCTTCAAAAGAAAGGTTCCTTCTCGAGCCATCAGCTTCTTGTATCACAAGCAATCATGCAAACCAGACAAAGCACGAGTACTAAGACTCACCACAAATACATACAAGTAAGACACTCAGGCAGGTTTACTAACAAGTAACAAAGACAAGGTCCCCCCTTTGAGATGGTCCTGCCAACAGACCTTTGTCTGGCCGCGCCCATACAAATCGATCACAGAATCAGCCCACATAGGACACCCCTCCAACTATCCGTGCTTTCACCATTAAGCAGCACATTGCCTCAGTCACGTCCCACCACTTTTTGGTCGATAGCCCTTATAGCTAAACGAACGACAGTTATCCCGCACCGGCAGCTAACCACCCATGCTTTACACCTGAATTCGAGCAGCATCTCTGTATCAATGGTTAACCCGTACAGTTCGAATATGTCGCCCCGCACCCCACAAGCTCACACTGTGGGCAGCACCTTGCACAACAGTTGTCTTGATGAACCCCAAACAGTGGCCATTTCCGTGAGATCCGCATAGCTGACCAGCCAGTCGGCTCTGATACCACATGAAGCGTAGGCATCCCAAAGGGAGCCGGGAACCACGACTTAGCTTCCCAACCTTCAACTCTTGCCATCCAAACCCACTTGACATACAAGCAGCCAACTCGCCAACAACGATCAGACTTAACCAACTTGAAGTTCCGAAAACCAACTTTGAGATCCAACCTGGCGCCATGCCAGATTGGGAGTCCCGATGTGGGTGACTTTCCTCCAAGCAAGCCACCCGACATACGTCAAACTTAACCAACTCGAAGCTTCGTTACAAACGAGTAACATCCATTCCAAGCAAGCGGTCTGACTTACATCAGACTTAACCAACTGAAAGCTTCGTCACGAGCGCTAGAAGCCAACCTGGCGCCACGCCATACTGGACAACCATAAATAGGTAACTTCCACCCAAGCAAAGCCATCCAACTCAGCCGACAGGTTAGAGCCCGTTCCCCAAGCCATTCATGTTCATGCAAGGAACACTCAGAACCACAAGCCGCGACAGATATGGAGACAACCAGTTCCTGGACCAAATGGTCCCGACAGCATACTGCTGGCGCCACGTACCGAATGGTCCTGACGGCATACCGCTGGCGTCCCGGGATACGACCCTCAGCTATGTGCCAACTTAAAAATTTTGAAGCGGCCTTACAACTGGCGCTTTTACCGAACACTGAAACCCAGAAGGTGATCAGAGTCAGTTTGAGGAAAATCCCACTTTATTGATAAATCTGAGAAGGTTACATTTCAAGTGTGTGACGGACCCTAGTCTCCGGGGCGCTAGCATGCCAAGGCGGGAGCCATGACAACATTCCAGCAAGGGAGGTTGAGACTTGGTTGGAACTCGCCCTGAGTCGCAACCCGCACTCCCCTATAGTATTGGTGGGATTCGGCACCCCCCCTCATACCAAGCACTCTACCCAGGCTAATAAAGCACATTTTTCTCTCTCTAGAAAGTCATTTTCTCTCTCTAGATTTTATTGATCCCAGGCTTCCTTTAATCATGACTAGATCGTGTGAGGTGATTGCACATCGATATGAGCTCTCTGGACTTCGCTAGAACCGATCAAAGATTTTCACCCATAGGAACTTGGCGCCGGCTGGATTCTGGTCACAGTGGCGCCGGGAGCAGCAGGGGCACTGCTGGCGCCGGGGACAATGCTGGCGCCAGTGGCGCCGGAAGTAAAGCTTGTAAAGGTAGCCTTACAACACAGACCATTTGCCACATGTGGGAGGTAAGCCACAATTTGGCCCACCGAAAGTTGATGGGAAGGGCATGCCACTTTGGGCGCCGTCAAGCACGTTGTGGGCCACACATTTTTTTTTAAATAGTGGCTGCAAATGTCATGGGGCAACCAAAAGATAATCCCACAACCATTTATGGAAGGTTGTTAGGGGGCCATATATATGCAAACATGCCCATCTACTCACATGAGGGTGTGTCCGGGAGAAGGTGGCAGTCTTCGTGCCTGGGACCTGTGTTGCGCCGGCGCCTCAAAGGGCGCTGGGACTTGAGCGGTTTCCCCAACACGCGCTTAAGTTTAACATTCATCCATCATGCACTTACGTAAAAGCCAACTCAGAATCGTAACAAGCTTAACCATGCAGACTTAAGAAAACTGGAATCCCAACCAACCCGAAAGCCAACTCAGAATCCGTCCCCAAAAGGTAACCAAAGGCAAAGACAAGCCACACATGAAACCCAAGGCATAGTGGTCGCCAAACTGACCAATTGGCATAGCGGCAAGCTGTTGTAAAGCTGACTTGGGTGCACCCAGCGTGCCCTGTAAGACTCAAAGGGGTGACACTCCTTAAGGTCCCAGAGCAAGTTAGAATGTCAAGGACTGAGCCTCCGACCTGTGGTGAGCCAGTCAAGTAGTCACAAAGTCATGAGCTAGCTCTGGAGCTCGAGTCATGGCCTAGTCAGGAAAGCAGGTTGATTCGGCCGCCGGGACGGCTCCCGGGACCCATGTCCGGGAGCCAGACTGATTCTGCCAGGCTTGCCAGGCTTAATCAGCAAAATAAAAACTAAGTCCTAAAAAGCGTGCTTTACCAGAAAGCACTATGTTTCAAACCAGAGGGGGTGCGCCGAATCACAGCAGAACTATAGGGGGAGTCCGGCAGACAGAAACTTGGGCAGCTCAACCAGCGCCAGGAATCCAGTCGCCAGGTCTCAGCTCCCTCTACCAGCACGAGCCAGGCACAATGCCCAGCACGTGTTGGTGGCCCCGAGACCGGTCAGTCTATGTATGAATGTAACCTCTTCCAAATCTAATAAAGTTGATCCTTGGGGATGATTACCATTTCGGTTTCGCCTCCGGGACTGGTCCAAGTGGAAGGACCCTTACTACAACCTTTTTGCGTCGCTGGCGCCTAAGGGTCCCTGTCATCGACATGGGGCTTGCCGCTATGCCAATTGGTCAGTTTGGCGACCACTATGCCTTGGGTTTCATGTGTGGCTTGTCTTTGCCTTTGGTTACCTTTTGGGGACGGATTCTGAGTTGGCTTTCGGGTTGGTTGGGATTCCAGTTTTCTTAAGTCTGAATGGTTAAGCTTGTTACGATTCTGAGTTGGCTTTTACGTAAGTGCATGATGGATGAATGTTAGACTTAAGCACGTGTTGGGGGGAACCGCTCAAGTCCCAGCGCCCTTTGAGGCGCCGGCGTAACACAAGCCCCATGTTGATGACAGGGACCCTTAGGCGCCAGCGACGCAAAAAGGTTGTAGTAAGGGTCCTTCCACTTGGACCAGTCCCGGAGGCGAAACCGAAATGGTAATCATCCCCAAGTATCAACTTTATTAGATTTGGAAGAGGTTACATTCATACATAGACTGACCGGTCTCGGGGCCACCAACACGTGCTGGGCATTGTGCCTGGCTCGTGCTGGTAGAGGGAGCTGAGACCTGGCGACTGGATTCCTGGCGCTGGTTGAGCTGCCCAAGTTTCTGTCTGCCGGACTCCCCCTATAGTTCTGCTGTGATTCGGCGCACCCCCTCTGTTCTGAAACATAGTGCTTTCTGGTAAAGCACGCTTTTTGGGACTTAGTTTTTATTTTGCTGATTAAGCCTGGCAAGCCTGGCAGAATCAGTCTGGCTCTCGGACATGGGTCCCGGGAGCCGTTCCGGTGGCAGAATCAACTTGCTTCCTGACTAGGCCATGACTCGAGCTCCAGAGCTAGCTCATGACTTGTGACTACTTGACTGGCTCACCACAGGTCGGAGGCTCAGTCCTTGACATTCTAACTTGCTCTGGGACTTTAGGGAGTGTCACCCCTTAGAGTCTTACAGGGCACGTTGGGTGCACCTGAGTCAGCTTTACAACAACCTAGGGGCGGACTTGCCTGGGAGCAATGGCACCATGCTTGGCTGTTGTAAAGCTACCTTTACAAGCTTTACTTCCAGTGCCATCGGCGCCAGCTATGTCCCCAGCGCCAACAGCGCCCCTGCTGCTCCCGGCGCCAACGTCATCGGCGCCACTCCCGGCGCCACTGTGACCAGAATCCAGCCGGCCCAAGTTCCTATGGCTGAAAATCTTTGATCGGTTCTAGCGGAGTCCAGAGAGCTCAGATCGATGTGCAATCACCTCACACGATCTAGGCATGATTAAAGGAAGCCTGGGGATCAATAAAATCTAGAGAGAGAAAATGACTTTTTAGAAAAAGAAAATCCTAGAGAGAGAAAAACATGCTTTACCAGCTTGGGTAGAGTGCTTGGTATGAGGGGGTTCCGAATCACACCAATACTATAGGGGAGTGCGGGTTGCGACTCAGGGCGAGCTCCAACCAAGTCTCAACCTCCCTTGCTGGAATGTTGTCATGGCTCTCGCCTTGGCATGCTAGCGTCCCGAAGACTAGGGTCGGTCACACACTTGAAATGTAAACTTCTCAGATTTATCAATAAAGTGGGATTTTCCTCAAACTGACTCTAATTACCTTCTGGGTTTCAGTGTTCGGTAAAAGCGCCAGTTGTAAGGCCGCTTTCAAAATTTTTAACTTGGCACATAGCTGAGGGTCGTATCCCGGGACGCCAGCGGTATGCCGTCGGGACCATTCGGTCCGTGGCGCCAGCGGTATGCTGTCGGGACCATTTGGTCCAGGAACTGGTTGTTTCCATATCTGTCGCGGCTTGTGGTTCTGAGTGTTCTTTGCATGAACGTGAATGGGTTAAGCTCTTGGGGAACGGGCTCTAACCTGTCGGCTGAGTTGGATGGCTTGCTTGGGTGGACGTTACCTGTTTATGGCTGTCCAGTCTAGCGTGGCGCCAGGTTGGCTTCTAGCGCTCGTGACGAAGCTTTCAGTTGGTTAAGTCTGATGTAAGTCAGACCGCTTGCTTGGAATGGATGTTACTCGTTTGTAACGAAGCTTCGAGTTGTTTAAGTTTGATGTATGTCGGGCGGCTTGCTTGGAGGGAAGTCACCCACATCGGGACCCCCGATCTGGCATGGCGCCAGGTTGGATCTCAATGTTGGTTTTCGGAACTTCAAGTTGGTTAAGTCTGATCGTTGTTGGCAAGTTGGCTGCTTGTATGTCAAGTGGGTTTGGATGGCAAGAGTTGAAGGCTGGGAAGCTAAGTCGTGGTTCCCGGCTCCCTTTGGGATGCCTGCGCTACATGTGGTATCAGAGCCGACTGGCCGATCAGCTATGCGGATCTCACGGAAATGGCCACGGTTTGGGGTTCATCAAGACAACTGTTGTGCAAGGTGCTGCCCACAGTGTAAGCACGGTCAGTTCTCGCGGTTCGGGCCTGGCGCTGTCTGCACGTAGGACGGATGAGGCAAAGTGCTGCCTAGGGAGGTGAAAGCACGGTCTGTACCTTGTGGGGTGCGGGGCGACATATTCGAACTGTACGGGTTAACCATTGATACAGAGATGCTGCTCGAATTCGGGTGTAAAGCACGGGTGGTTAGCTGCCGGTGCGGGATAGCTGCCGATCGTTTAGCTATAAGGGCTATCGACCAAAAAGTGGTGGGGCGTGACTGAGGCAATGTGCTGCTTGCTTAATGGTGAAAGCACGGATAGTTGGAGGGGTGTCCTATGTGGGCTGATTCCGTGATCGATTTGTATGGGCGCGGCCAGGCAAAGGTCCGTTGGCAGGACCATCTCAAAGGGGGACCTTGTCTTTGTTACTTGTTAGTAAACCTGCCTGAGTGTCTTACTTGTATGTATTCGTGGTGAGTCTTAGTACTCGTGCTTTGCCTGGTTTGCATGATTGCTTGTGATACAAGGAGCTGATGGCTCGAGAAAGAACCTTTTCTTTTGAAGGCTGATACCATCAAACAAAGAGGACTACAGAATCTATGGGGCGGATTTGCAGTTCAAGTACTCACACGTGAACGACAACGAAACGACTCAATGTTTGCAAAGGATGGATGGCTAGCCTGTTTCTTGGGTTAGTTTTATTTGCAACAACGCCCACCAGATGCAAGCAGGAAGTCAAAAGTTGGAAAGGGCCATTTCAGGGGAAATCTTCTATGGAGCAGTTGGTCTTCATTTTGGGACGGCCACCTTCGGAACTGAAACTCACTGAGCATGGGCGATATCCAGAATCTGTGCGGTGGATTTGCAGTTCAAGTACTCGCACGTGAACGACAACGAAATGACTCAATGTTTGCAAAGGATGGATGGCTAGCCTGTTTCTTGGGTTAGTTTCATTTGTGACAACGCCCACCAGACGCAAGCAGGAAGTCAAAAGTTGGAAAGGGCAATTTTAGGGGAGATCTTCTGTAGCAGTTGGTCTTCATTTTGGGACGGCCACCTTCGGAACTGAAACTCACTGACCATGGGTGATATCCAGTATCAGTTGGGTTTTTCCTCAAAGGGGAAAAGACTAGGATCCTCTTCAAGAGATTGGCAACAAGTTGGATTGAGCCATAATCCTAGCAGATGGGAAGCAAAGTGTTGGAAAGGCTTTTTGTCCGAAGAACTCTACTCTAAGTCCGATCAGCTGATTTTATAAGTGGAGGGGAACTATCACACACACCTCTCTCTTGGGGCAAATTTTGAATGAAAGTTGATCAAAATGGGGGCAAATTCAAGGTGACCTAGCCATACTCACACGAGGAGACTGGCGAACTTTGGACCTAATAAGTTGACAAGTTTTTGTTGTGGAAAGGAAAGTTTGTTATAGGCTTTCTCTGGACCAGTGTTGTAAAGCTACCTTTACAAGCTTTACTTCCGGCGCCATTGGCGCCAGCTATGTCCCCGGCGCCAGCAGCGCCCCTGCTGCTCCCGACGCCAACGGCGCCGGCGCCACTGTGACCAGAATCCAGCCGGCGCCAAGTTCCTATGGCTGAAAATCTTTGATCGGTTCTAGCGAAGTCCAGAGAGCTCAGATCGATGTGCAATCACCTCACACGATCTAGGCATGATTAAAGGAAGCCTGAGGATCAATAAAATCTAGAGAGAGAAATGACTTTCTAGAAAGAGAAAATTCTAGAGAGAGAAAAACGTGCTTTACCAGCTTGGGTAGAGTGCTTGGTATGAGGGGGGGTGCCGAATCACACCAACACTATAGGGGAGTGCGGGTTGCGACTCAGGGCGAGCTCCAACCAAGTCTCACCCTCCCTTGCTGGAATGTTGTCATGGCTCTCGCCTTGGCATGCTAGCGCCCCGGAGACTAGGGTCAGGTCACACACTTGAAATGTAACCTTCTCAGATTTATCAATAAAGTGGGATTTTCCTCAAACTGACTCTGATTACCTTCTGGGTTTCAGTGTTCGGTAAAAGCGCCAGTTGTAAGGCCGCTTTCAAAATTTTTAACTTGGCACATAGCTGAGGGTCGTATCCCGGGACGCCAGCGGTATGCCGTCGGGACCATTCGGTCCGTGGCGCCAGCGGTATGCTGTCGGGACCATTTGGTCCAGGAACTGGTTGTTCCCATATCTGTCGCGGCTTGTGGTTCTGAGTATTCCTTGCATGAACGTGAATGGGTTAAGCTCTTGGGGAACGGGCTCTAACCTGTCGGCTGAGTTGTATGGCTTGCTTGGGTGGATGTTACCTGTTTATGGCTGTCCAGTCTGGCGTGGCGCCAGGTTGGCTTCCAGCGCTCGTGACGAAGCTTTCAGTTGGTTAAGTCTGATGTAAGTCAGACCGCTTGCTTGGAATGGATGTTACTCGTTTGTAACGAAGCTTCGAGTTGGTTAAGTTTGATGTATGTCGGGCGGCTTGCTTGGAGGGAAGTCACCCACGTCGGGACCCCCGATCTGGCATGGCGCCAGGTTGGATCTCAATGTTGGTTTTCGGAACTTCAAGTTGGTTAAGTCTGATCGTTGTTGGTGAGTTGGCTGCTTGTATGTCAAGTGGGTTTGGATGGCAAGAGTTGAAGGCTGGGAAGCTAAGTCGTGGTTCCCGGCTCCCTTTGGGATGCCTGCGCTACATGTGGTATCAGAGCCGACCGGCCGGTCAGCTATGCGAATCTCACGGAAATGGCCACGGTTTGGGGTTCATCAAGACAACTGTTGTGCAAAGTGCTGCCCACAGTGTAAGCACGGGTGCGTCCACGGTCGGGGTGGTTGGCAGGACGGGGGCTTGATGAGTCAAAGTGCTGCCCTTGAGGTGTAAGCACGGTCAGTTTCCGCGGTTCGGGCCTGGCGCCGTCTGCACGTAGGACAGATGAGGCAATGTGCTGCCATTAGGATGGTGTAAGCACGGTCTGTGCCTTGTGGGGTGCGGGGTGACATATTCGCGATGGCCACCGTTCGTTTAGCTATAAGGGCTATCGACCAAATTTGGTGGGGGCGTTACTGAGGCAATGTGCTGCCTAACGGTGAAAGCACGAGTGCGTCCACGATTTGGGTGGTATGCTGCCGATCGTTTAGCTATAAGGGCTATCGACTAAATTTGGTGGGGGCGTTACTGAGGCAATGTGCTGCCTAACGGTGAAAGCACGGGTGCGTCCACGGGGTTGGTATATTCAAGGATAACTGCCATTCATTTAGCTATAAGGGCTATCGGCCAAATTTGGTGGGGGCGTTACTGAGGCAATGTGCTGCCTAACGGTGAAAGCACGGGTGCGTCCACGATTGGGGGGTACGCTGCCGATCGTTTAGCTATAAGGGCTATCGACTAGATTTGGTGGGGGCGTTACTGAGGCAATGTGCTGCCTGACGGTGAAAGCACGGGTGCGTCCACGGGGGTGGTATATTCAAGGATAGCTGCCGATCGTTTAGCTATAAGGGCTATCGACCAAAAAGTGGTGGGGCGTGACTGAGGCAATGTGCTGCTTAATGGTGAAAGCACGGATGGTTGGAGGGGTGTTCTATGTGGGCTGATTCTGTGATCGATTTGTATGGGCGCAGCCAGGCAAAGGTCCGTTGGCAGGACCATCTCAAAGGGGGACCTTGTCTTTGTTACTTGTTAGTAAACCTGCCTGAGTGTCTTACTTGTACGTATTCGTGGTGAGTCTTAGTACTCGTGCTTTGTCTGGTTTGCATGATTGCTTGTGATACAAGGAGCTGATGGCTCGAGAAGGAACCTTTTCTTTTGAAGGCTGATACCATCAAACAAAGAGGACTACAGAATCTGTGGGGCGGATTTGCAGTTCAAGTACTCACACGTGAACGACAACGAAACGACTCAATGTTTGCAAAGGATGGATGGCTAGCCTATTTCTTGGGTTAGTTTCATTTGCGACAACGCCCACCAGACGCAAGCAGGAAGTCAAAAGTTGGAAAGGGCCATTTCAGGGGAGATCTTCTATGGAGCAGTTGGTCTTCATTTTGGGACGGCCACCTTCGGAACTGAAACTCACTGAGCATGGGCGATATCCAGACGGCGCCTAGGGATTGCTGACCTCCTTGTGGTCCCACTGGTAACACCTTCGGGTGGCTAATAGCAATCCTGGACCCTTGGTAGGGGACAAGCTGTCACCGTTGGGTGTTTTTTTGTCCCCTCCCCGGGGGTCTTCTGTCTGCTTCTGTGCAATTGTGCTTTTGGATTGGGTTTGGTTGAGTTCAAAATAGCTTGCTTGGTTGGTCTCTAACACTCGATTGGCCCCGTACTCAATTCAGGTTAGTACACGGTTGGACTACTAAGGAGCGCTAAGGTGAGGACTTGCGGTTAAAGGACCCTTGTCGTGGGTGGACCTCTGGTAAGTATTCGTTTGGGGTGGCTAGTTTCATTTGTCTGTCAACTATTCTATCTCACTTAGTTGGACTCGGAACGTTAGCGTGTGAGGAGTCTCGGAGACCTTGTGCTCACCATGGGACGGCCCCCTGCTCGTGTTTGCAAATTAGTTTCTGGGTCGGTGATTCGCCCCGGGGCAGCTAAAGCTTTCCAACATTTTGCTGATGAACAGTTGGTTGAACCGCTTCGGAGATTGGTAGTTTGGGAGGCTGGCACCTTTTCTAGAAAAGCCTTTGGCGACCTCTTGAAACAGGTTCTGCCCTTCAGCTTGTTTAGGAGTGTGGTTAAGTGGCAGGATGTTACTCAGCCGGGGGGAACTAAGTTCCGTCGGTTTGATGTGTACATTCGCGGCGATACCCGTGACTTTCTTGAGGCGATACGTTGCTATAGGAAGCTCCGCCTATTTGCACGTGTTTATCGCAATTACCATGACCGAGGCGGGCGATGTCGCCCAGTTCCACCCATGCCAAAAGTGAGACCGGAGGTGAATGGATTGATGACCCTTAACATCAATGGTATCTCAGGTAGGCGGACGGAAGTGGCTTTACTTCTCAGGAGGGAGCGCCTAGCTTGCCTCGCACTACAGGAGACTCGGGCCTACGCCGGGAGTTGGCCTCTAAATTTTCATGAGTACTTTGTGTTTGAGCGCCCCGCCCGTAAGGGTGATACCGGAGAGCAGGGGAGTGGCCCTAGCTATTCATAAGAGTCTGGTGGCCTTCCCGGTCGGGGTGGAGCACCCGAACTGGATCCTCGTGCAGGTATCTGGTGCAAGGCTAGGAAGTAAGTCATGGATACTGGGTGGAGTATATGTACCACAAAAACAGCTGGGCCCCGCCAGGCGTAGCATGCTTTGTCAGCTTTCTAAAGCTCTTAAAGCGGCTGCTAACGGTGACCACCCGATTGCTATCATGGGAGATTGGAACATGTCTCTGAAGGCAATCAACCTATGGGTGATGAAATTCAATGGCTATCTGTCAATATTTCAAGTGGCGGGCTCCCCCTCCTCGTTACACACAAAAACGGGCAAGGGACGAACGGCGATAGATCATTTTTTGGTCAATTCATCTGCCCGTGACCTCCTTTCCCGCCCTAAAGTGGACCGAAATTGTGACCTGAGTGACCATTGGCCGGTGTTGTCTCGAGTGCGCTCTAGCAAATCTTTTCCTAATCCTACCCCCCCGCAACCCATCCCGCCGAATTTTGATCGCTCTCGGCTTAAATTCGTGCGTAGAGAGGTGTTGCTTCACCCAGGGTGGGGTGAGTTGGACCGGGTGATTTCCGATCCTACCTCTGAACTGCATATGGAAACACTTTGCGGCATGTTCCAAGAGACCTCCTTGAGAGTAGCCAAGGAAATAGGGGTTCTGACACCGCCGCTCCCTAAAAAGACGGTGGGGCTGGCCTCTAATGCCATTCGGCACGCTCTGAAGCGTCGTTCTCAGGCCTGGGCTCTTCTTCGTTTACATGGCAGTATTGAGAGCTGGAATAAATGGCAAGAAGAAGCAGCAAGGGTGAAGCTTCTCCTTCAAGTTGCCTCGGCCAAGAATTTCGACAGAATAATTGAAAGAGGTAAAATGCTCGCGAGATCGGGGGATTATAAGCAGTTTTGGAGATGGCTCAAAAACCTCATGGGGAGGCGGAGCGGTGTTGGGGGTTGCCAACCAATGACGGATAAAGCAGGACAGCTCCAAGCTTGTCCTGACCGCATCCTAAGAATTTGGCACGAGCACTACTCTTCCCTCTTGAGGGATTCCTCGGGGCACAGTTTGGATCCTGGCTTCTGGCATCAACATTCGGTTACACAGAGTAGGCATCTCCATGAGATCAACGGTGCACTCTCGTGGGGTGAGGTTATTCGCTTTGTCCGCAAGGCAAAGTCAAACAAGGCACCAGGGGTTGACCTGTTACCGGCGGAGTGGTTTAAGTGTATACTGGAGGATCCAGAGGGGCCCCAAACCCCTATGACCAGAGCCCTGATGGCGTTGATGACTAGAATGTGGGAAACAGGGCGGATCCCCGAAGCATTGAATACCTCGATCTTGGTCTCGATCCCGAAAAAAGGTGATCTTTCAAGGGCGGACAACTATCGGGGCATTTCTTTGATTCCCGTTGCACTTAAAATCCTTACTTCGATATTGGTTGGTCGCTTGGCGGGATCCCTTGAGAGCGATGGGTTTTTTCTCCGAGGCCAAGCGGGATTCAGAAAACTGGAGGAGTGCGCGGGCCAAGTTGTCTCGCTTCAGGAAATCATCCTTCGACGCAGAAACAATGGCCTGCCTACTTTTGCGGCGTTCATCGATTTCCGTAAGGCTTATGACATGGTCCCTCACGGGGCTCTCCTCCACAAATTAGCAGCGGCGGGGGTATGCGGCAGAATGTTGGATTTTTTTAAGGGATTGTATGCACACTCAAGCGTGAAAGTTAGAGTCGGGAGTGGTCTGTCAGAGCCAATTCCGGTGCAAAGGGGAGTTCGGCAGGGATGCCCAGCCTCACCTACCCTGTTCAACATTTTTATTAATGATATCATTGACGAAAATGTGGCGCTTGGTGTTCTGGTGCCTGGCCTTGGTAAGAAGATACAAGCCTTACTCTACGCGGATGATGTTGTGCTTTTGGCCGACAGCCCTCAGAAGCTCCAGGAAGCATTGAATCGGATTTTTGCTTGGGCCACCAAGTGGGAGATGGACTTCGGGTATGACAAGTGCCAAGTCATGATCTGGAGCCCTAATAGGAATTTGGGGAGGGACTTTAGCTTTTTTCTCGGAACCACACAGTTGCAGCAGTGCCAGAGTTATAAATATTTGGGGGTCACACTGACCCCAGATTGGAATATTAGGGAGGCGATCAAGATAGACACGCCTCTGGGTTGAAAGCACTGAATGGCATGAGACATCTTCTGGTCTCCAGAAGAGTCCCGATGAATTCGAGAATCCTCCTCATTAAGGTGGTGTTGGTTCCGGTTCTTGCTTTCGGTGCTGAGCTCTTTGGAATGCACGATCAAAAGTCTTTTAACTCCCTCCAAGGCATCATCAATACCGCTGTAAAATGGACGTTGGGGAAGGCCGGAAAATCCACGTCTGTGTGTTCCTCAGTCATTTGTCGTGAGTTCAATATCCCCCCTCTCGCGGCGTCCTTTGCCTCGCACCGCATCCGGATCCTGAATAAGTTACCCTCGCTTCATACTTGGGCGCCACTACTGGTGGCGAGCTCTCCAAAAGTCGCTTTTAAGTCGGGTTCCAAATGGACCTGGCTCCAACGCACGAGTAATTGGATGAACAAGTTTACCTCGAAGGAGCAAAGGAACGAGAAGGGGGTAAAGATGAGCACGTGGGACAGGTGGGACATACAACGCGGGAGCATCGGCCTCTCCAACTATATCAAACACGGTTTTTTGGCCTCTAGGAAATACCTAGCCCGAGGGGGGCTGAAGGGGAACAAAGTTAACCGTGGCCTTAGACTGCTTGCGCTTCTAAGGATGGGAGGGCTGGTACTTAACCAACGTGCCATCCGGTTCGGCATTGCTGATCCGTGTATCCGGGACACTTGCGTTATGTGTGGGGAAGATGGGAAGGGGGACTGTATAGGGCATTTGCTCTTGTCATGCCCAGCCCTTTCCGAGCACAGGAAACGGCTCCTGCAACCAGCCATCGATTGGCTTAACGATCGCAATTTGGGTACCCTCGCTGTTGAGAAAAAGTGGCCTGTGCTGGCGGGTGGCCACATAGGCGGAATAAGGTTACCCATGTGGGGAGGAGTCCCGGGCAAAAATACTCCGAAGTGGGGATACGAACGGATGGCCGAATTTCTGGCTGAAGTCATTCCCCTACTAATGAAGAAATTTGCCAATAGTCGAGTGAGAACTACCCATCCTCCGGCTGCTGGTAGTGGCACAGGGTCTGGGGGATCATTGTAAGTGGTCGATTTGTACCGTATGAGGGACGGTCCCGGTGGGTTGGCTCGGAGGCGGGATTGGCGCGTGCGACTATGGTCGCACTTTTTGGCAGTCAGAGGCCCCTCTGTTCTGCATCACGGACTGAACCGGGGTAACCTGGGGAGGTCGCGACTGTCGCCCCTGGGTAGCCGCTGGGCTCTGAGTAATCAGGCTCTTTGGGGGGACCCTTTCCCCATAGCATGCCAATGCACCGTGAGTGTTGGGCACTTGCCTTGTCGCACTATGCCATTTGTTGCACACCCTAGTGCGGCGGTCCAGCCTCCGCTTGGGTTTAGTGGGTGAGACCCCCACACGGCCTGCACCTACGCGGTGTTGGTGCCTACCACCTCGCCTGTTGGGGGCGGCCGCGGTCGAACGCGGGAGGAAAATCCGAAGGGAAGCAAATTGCGGCCCGACGGTAATAACTCTGGTGCATGGGTTTTCCCTGCAACGTCTATGGAGGCTTGCAAAAAAAAAAAAAAAAAATTTGCAGTTCAAGTACTCGCACGTGAACGACAACGAAATGACTCAATGTTTGCAAAGGATGGATGGCTAGCTTGTTTCTTGGGTTAGTTTCATTTGCGACAACGCCCACCAGACGCAAGCAGGAAGTCAAAAGTTGGAAAGGGCAATTTCAGGGGAGATCTTCTATAGCAGTTGGTCTTCATTTTGGGACGGCCACCTTCGGAACTGAAACTCACTGAGCATGGGTGATATCCAGTATCAGTTGGGTTTTTCCTCAAAGGGGAAAAGACTAGGATCCTCTTCAGAGATTGGCAACAAGTTGGATCGAGCCATAATCCTAGCAGATGGGAAGCAAAGTGTTGGAAAGGCTTTTTGTCCGAAGAACTCTACTCTAAGTCCGATCAGCTGATTTATTAAGTGGACGGGAACTATCACACACACCTCTCTCTTGGGGCAAATTTTGAATGAAAGTTGATCAAAATGGGGGCAAATTCAAGGTGACCTAGCCATACTCACACGAGGAGACTGGCGAACTTTGGACCTAATAAGTTACAAGTTTTTGTTGTGGAAAGGAAAGTTTGTTATAGGCTTTCTCTGGACCAGCAATGATGAGGAAACATATGAGTACGCTGGCTTGTGTTACGTGTAAGGCAGCTGATCAATGAAGGAACTGTGAAAGTTGAGTCTTGCATGAGAGACTTAGTATTTCGAACGGACGCTAAGGGACAGTTCGCGTTGAGATCGGATTAGTGCAAACTCTGGGTGCATGTTTCTGATTCAAAGAGAGCTACTTGAAGCCAAGCTCGATGTACACTTCTTGTTTTGACTGTGAGGCAACTAACCAGTGATGGAATTGTGAAAGTCAAGTTTTGCGCGACGGACATGGTGCTTCAAACAAACGCGAAGAGATAGTTCGGATGCGGATCAAACTGGTGCGACCCTTTGGCTTTCCACGAGGTCAATGGTTACATTTGGGCTGATTCAAAGAGCTACTTCAAGCTAAGTGAGAGGTGCATTGCGGAGTACTCAATCTTTGCCTACCTTAAAGAGCCAAGATGGAAAAGTATCAAGATCAGGTTTGGACAAGGAGAGAAATCAAGGTGCAGAAGCAACAAGGCACGGAGTGGACAATAAAGTGAGCAATCAAACGATAAATCCTTCGGCTCAGGGAGCCTTGATACCTGTGCGGAACTGAACAAATCTGGAGCTCAGGGAGCTCAACACAAAGTGCATCAAGGACAAATCAGGAGTTCAAAGGAGTTCCAAAGTCGAAAGTCAGAAGCGACAGGGGCGAACATTTCAAAGAAAGGCCTCTGTCACCAGTTAATAAGGTTCTTGGGTTTTACAAAAGCGATATCAAATCTACGCTTTTCCCAGACAAAGATATATTTTCAAGTTATGTAATTTTTCAGTACAAAGAGCTGAGCCTCCGACTTGTGGTGTGCCAGCTTCAATGTTAATAAAAAGTGGCCAGTAAATTGAGTACTGTGCCAAGTAGCTTAAATGTATAGTTATTTTAATTGGGAGACACCTTTACTTTAATCTGACATCTGATGAGGACATCAGATTTTATAAAGGTGGGGTGGATGTTGTAAAGCTACCTTTACAAGCTTTACTTCCGGCGCCATCGGCGCCAGCTATGTCCCCGGCGCCAGCAGCGCCCCTGCTGCTCCCGACGCCAACGGCGCCAGCGCCACTGTGACCAGAATCTAGCCGGCGCCAAGTTCCTATGGCTGAAAATCTTTGATCGGTTCTAGCGAAGTCCAGAGAGCTCAGATCGATGTGCAATCACCTCACACGATCTAGGCATGACTAAAGGAAGCCTGGGGATCAATAAAATCTAGAGAGAGAAAATGACTTTCTAGAAAGAGAAAATCCTAGAGAGAGAAAAACGTTCTTTACCAGCTTGGGTAGAGTGCTTGGTATGAGGGGGGTGCCGAATCACACCAATACTATAGGGGAGTGCGGGTTGCGACTCAGGGCGAGCTCCAACCAAGTCTCAGCCTCCCTTGCTGGAATGTTGTCATGGCTCTCGCCTTGGCATGCTAGCGCCCCGGAGACTAGGGTCGGTCACACACTTGAAATGTAACCTTCTCAGATTTATCAATAAAGTGGGATTTTCCTCAAACTGACTCTGATTACCTTCTGGGTTTCAGTGTTCGGTAAAAGCGCCAGTTGTAAGGCCGCTTTCAAAATTTTTAACTTGGCACATAGCTGAGGGTCGTATCCCGGGACGCCAGCGGTATGCCGTCGGGACCATTCGGTCCGTGGCGCCAGCGGTATGCTGTCGGGACCATTTGGTCCAGGAACTGGTTGTTTCCATATTTGTCGCGGCTTGTGGTTCTGAGTATTCCTTGCATGAACGTGAATGGGTTAAGCTCTTGGGGAACGGGCTCTAACCTGTCGGCTGAGTTGGATGGCTTGCTTGGGTGGATGTTACCTGTTTATGGCTGTCCAGTCTGGCGTGGCGCCAGGTTGGCTTCCAGCGCTCGTGACGAAGCTTTCAGTTGGTTAAGTCTGATGTAAGTCAGACCGCTTGCCTGGAATGGATGTTACTCGTTTGTAACGAAGCTTCGAGTTGGTTAAGTTTGATGTATGTCGGGCGGCTTGCTTGGAGGGAAGTCACCCACATCGGGACCCCCGATCTGGCATGGCGCCAGGTTGGATCTCAATGTTGGTTTTCGGAACTTCAAGCTGGTTAAGTCTGATCGTTGTTGGCGAGTTGGCTGCTTGTATGTCAAGTGGGTTTGGATGGCAAGAGTTGAAGGCTGGGAAGCTAAGTCGTGGTTCCCGGCTCCCTTTGGGATGCCTGCGCTACATCGGCACCCAGTGCCCGCTGCCCCTAAGCTGGGCTGCGTTGCCCATCGCCTGGCACGAGCTGCGTGGGAGCCAGGGCCCGTTGCCCGAAAGCGGGCATCGGCACCCGTAAGGCTATTTTCCTGGGCAAGGTACATTTGGGCAAGTCGGGCACCGGGAGCCACATGGCGCCTCCTGATTGCGTCGGGCCCAAAGGCACCACACGTGTGTGTGCTTGCCTTGGAGCCCCATCACCAAAGTTGGCCAAGAGGGAGCCAAAGGGCTAGAGACATGTCAACAAGTCGTCAAAAATCAACATAGGTTGCCAAAAGTGTCCAAAAGTTTGTCCAAAGGTTGTGAAGTTGGCCAAAGGGGGCAGGTTGCTTGGAAGTTGGCCAAAAATTGCTTGGAATTTAAGCAACGTTGGAAATGTGCCTGAAAGTTATAATATGATAGTTGCCTTTGGAGGTATGCATACCTCTTGCCTCTGGTGCAATTTTGAGGCTACCTCTGGAGGCAGGCAAGAGAAAATATCCTAAGATTATGCTCTCTTGTCTCCGACATGTAGTTGAGTTCTCTCTTAGCCTAGCCGCATGTCGCAGGCTGCCTTTGGAGGCGACCTCCGGCATCTACCACATGTTGGAGATAGCCATAAATTGCGACCTCGTGTCACATCCACAATGCAACTCATGGCCCAAAAATTAGACGTAGCTAATCAAATCGTTCAGCTGCATTTAGCGTGAGCCTCTCCTCTTGCGAAACTCCTCTTCTTGCGTCGAACAACTGTGAGAACACCATCATTGTTGCCTTCTCGCACAAAGAGAAATATCTTAGAATTATGCTCTACTACCTCCAACATGTGGCAGAGCGCTCTCTCTCTCTCTCTCTCTCTCTCTCTCTCTCTCTCTCTCTCTCTCTCTCTCTCTCTCTCTCTCTCTCTCTCTCTCTCTCTCTCTCTCTCTCTCTCTCTCTCTCTCTCTCTCTCCCCTCACTTTATGGCTATTTTCTGTCGTTAAATCCTAAACAAACCCTAACCCTAAAAAACCCTAAAATTTAAAAATTGTTCACCCTGTCTCTCTCAAGCTCTCCCACCTCTCTCACACATCTCTCCTATCGGCTCACTCCCACCTCTCTCCTCGCGCTCTCCCACCTCTCTCTCTCTCCTAGGCTCGCTCAACATCTGTTTAGCGCTCACCTCTCTCTCTCTCAAGTGTCCGCCATCTCCCAGTCATCTCGTTACCTGCTACATGAATGACTATCCATCTTCTTCACGCATTCGTGTAAACCGCAACGCAAATCAAGCCCAAAGCGTTATCGATCCGTATCTCCTAGCAAAGAAGTCACGATCCAGCACTCAAAAAAATGAATGAGAAATCCAACAGCAATCGCATCGTCTCTCTCTCAGATCACGCTCTCTCGATAGTACATGAAACTCTCTCTCTCTCTCTCTCTCTCTATCTCTCTCTCTCTCTCTCTCTCTCTCTCTCTCTCTCTCTCTCTCTCTCTCTCTCTCTCTCTCTCTCTCTCTCTCTCTCTCTCTCTCTCTCTCTCTCTCTCTCTCTCTCTCTCTCTCTCTCTCTCTCTCTCTCTCTCCCCCCCCCCCATCGGACTCTCTGTCGAAATTTCTCTTTCCAGAAGTTTCCAAAAGCACGTTCTCTCTATAAACTGAACGTGGTTGCCCTTCAACTCCACTTAAATTGCCTTTCGAGTGCCCATCAAATACGTTTTAGGGCAAACGTGGCCCAATAAAAAAACATGATTCAATGTTTGTCTACAACAGCCTACATTCTCTCTCTCACATTGTCGTCCAAGGATCGTTACTCAGGATGTTTTCACATACAAAGTGGGCCAATAGTGATGTTGAGTCAAACATAACCCCCTCCATGGGCCCCTTTCATCTCCCTCCATTATCACACTTACCCCCCCCCACGAGCCCCCTTCACATCTCCCTCCATTGACTCCCATTTCACATGCAAATGTATTGGTAGACCTTTATTCTCTCTCATTTATCCTTTATGAGCCACAAGGATGTTCTACTACACGAAAAAAAATTGAAATTGGGGCCCTGAGCCATGTGGAAATGACAAGAAGCACTCCTTGGCGTCTCCACTTACGCCATGTCAACATTTCTTAAGCCCAGCCATTTGCCACATTGGGAGGTCTCACTTTTTCTATGTGAGATGGGAAAAGGGCCTTCCTAGTTTTTCTCTCCAATGCACATTGAGGTTTTGACTAACATACATGCCCTATGACTATGTGTGAAAACACACCCACTATGGATCAATGATCTTATGTGCTCACTGTGAAAATTACCGATCCAAATGGATCTAAGATCTTGAGCTAAATTGGTGTGCACATCTAGATCTAGTCACAAGATAGAATTCATCAAAATTAGCATGCTAGAATTGCATAAATCACAAAGATTTGATCATGAACATGAAAATACAGTATGGTATTGTCCCTGTCCGTGCAACAACAGCAGCATGCTATCCTTCACACGTGTGGAACCTATATCAATTATGAAATCAACATTCTACACTAAAAATCAAGATATCAAGAGATAATCACAAGAGATGGATATAGAAACTCAAGAGTTGAATTCTCCATATGAAATGGAAATACAATGATATGTTCTCCACGCTGACACTGCTATTTGTAGCTACCAAAATGTCATTTGGCCACTTGCCATTAGTATGTCCTAAAATGGCAACTTCTAGATACTTAACCAAAAACCTAGAAAAACTAGTCCAAATGTAATGTACTAACTTTAGCCAATTAGAATGGGTCCAAACACGACCTCATCCACTTATCTACTTGCCAAAAATAGTAAAACCACTATTTAGGTCTTTATTGACAAATATGAAACTATCTCTAGCTTGAGATTTCATTTTGGCCTCCAAAAATACCAAATAAAATGCCGAGACTAGTCGACAATTTTTCACACTCCCTCTTCAACTAGTTTTAGCATAGATTTAGATAGAACTTTAAGTGAGATACTATACTTCATAAACCAAGGAGTTGGTATGCTAAGCTTAACACTTTTCTTCTTTCTCAAAATTTCAAGATGAGTGAGTATGATCGTTCACTTCACTATAGATTTGTTGGAAATGATGTTACCATTCTCCTAATCTATGCGGATGATATCATATTGAGTGGAGGAAACAAGAAAGATATAGATGATATCAAGATGGCACTAAAGAAGCAGTTTGATGTGCACAATCTTGGTCTTTTACATTATATCTTGGGAATAGAGGTATTTAGAACTTCTCAACTTACTCTCATTTGTCAAGAGAAGTATGCTCAATCTATTCTAAAAGATTTCATATGGCAGATGAAAAGTCTTGTGATACACCAATGGAGTCAAATGTAACGCTCACTATAAGAGGTAGTGAAAGATCCTTCGAGGACATTACTCTCTATAGGAAGCTAGTTGGTTCACTCATATATCTAACCATCACAAGACCTGATCTAAGCTATTATGTTGGTAGGCTAAGCCAATTCATGCATGATCGAAGTGTGGAGCATTGGAAGCTAGGCAAGAGGGGTCTTGGGAACTAGTGATTTTGGCATTGTTTATGGAGGATCATCACCTAACTTGTTTGGATTTTTAGATTCAAATTTTGTAGGAGATCAAATGGATAGGAAGTCCATAAGTGCACATGCTATCTTTATAGGTGATGGAGCGGAGATGCTATGGATCAAAAGAATGGTAATCGATTTTTCAGAGAGTCCAATCATCTTTTGTGATAACCTTTCAACCCAAAGATTGGCAAGCAATCCTATTTTTCATGCACGGAGTAAGCATATCGAAGTGGCTTATCATTTTGTGAGAGAACAATTCATGGCAAAGGAGGTGGAGCTTCAACATGTTTCTTCAAAGGAGTTGCGGCTGATATCTTCACCAAAGCATTGGGAAAAGACTTTCCACACTACCACTTGAAGATACTTTTGGAAAGTTTCCCTCATAAAAAATGACATCTCTTCCAATGACCACTTTCTTAGTAGAAGGAATAAAAATTTTGTAAGCCTTGCTTACCTCACTATAGCCAACAAACATACCTTTCTTTGAAGATGGATCCTCCTTGGTTCTATCATCAAGAGTGATGTTGATACAGCATATACATCCAAAAGTTTTGAAGAACTTGACACTCGGCCTTCTTCCAAACAATACCTCAAAAGGAGTTTTTCCATCCAATATAGCACTCGGCCACCTATTGCATAGAAGTTAGCACACAACAAAGCTTGATCCCAAAATGGTTTTGGAAGATTTGCACCTAACCTCGTGGCTTTAGATCCTTCACATAAGTTTCTATTCTTCCTCTCAGCAACTCCATTTTTTTGTGGTGTCCTTGGACTTGTGTACTCCCTCCTGATCTCATGCTCATCACAAAAAGCCTTGAACTTGGTAGAAATGCACTCGCCACCATTGTCACTCCTCGAGCACTTGATCTTGGTAGAGAATTGGACCTCCCTTGCAATCTTGAACTTGACAAAGACATCAAACACCTCATCTTTGCTTTTTAGTAGATAGACCCAAAAAAATCTACTGAAGTCATCAATGAAAGTCATATACATTTTAGACCTCCATTGCTAATTGTAGTAATACCATGAATATCCGAATTCACAACTTGAAAAGGCTTTGTAGATCTAGATGTAGATCTACAAAGCCTTTTCAAGCACATTGCTCACAAACATGATTCAAGCTTGCAAGAGATTTAGGAAGACCAAAAAGGGAAGTGCCATCACCTCCAATGACTTGTCCCAACCTCTTCTGCCATACCTCTTGCATTGACATTTGCTCTTTTTCCATGCATCCAACTTGGTTAGCAACAACACAAGCATCAAGTTTGAACAATTTACCTTGCCTCTTCCCTTTTGCAATTACATCATCCTCTTTCTTGATCAAACAAGCATTACCAACAAACTCCAATTTGAATCCCTTGTCAAGCATTTGACTCACACTAAGAAGATTCTTAGTAATAGATGGAATGAACAAAACATCCTTCAAATTGATATTCCTACTAGTAGAGAGAGAAATAGGAATTGTGCCAATCCCTTTGTTTGCACACTCACCATCATTGGCCATGTAGATAACCTTCTTGTCACCTTCAAAAGCCATCAAGGATGAATAATACTCCTCATGAAATGTCATATGTGATGTAGCTCCACTATCAATCCACCAAGGATCAATGTCTCCATAATTAGTCAACAATCATGATGGCATAACAAAAGCATCATTTGACAATTGTTCACATCAACACCATCTTCATCAATAGTTAGATTGGTTTGCTTCTCACCTTGATCTCTCTTCTTCTTGTAGCAATCACTAGCAAAATGCCCTTTGATTCCACAATAGAAGCATTTCAACTTTGACCTATCTTTCTTTTTACCAGCAAAAGTGGAAGGCTCACCTTGATCTTGATCCTTTGACCATTTGCCTTTTCCCTTGCCCTTAAACTTGCCTTTGATGAGCATAGCATCCTCTCCATCAACTTGAGATGTAGATGTAGATCCACCTCCTCTTGATAAGAGCATAAACTCCTCATTCACCAAAATCTCTTGCAAATCCACCATACTTGGCAAAGTCTTTTGAATAGCAAAACTTTGAACATGATTAGCATGATCATCCAACAAGCCAATAAGAACAACTTGCACAAGTTCTACTTCCTTAATGCTTTCATCAATACATGCTAACTCATCATTGAATGTCTTAACCCTCAAAACAAAAGCATGAGCACCTCCATCCTCCTTTTGCATACAAGAAAACTCTAGATGTAGACTTAGCTTCATAAGGCTTCTTTAATGAATCCCAAGCCTCCTTTGATGTTGTGCACTTACCAACTTCCTTGAGAAGTTCATTAGTCACATTCATCTTGATCGCATGTTCTGCTTTCTTTGCCCTCTTGTCATACCTCAATTGATCTTTTTGTTCCAAAGGTATCTACGTTGTGAAAATTACTGATCCAAATGGATCTAAGATCTTGAGCTAAATTGGTGTGCACATCTAGATCTAGTCACAAGATAGAATTCATCAAAATTAGCATGCTAGAATTTCATAAATCACAAAGATTTGATCATGAACATGAAAATACAGTATGGTATTGTCCCTGTCCATACAACAGCAGCAGCAGGCTATCCTTTATTTTTTGGAACCTATATCAACCATGAAATCAACATTCTACACATAGAAAATCAAGATATCAAGAGATAATCACAAGATGGACATAGAAACTCAAGAGACGAATTCTCCATATGAAATGGGAATGATATGTTCTCCACGCTGGTACTACTATTTATAGCTTCCAAAAAATCATTTGGACACTTGCCAATAGTATGCCTAAAATGGCAATTTCTAGGTACTTAACCAAAAACCTAGAAAAACTAGTCCAAATGTAATTTACTAATTTTAGCCAATTAGAATGGGTCCAAACATGGCCTCATCCACTTATCTACTTGCCAAAAATAGTAAAACCACTATTTAGGCCTTTATTGATAAATATGAAACTATCTCTAACTTGAGATTTCATTTTGGCCTCCAAAAATACCAAATAAAATGTCGAGACTAGTTGACAATTTTTCACACTCACAGATTTCTCGCTTCATCTCCCTACTACAAGCCTCGTCTATTGATGGCATGGGGCCAATAATTCCCAAATGTTATACACTCTAGGTGTATAAGAAACTATACTGTACCATATATATAAACTATACGCTCTCAATATATCTCAAGTGACTTCATCTGAAGTTTTCGTGCCTAGCCCTAACTTTAAAAGTAAGAAAACCAAAACATGCATCCTTGGTGTTAAAGGTGGTGTATAATAGTATAACACAAGAGTAGATAATAAAGCATTGACTAGCATGACACATATGTTTGTTGTTGCTATCCAGACAAAGCAAAGCAAAATAATATCTAGATATTATTTCAAGATTGGCTCTATGCTTGATGAAGGAACTTTTTCTCAAAGGTTTGGTGAGCATATCAGCAATACAAGATGATGTGTCGATGTGCTCCAAGTAGATTTCCCCTCCAATGAGCTTCTCTCTCACAAAGTGATGTGCAACTTCGATATGTTTGCTCCTTGCATGGAATATTGGATTGTTGGCAAGGGCTTGGGCTGAAATGTTGTCACACATGATCATAGGTAGATCTTCTTCCATGATTATCTTTAGCTCCACTAGCAACCTCTTGATTCAAAGCACTGACTTTGTTGTTGTATTGAGTGCCTTATACTCAGCTTCACAAGATGAGTGATACAGTATCTTGCTTTTTGGAAAGCCAAGATATCAAGTTTCCTCCAAGATATATGACATAAGCACTTGTAGATTTTCGATCTGCTCTATCACCTGCAAAATCCGAGTCAGAATAACCAACAATAGAAAGATCTTCACTTTTATACAATAAACCATAATCAAAAGTTGAAGATATATCTCTAAGCACTCTTTTGGCCATTTTTCAATGATAAATAGTAGGATTTTGCATAGCCTGGCTCAACTTATGAACACTAAAGCTTATGTCAGGTCTAGTTATTGTGAGCCAGATTAAGGAGCCTATAAGACTCCTAAAAAGTGTGATGTCCACGAAGGATCTTTCATCACCTTTGTTAGGGTCTTTTACATTTTGCTACATAGGAGTTTCTATACTCTTACAATCTACCATATTGAACTTTTTTAACATTGAAAGAGCATACTTGGATTGACATACAAAACCTTTATCTTTAAGAAAGTCAATCTCTAATCCTAGTATGTAGTGAATTTTTCCAAGATCTTGCATCTTGAACTCTTTTCCAAGTGCAATCTTGGCTTCCTCAACTAACTTGATACAACTTCCTGTTAGAATGATATCATCAACATAAATAAGAAGGATGACAATATCTTTATCAAAAAACTTGACATACAAGGAAGGATCATAGCTATCGCTGTAATCCTAATGTGGCGGACCTGATAAAGAAAGAGCTTCAGAGATTGCTTGACGCCGATTTTATTTATGAGATCGAGCATACTGAATGGATTTCACCGATTGTCATTATACCTAAGAAAAATGGAAAATTGCGGATCTGTGTGAATCTCAAAGCGTTGAACAAAGTGATGCGAAAGGATCACTTTCCGTTACATTTTACTGAAAGCATTTTGGATCGCCTTGCTGGAGCAGAAGCTTATAGTATCCTGGATGGATTTAGTGGTTACAACTAGGTTAAGATTGCACCTGTCGATCGCCATAAAACTGCTTTTGCAACAGAATGGGGCACCTATGCTTACAAAGTTATGTCGTTTGGACTCTGTAATGCACCAAGTTCATTCCAAAGAGTAATGCAATTTGCTTTTAAAGATTATCTGCAGAAATTCGTTGAAATTTACTTGGATGACTTGGGAGTTCATAGTATAGATACAGACCACCTGGATCGATTGGAGAAAGTATTTGAAAGATGCCGCAAATATCAGATTTCTCTAAATCCAAAAATATGTCAGATATGGGTTTCCCACGGAGTTGTGCTTGGACATGTGATATCAAGACATGATATTGCCACGGATTATTCTAAGATCAAAGTTATTGTGGAATTGCCACCGCCAGCAACAATTCGTGGAGTTTACGTGTTTACGGGTCATGCGAACTACTATCGAATCTTTATTATCTTCTTTGTGGACTTAACACGACCTATATACAAACTGACTATTGTTCCTATTTGGATAGTAGAAGCGTTAGAAGTTTTTGAAAAATTAGAAAAAACATTACCTTCAGCACCAATACTGCATTCTCCAGATTGGACGATAGAATTTCATGTTCATACGGATGCCTCAAAATACGCCATTGGATCAGTTTTGATGCAGCCAGGTGACTATAAGAAAGATTATCCTATACGATTTGCAAGTAGACAACTTACAGATCCAAAAAAGAATTATTCAACAACCAAATGCGAGGCATTAGCCATGATTTTCTCTGTTAAAAAATTTCGTCATTACCACATGGAAACGCACTTTGCATTTTATATGGATCATCAACCGTTACTTTACTTGGTAAACAAGACATACAATACTAGACATATTGCAAGATGGTTATTGGTATTGACTGAATTCGACTTTCGAATTGTGGTTCGAAAGGGCAAGCAACATTATCTAGCCAATCACGTGTCGCGAATTGAATCCGCACTAGTTAATACTGAAGTGGATGATGAACTTCCAGATGCTGCATTGTTCTATGTTGAAGCAGGACCTGAGTGGGCAGCAGATATTGTTGAGTACCTGATGCTAGGACAATCGAATGACTCCCTGACAAAAGTACAGAAGAGACAATTGATTCATAAGACTCAACCTTATCAATTAATTGTAGGACAATTGTATCATCGTGGATCAGATAATATTTTACGAAGGTGTGTTTTACCGCATGAAGTATCAGATTTAATCATGTTTTCACATGATGGCATGGGTGGAGGACACTTCTCTACAGATATGACTGTTTGCAAACTTTTACAATCAGGTTGTTGGTGGCCCACGTTCCACAAGGACACAAAAAATTTTATCAGACATGTGATGTTTGCCAACGAGCACGACGACCTACTTGACAGAACTATGAACTCTTGCATCCGGTTTTATCGCAAGCACCGTTTGAAAAATGGGGACTGGATTATGTTGGACCTATTCACCCTGCCACGCAAGGATCTCAGGCCCGATACATTATCATCGCAACTGATTATATGACCAAGTGGGTAAGCTAAAGCTGTCAAAGTTGCTGATGCGAAATCTACGGCCAAGTTTCTATATGAAAATATTATAATCAGATTTGGATGTCCGATCGAGATTGTTAGTTATTGGGGTACACACTTTGTCAATCAAACAATAAAGTGTTTACTGGAAGATTTTTTTTGTTATACACAAATTTAGTACTCCCTACTATCCCAGAGGAAATGGCCAAGCTGAATCTTCCAATAAGATTCTCTGCACCATTATGACAAAGACATTTGAAGCGAGTCGATCTGATTGGGAACATAAACTGTATGTAGCATTATGGGCATTCAGAACCGCTTACAAAAATAGTACAAATCAAACACCTTTTCAACAGGTTTATGTTCAAGATGCTGTCATGCCGATTGAGTTTTTAATCCCATCCTTACGCATAGCAGCAACAGAACGATTAAATGATGATAAGTCTTTACAACTCCGTCATGAAGCGTTGCACAAATTATGTGAAACCCGATTGATGGCAGTTCATGCCTTAGCAGCAGAGAAAGCATGTCGCAAGGCATGGAACGATCGTCGATTACACAAAAAAGATCTGAAAGTAGGAGATCTTGCATTGATGTACAAAACCAAGCTGATCAAGGGAAAGTTGAAGTTTACCGGTGAAGGCCCGTATAAAGTGAAGGAAATCTTGAACTATGGCGTAGTAATTCTTGAGCACTTGGATGGAAAACGATTTGATACTCCGGTGAATGGCAGCCGATTACGCAAGTTTTGGCAGCCTGCTTCGCCAGTTTAGCAAGCCCGATCTCAATATTTTTTTAAAAATTTTAATTGTTTTTCAATTTTTTGTTTTCAGTACTTAATTTGCTGAGATTTTTGGAAAAAGATAGTCAAAAGACAAAAGAAAAAAAAAAAGAAAAAAGAAAAAGGAAAAAGAAAAGTAAAACAAGAAATAAGAAAAGACTGATGAGCAAAAGTCAGAAAGTCATCAGCATAGGCAAAAGGAAGCACAATAATTTTTTGATGGAAAACGACTTAGAAAATCACTGTTTTGGTCAGATTTGGCCTATATAGTACCAGAAACCTTCGTTGAGCTCTCAGACTCTATACCCACTCTAGATCTATCTACTTAAGGTGGGCGAAGGTTTCTGTCAAGAGAAAATCCAGTTTTTCAGTTAGGCGAAGTATCATCGATATGCCATTTTGGGAACCTTCGCCGAGCATCTTAACCTCATTATGAACCTTCGCCGACCTGCTAGATGATCTTAAAATGTTAAAATTAGGTTGACCATAGGTTCAGATTGTGAAAAAATGCATGTATGACAGTACCTGGGCGAAGGTTCATCCTTCGCCGAACCTGGAAAACATTCACCTGATAGGCTCAGATCCCCAGAAACCTTCGCCGAGATTTTTATAGCCTATTTTCATAGTACTGTACATGCCTGCAAATTTTTGTTCAGAACTGATCAACCAAACTAGTATTCAGTGTAATGGACCCACCAAATTCACGTATAAGTTGATTGAATTCGATTCATTCCTCACTTGTGCTAGCGAAGCTCTTGCGAATTTTTCTTGCGACCAAAGCCTTCCAAAATTCCTGCATTGCTTTTTGATACACTTTTACGCGTTTTATATTTCTTTTCTGATCATTATGTCTTCCACCGATACTTCCCAGTCTCCGCACTATACTATCCATCGTGATGTCCCATCTGCAACAGACATCATGATTCTTCCTAGCACAAGCATGGTCACTCAGTGAATGACCCTTGCGAAGCCGCTGCTCACTATAATAAGTATTCATGAGAGAGTCTTTTCGGGTCGCATCAATTTGGATTTCATCACTCTTGCCTTCAGTACGTGGAAGGATGAGAAATCCAAATTTTATATCACTTTCCAGGGAGCCACACATAAGGTGCGCGTCACTGAGGCCGCCCTTGCAGCTATAGGTATAGCATCTGGCACGCAGGCCTCACCCAATCATAAGCATGCCAAACAGACCATCAAGCCATATATTGACCTCACCAACGATCTGCACTGGACCAATGATGACTACCTTCTGGAAGCCATCATTGAACCTTCAATCCACGCTGCTGCCCAGTTACTAAACAACTTTCTGATGGTTGGCAACCTCAAGAAAGACCGCATCACGTCACAGATCCTCCATAGGATAGTGGAGTCCCACACCAAGTTAGCCAAAGCCCCTCTTGAACTGTATAATTGGTTCAAGACTGTTTATGGTGAGCTCAAACGAGCTACTAAGGCCAATACTAAGCAGCAGTTTGCTGCCGGCTCTTTATTGTCCCTTTTAGCCGCTTCTCACTTAGAAAACAGAATCCATGGCTTCCACCTGGATTCTGTGCTTTCGGTCTACGAAGAAGCACTGGCTGAGTCATCTCACCAGGCCTCAAGTTCTCATAGTCGTCGTCGTCCATGCAGCGAGATCCTTATTCTTGACTCGCCTTCCGTGTCACGACGTCGCACTAGGCATACCTCGTCAGCTACGCTTCCACCCCCTGCTGCTATTCGCACTGAACTTCCCATTCCCCCAGTCTCTGATGCTTCCCTCGCCTCTGCTTCCATTCAAGGACAGTCTGTGACCATTGGGCCTACCATTCCCATCACAGCTACCCGATCGCCTCACCCCCACACACCGAAGCCACCTCACCAAACACACTGTTCTTCATGGATATGTTTGATGATTCCGATTCCCTTGGGGCCACCAAAATTTTTGAAATGCCTCAGAGCCCTGCACCCTTTGAAATCCAATCCCCTAGAAGAGGATTCGGACATATCCATGAATCTACTGTTGGTGTTGAAGATAACAGCCAACAACCTCATACGGAAGATAGTCCAGCCGCACTTCGGGTCGATAAAGCTATAAAATCACCAAAATAGTTCAACGCCACAGTGTCTGAAGGGTTTGAAGAGGAAGACCATTTTGAAAAAGAAGACGTAGTGGCACCTCTTCCATGCCAACCAAGGACAGCTCCATCATGTCCTGCTGCTGCTGCTGCTGCCTCCACAACCGTCGATTCTGGGGATGCTCTAGGTTTGGTTTCAAGCCTTGCACAAGTGATCTAGTCGATGCTGGATAAAAAAAAAGAAATGGAGTAGAGAATCTTTGATCTGGGGTCCGAAAACACTCTGATCAGCCAAAAACTTGTCCAGCTGGATTGAGAGTTGAAGATTGTCAAACAACACGAAGACAAGGCTGAAGCCGAAAAGAAGTTGGCCCAACAACAAGCTAATCGCTTGGAAGAATACATCAGCTCCCTGCAAAACGCCCTGACAACCGCACAAGATCAGGTGGATAAGGTCGTGCAGGATGCCAAGCAACAGGTGCAGTTACTGAAGGGGCAATAACAGATGGCTGAACAAGATCACACGCGGCTTCAAGGTGAATTGGATGCAACCACCCTTGAGCGTGATGCGTATCTTCAAACGCAAATACCAGATCATCCCGTCACATCGACGAAGATTGCGTATTTGTTCAAAAAAGTGGAGACATACAAAGTGGCCCTTTAGGGATTTCAAAGCCGCTTTGGTAGGTCCAAAGGAGCAGCTTCAACGGAGTTGGCAAAGGCTAAAGAGACCATTACCACCTATGAAAAAGCAGTCGCTTGAGTGTTGGTAGTCGGACCACAAATCCCCGTACCGGTCATGCCGAAATTCTCCCCTCCGCGCCAAGAAGCCGTACCAATGGATACATGGGTTGATTCGAGCATGGACCAGGGGGGAGCTCCGAATATAGCAGACCAACCGCCAACCATACCGACAGTACAAGCGGGTCCATCTTCATCAAGGACAACACCTCTATTCAGAAGGCCCATTAGCATCGAGGACCAGATCCAAATCTTCTTAAAGCAACATCCGCATGAGTCCTCGCGTGGTGGATGGGTTTTGAAGTTTAAGACCTCTGAGATCGAGGCCGACAAAGAGTTGGACAAAATACATGCATTGGGAGAGCAACCGACATGGAGAATCACGGTTTTTGAGAAAACTCCGGAATCAATTAGGAGTTACGTCGCCAACCTTCGCCAATTGCGGGTAGATCCCTATTACGTGTCAATGCCGCAAAGAAATAAATGGAAAAATTTGGGATTGGTTATGGACAAGATCACCATCCATATGCCCAATTGGCCAATCATCCATCAGCCTTACAGCTGGACCATCTCAGTGGATTTCCACCGTGCCTTACAAGCCTATCAACGAGAGTATCTCCAGATCCAATGGTGCGTTGTAGAACTTTTAATGTCGCAAGGCCTAAATGTCAAGTTAGTGAATAAAGTTGGGTTTCCCTCCAATTTTGATGGTTCCCACACTTTTTTAAATTTGAATAAAAAGAGAGGCAAGACTGGACCAATAGGATTCAAAGGCCAGGGTCCTCCTCTCTACTATAAGAAGGGACCAACTCGAGTTGCTCCTCATGTTCATTTTCTCATTTCAATAAAGCAGATTGGTTCTCTTCAGAAATGGATTGATGAATGTCCTTGCTCTCTATCACTTTTCCTCCATCTCTCATGCTTATTTGGATTTTGCTAACTGTTGGATCTGAGTGTTATTGGGATTGTATGTTATTATACTTTTTATGAGAGATAAAGAGAGAGAGAGAAAGAGTAAGATGTCTCTGTTGTGAATGTGTAGTGTTAAGGGATGAGTAGTGTTAAAGAGTAGGGTTAATGGATGTAGAGATAGATGTGAATCATCCATTCATGTTGAAATCTGAACTAAACTATCGCTCTCATGGGAACGAACCTATGCATGACAACTAACTCTGTCTCTTTGATGCTGGATTGACTAGATCTTGGATTCAGGTTAGGCAAGGAAAGAAACCCACTACAAAGAAACTTCACAAAGGTTTGCATTCTCATAAGAATTCAACTTGAAAATTCCACCAAATCTAGATCCATCAGCTAGGATCTCATCATTTTTCTTGATAAAGCAAGTATTGGAGCTGAACTTTACATCACAACCATTATCAAGCAACTTTCCCACACTAATCAAGTTCTTTGTAAGTTTTGGAATAAAAAGAACATTAGAAAGTGCAAGAACTTTTGAAGAAGCAAGTTTCAATGGAATGTTGCCAATTCCTTCTATAGAGCATTCATGATCATTAGCAGTGTAAATAGATCTCTTAAGTCCTTTGTAAGGTACAATTGAGTCAAAAGACTCCTTTGAACAGCACATATGTGAAGAAGCTCCACTATCTATGTACCAAGATCCATCTTTCTTGAAAGGTGATGAAGAAAAACTGGACACCATAAGTGATCCTTCTCCATCACTTGCAACAGAATCTTCTTCAATCTCTTTGGAGAGATTTGCTTGCTTGAGTTGGTTTTTCTTCTTAAAGTAATTAGAGGCATAGTGCCCCTTCTTGCCACAGAAGAAACACTTCACTTTCTTCTTCTTGGTCTTTAAAGTAGAGGGATGAGATGAATCATCCTCTTCACCATCTTTGTCTTGATCTTTGGCTTTGTCTTTGTTGGATGCTTGATAAAACTGGTTCTTACTCCTTCCTTTATGCTTGTCCTTGACAAAGAGGGCTTTGTCACTTCCACCATGCTCGAGTTTGCTCATCCTGAAAAGTTTATAGCTTTGCCTAGATTCTTCAGAAATAAGAATTCCTTGAAGAGTTTCTAGATTAGGCAACTCCTCCTCAATGGCAAAAGACTGAACAAGATTATCATAGTCATCTGTCAGGCCATTTAAAATGACGTGAACTAGCTCATCTTGGTTAATAGTAACACCAACACAGGAAAGCTCTCTATGTAAATTTTTAACTCTTAGAACATAGTTTGATGCACTCTCCTCACTTCTTTGGAAACTTTGGAGAATCTGATTCCTAAGAGTGAGTATTCTAGAAGTATTCTTTGCTTCATAGATGGACTTAAGTGCATCCCAGGCATCTTTAGCTGTGGTGCAAGATCCTATCTCTCTCAAAATTTCATTAGATACATTCATCTTAATGAAATGTAGAGCCATTCTAGCTCTCTTCCTATACTTAGGAATTTCAGCCTGTGCTTGAGGCTCCTCCTCAACACCAAGCACAATGTCCATAACATCCTGGAGTATCAAAATAGACTCCATTCTGAACTTCCAAATTGAGTAACTAGAAGTATATAGTCTTTCATTTGCTTCTAGAAGATATCCTCCCAGAGGTGCCATTTAAATGAAGACTTCTTAGTTATTGGACCGCAAGTGTTTGAGCTTGTTACAATCAGACTTAAAGTTGCTGCTCTCTTTCACTATAGGTATTTTCAAGGATGTTCTACCTTCCTATGTGAAACACTTGCAACTGTATTTGAGATGGATCTCAAATATTCCACAAAACAAGATTATCTAGATCATACACACAAAGTGGATTGACACACTTTGGCAAGTTTGAATCCTACTTTTGGCATGTGTGAAATGCTTCAAAAGAAAACACTATTGACACTCAGAAGGCTCAAAGGGTGTTCAATTACTTCAAACTTAGTCTTGATCTTCAGTTTCTTGTGGGATGCTCAAAACAATGGATTCAGAACAAAGCAAGGTTGAATCAAATCAAAATGCAGTCACTCGGATTTTGGACCTATCCCTATCCAAGAGCTTATAACTCTTGATAGACACATCAGATAGATTGATTTGGTTTCAATTTCTATGGAAAGTACGCATCATAAGCTTTCCATCAAGCGATAACACCACTATATTTGGATCTACAAGCAAGGATATCTAGAAGGGACTGAAAATCTTTGATTTTCACACGTGCCGAATTCCAGAATTCCGTACTACCACTTTTCAGGTCTGAAAATTCAGTTCCAATCCGATTTGATCCAAACACACTTCAGAGAAAGGTGAGAAAAAGTTTAAAGCTGCTTTTTTGCTTGATTTAGCTCTCAATTTCTTGTACAATCAGAGATGTTAGCATGCAAAGCTCATTTTGGCTATGATACCATGACAAAATTTCCAGAATTCACATGTGTGAGGAAGATCCACAAGTATAATAGATCTAATTAAGCTTTAGCATCATTAGCACAATAACTTGATTCTAGATTGATTAGCAAGATCTAGTACAGAAATTATGGCTTAACCACAATCTAGCATGCTAAGCAACAGAGAATGATAGCAATGAATCATAAATGAACAAAAGTACAAGAATTTAGTTTATTGGCATTAGCCTCAACACGAGTCAAAGAGAGAAAGATAGAGAGATAACAAGCAAAATTTGTGTGGATCCAAAATGGCAAGAGATAGCTACAAAGCTTTGGTTCTTCATAAAAAATTATGAGGAGAGCTACACATATTTATGGAGTTTGAGATAGCTCGAGGTAGAACCACATCCATCCATCATTTAATGACATCTAAAGTAAAAACTAGAGTCTATGTGACATTTGTCACATCTCATGCATGAATCTCTACCTACTTTTTCCAAGTGTCCTAGTTCTAACTAGAAATGTACAAATCATCATGAATGTGTCCAATTCACTTTGTGCATGCCTTGCATGTCACTATGAATCACTTACAATTAATGCATGTGAATTGCCACGAGTTTCTACAAGCATAATTTTGCTAATTCTAAGTCTACAATCCAATGCAAGTTGTAATCATCAAACTAGATATGTCAAATCCATATATCTCGAGTTCTATCTAGGCCAAACTTGGCATTTGCATTTATGAACAACATACTTGCATGGTACAATGTTTGTAGCAAGCCTAAAGTCAAGATGGACTATTTTTCCATTTCAACAGGAGGTTGTTGCGGTCCGGCGGGCCGACCGGTTGCATTAAACGTGCCACGGCTTGTGTTGCAAGGAAAAAGTGACACGTGGTGTCATTAAATCACATCTCTGACAGTGGCGTATGGCCTTTATGTGGATGTCTAGATGCAGCCTCCAACTGATGTGTGTGTGTGTGTGTGTGTGTGTGCGATATAGAGAGAGATGGGGAAATTTTTTTTTATTGGGCCACGGGTGCCCTAAAATGTCTTTGACATGCAATTGAAGTATTATGAAGTGTGGTTGAAAGGCACGTGGCTCTAGAAACTTCTAGAGAGACAAAACATGCAGAAACTTTTGGAAGGAGAGAGAACATATATTTGCTATGGGGGAGAGAGAGAGATGCGCGTGCTGCGTTTGAGGGGGATTTTATTTAATTAATTTAGGGTTAGGGCTTTTTTTAGGGTTTGTAGAGATAAAATAGCGACAATGTGAGGTGTTGGAATCAATCAATACAATTTTTAAATCAATCAACTTAAAGGGATATTAGAACATAACCTAAAATCCTTTCTAGTGATTGAAAGATTCAAAAAAGGGGGAAAGAGGAAATAAGTTGGAATTCGTACTATGAAGTTGAAATTTGGGCATTCTTGAGAACTTGGCATAGTACAAATAATTGTGATTCTAAAGTTAATTGAATCATTTTTTAGATCTCGAGATTATGAGAAAATCTCTGAAGATCTTGTGCGTTCCAATGAAATCAATTGATTTTTGGAATGATTGATCTGAAAGTGGATGGCCATCTTGAAGGAATAACTCGTGATATGGGATGCAAGCAATTCCAAAGAAATGATTTGAACCTAACTGATCTAGGTGACCATAGTAGAGCTGTATATTTTGAGAGATGCCAATTGCCATTGGTCAGAAGAAGATCCGATTTGTCGGGATTTTTGACGTAATGGTCATGACCCCTTTATAGATATCTCAAATAACAAAATGGGAACCTGATGAATATTCAAGGATTTCTGGATATTTTAACTCGAAGTAGAATTTCGTGTAGGGTATGCCATACTTTAAGTGGAAGTAGAATTTCGTGTTCTTCACTTTCACAGTTCGTCACGGTGCATGGTTTGAGGTGCTTTTTGATCTTGATTGAAGGATGCTAATGAATGATATTTTGAATCTCAAAGTTGTTCACCGAATCTGTAGATAATTAATGAGAAGCCACATTCAATCTTTCCATTTATAAGCCAATTCAAGTTTCTCCGTTGATCGCAATTGTGGAACATGCTTTATGCAGCTCTATAGCAGACTGACTGCTTGGGATAAGAATGTTGGGAATACAAAATTATGCTTTGGCTCCAAGTGATCGCAGATCGCAGAAATTGTCTGCAAATATTGCATTAAGCATATTGTGCCCATGCAATTTTGCAGGTTCTGTTGTTGCTAATCCAGTCAGCAGTTCCTCAACTGTTGGCTCAGGGTGCCATCAGTTGTTCCAAACTCAAAAGAGGTATAACCCCTAGTTGTTTACAATATTACTGCTAAATAACTTCCACATCTTGTACCATCAGCCAGATCCAATAGATTTAGAAATTTGGAACTTCCATATGCTAAACCCTTTTATGTTCATCATGGGGTTGTTTCAAACGTATAATGCTGCATAAAACTTGCAGTCCTCCATGAGTCTTGCAGCAAGTCGGTTTGATAATGTGTACTAGTAAGAACTAAAGTTGAAGAGAGCGAACTACTCATTACAGGTGTTACTGTTTGAAAGGTATGCTGGAGCATAAAACTTGCGGTCCTCCATGAGTCTTGCTGCAAATTGGTCTTGATAATGTTTACTTGTAAGAGTAAACTACTTATTAGAGATGTTATTGTTTCAAAGGTATACCGTTGCATATAACTTGCAGTCCTCCATGAGTCTTGCCGAAAGTTAGTTTGATAATGTGTAATAGTAAGAGTTAAATTACTCGTATCATTAATGCAATTCAGCAGAAGAGTCTAACAGTCATGACAACTGCTCTATATGAAGAAGAATATTAGGGAGTTTAGTAGCAGCAGATGTTATCACTGCAAAGTTCCGTGTAGGATTGGAACTGAAAAATTACCATTTTCGTGCTTTTTATTCTCGTGAATTTCTGTGAAATTTACAATCCAAGCACTCTAATTCTCAATAAAGCAAGATAAGATTTGTCGTGATATGCCTCTTGTTTTATACTATACAGCATGGACAGTTTTTAGTCGATCCCAACTTCTCCTTGCCCTTGGTTTCTTGAATATTTCTCTGCTCTCGAAGATTCTGAGGGATAAATTTCAAAGCTAATCTGACTTTAAAAAAAACTCCACTATGCAATTATCTATCGACCCACAGATAATGATGTTTTGCTCTCGCGTATAATGGCCACAAATTCTTGAATTTGCATCAAGTAGTGGTCCCTCCTTGCGCTCGTTCCTTATGATATTTTAGAACAGTAAATCATCTCAAGGTAGATTTTTTTTTTTCCCTAGTAACTTACTGAAATTCAGGCTTCATTTTGACATTGTTTTGAGCTCAATGTAAGGTATGTGAGGCAGATGAAATTATTGTGGCTTCATACAGGTCTTGCTTCTTTGATAGATGGACGGTGATATTGCAGATTTTTCTGTGGTTGGAAAAAAACTTCAAAATTGTTTTTGTCCTTGGTAAGTGTGGATCCTGAAGACAGTGGAAGTTGCATTTAGTTTTCTGGCTGTCGTACTCACTTTTTGTATCTATTTGTTTATGCTGACAATTTATACACTCTGGACATAATATCTCTGTACCAGGAGTTGTCTTTCTATGGATCCTTCTGTTTCCAATGTTAATCAGCAAAACTTGATCACCTGAAATTTTTTAACATTAGTGTCTCCAAGCTGCACAGAGAAAATCTTTGACATTTGTGATTATATGTTGACCATGCATACAAATTACTCTCAATCATCGGCTTCTAGGAAGATAGTTTTCTATGCTTTCAATCTTCACCTTCATCTCCTGCACGCTTGATATACACAACTTACCACAAGCGCATAACAAATGTCATGCATTCATTGGAACAGTGTATCATTTTCATCTGCTAGATTATCAAGTTGGTGCTACTTAGGAGTCCTTTCTTCAATGAAGCTAGTGGCAAAGCTGAGCTAAGTACATACTGTTTTAATGCACAAATGTAAACTATTTACTACCAACTAATAGCTCAACTTCTAATCCGTGGTTAGTCTCTGGAGAGGATGTGATAAACTATGAAACAAGAGCAAGTTGTTCAAGTGAATTACAAGGTCAAACTTAGAGCTTTTTCCACCCGTTTCTTGGTCGGATCATAATGTTTGAAGTTCTAACTAGCGATATAAGGAACTTTGGTTTGTCAAGGGATTTGAAACCCTGGAGCCCAGTGAATATTACCTTACCCACTTGCTCTCACTCATACTGGTGGCAGGCGGTCCTGGAAGTGGGAAGGGAACTCAATGTGCAAAAATTGCGGAGAATTATGGCTTTGTTCATCTCAGTGCTGGGGATTTGCTGCGTGCAGAAATTGATTCTGGTTCTGAGAACGGGTAAAAAGCTAATCACAAATTTGCCTGACAATAGTTTATTGTGTAAAGATACAATTATTGAACAACTAGACTTTGTGAGCTTAACATCTTCATTTTCACCAGGACAATGATTCAGAACATGATTAAAGAGGGGAAAATTGTTCCTGCAGAAGTTACAGTTGAAGTGCTACAGAAGGCAATGAGTGAAAGCAACGTGAAGAAATTCCTCCTTGATGACTTTCCTCAAAATGAGGAAGATCGTGCTATTTTTGAGCAAGTTGTAAGTTGTTTTACCAGGGTCACCTTTGTTACAATTCAATATTTTGCAAACTTGAATCGATCTCAATTGTTGGCATGGGTTCATCTGTTCCCTGTAATCCTGTACCTGTAAATTTTTTTTGCTCTGGCTGCCAATTGCAGCTAATTTCAATAGCTCCTTTGATAACTAAAATGTGAGATTTGAATGCCTTGGCCTGCACACAAAGCTAAAAGTCAGATGTCACAAGTTGTAGGTGGTAATTTATCGCAGATCATAATTTTGGGAAACAGTAGGATGCTTTTGAATCCATCGAACTGAATTGAGCACAATGCTTCGGTCTGATGAGTTTATATCATCTCAATGAGTAGACTCCAATTTTCGAATATTTGAGATTCTTTCTAATTCATTGTTTCTTAGAAATCTATGTAGCACTTTGCTTGGCCACTTGGATGCTGTTTTGACTATATTAAACTCAATAATAAATCTTCAGGAAATCAAAAATTTGTTATTGCTTGTTATTTCTGATAATAGTCAAGTTTAAGCTTAAAGCTTTTCAAAGTTGCTTTTGATTCTCTTATGCAAATGCCAAAGTCATTAGAAAAGGGCTTCATGCTGGGGTAAAAGTAGGCATGCACTCTTATTGACAATGTCACATGTGAGTGTATCCTATTTGTGGAATCGCTATGAAGATATTTGCTGGGAACATGGCATTAACCTATATTTTTTTGGCATTTCATGGCACAGGCTAATTTTGATCCAGAATTTATTCTCTTCTTCCACTGTTCCGAGCATGAAATGGAGAAACGCCTTGTCCATTGCAATCAGGTATGCAAGCATCTTTTTCGCCCTTTACAATTTTCTTTCATAATGTTGATGTGTAAACCATAGTTGCCCATTCCGGAACGGAAATGCGCTCTGGAACGCATTCCAGAACGTGTTCCGTTCCAGAACATGGACAGGAAAAAAAAAATTGTAATTCTTTAACAAAGAAAAAAAAGCAGATGATGCCCAAAACAAGCAGGAAAGCACAAGGCGTAGAGAGACAGTGATGATTCCAGAATGAAGAAAGAACTGGATGCCGTGGAAATTAATTCTCTACATAACAAAGGAGACGTGCAATCGCCAACGCACAAAGTCTTAGACTATCTAACTCCAGTGTTGTTGCAAACATGAAGACTTCTGATGAAGATGTGCTTCCAAAAGCAATGAGAGACATCAAGAAGAGGTGCTACATACAAGATGACAAACCGAAGTTCAGGATACTTTGTTTCATGAGGACACTGTAGGTACTCCTCATAAGGAAAGCTCTTATGGGTTTTTCTGCTTGTGAGTAGACTTCCCAGTGATGTTAAAAACTGTCAATGCTCAGACTAACATAATAATAGCAAGTGAAAAACATAGAAATCCGTCTCTCATTAAAGTTTCCCAATATAAATGGGACTTCATGAAAGACTATAGTACTATAAAAGTTTATAATATAATATGGTACTATAGTATAATATAATATAAAAGTTTATATTTTACTATAGTAAAATATAAAGTTTATACTATAGTACTATAAAAGTTTGTATTTTACTATAGTACTATAGTACTTCATAAAAGTTTCCCAATATAATATAGGACTTCATGAAAAACTATAGTACTACAAAGAACATGAGCTGAAGTGACTTCAATTGGCAAAGATCAATGGGTTGCCTATGGCTTTAAATGAATTTAAAACAAAGTTGTGACAGAGACCGTGTGCTTGTAAAACTCCATGCATTAGGAAAGCAATAATACTCTCTCTCTCTCTCTCTCTCTCTCTCTCTCTCTCTCTCTCTCTCTCTCTCTCTCTCTCTCTCTCTCTCCACAACCATAAACCATAAAACCGATCTGAAACCATAAGGAACAATACTGAATCATGGCAATGTTGTGAATAAGATCATCATAATATATAATATTGGGCCACATGGCACCAAAATGGGGTAGAGTGATGTTCGATGAACATAATGAAAACTATACAACTAAGACTCGTCAGAGTCATGGTAATCAGAATCCTTCGAGTCTATGCCTGTGTGCTGATCCCGAGGGTCTGCAGATGAATCAGAGGGAACCATACGGCGTGGCGAGACCCTGGCTCTGCTGCTGCGTGCTGTGGCTCTGCTGCCCGTGCTCTTCCTCCCCCTGCCGCTACCTCTGCCCCACCTCTAGCTGCCCCCGCCCCTCTGTCTACGCCCGCGTGTCTGTGTGTCAGGTGGCTGTGATCCTACACCCTGGGATGGCCCTACCCACTGTGATGATGCCTGGCCGACGGCTGCCTGTGATGCTCCACTCCTGTCTACAAAAAGTGAACCCAACCCCCCCCTCCCAGAACCTCTAGGTCGCCCTCTAGGCCTACGTGCAGGAATGGTTGGCTCCTCCTCTGTGTCCACATCAGGTCCACCAGCAGGTCAGCTAGGTCATCCCCCTGTGCGTTCAAGTAGATATTTTGCAATTCATTGCATATTTCGAAAGCAATTCGATTCGGCAATGCATAGCTGGAGCATGGGGTAATAATGTTGGTCGCCTCGATCATTTGGCCCTCTCCACGTGTGTGCCTCAGCATACGGCCATTGGTGTTCACAAACACCAACCCCCTACACTGCTCGATGGATAGCCTGTTCCTCTTCTGTGTGTGATACAAGGTCCAGGTGCTCCAATTCCGCTCACAAGCGGATGCTGAACAGTCCTGGGCAAGGACTCTCTTGGCCAGTCGCAGCAAGTCACCTGTGCTGCGCCCATGGATCTAGTTATGAATAGATCCGCAAGTAACCCAACGCTAAACTAGAAAGTAGCATAAAAGCAAGACTTAATCCTAGAAAGCAAGACAAAGAGAGATTAAAGAGGCTAAAGGAGATCAGTAGGAAACTCAGCATCACGAGGAGCATCATCCTCAATAGCAGCACGTAATAAACTGACATGGAATATATCACAGGCCCGTGTCAAAGAAGGAAGCTGCAACCGATATGTCACAGGACTAAGGACCTCCAATATGTGATAAGGTCCATAATAACGTGGTGCAAGCTTCTCAGTAGAAGCATGGCCCTGAATAAAGTGGTGTCGAGCAAAACGAAGAAGTAGATAAACCATATCCCCATTCTGAAACTGAACATGCCGTCGATGACGATCAACAGAAGTCTAGTACCGTTGCTGGATGTGTTGTAGATGTAGCTGGCCCGAGAAATAAGCTCGCGAGCACCCGATAGAAAAGAGGCAAGTGTAACAGGTGTATCCTCAGGAAGAAGAGGTATCCCAGGTAACAGTGGTGCATAACCATGAGATAATAAGAAGGGAGAGACACCAGTGCTGGTACTAACTGAGCTATTATAGCTATATTCAGCTAAACATAGATGCTGATCCCAGTCCTTCCCTGAAGAGTAACAAAATGGCGGAGGTAATCCTCAAGGATCCGATTAAGGACCTCGGACTGTCCATCGGCAGTAGAATGACAAGCAGAACCTATAAAAAGCTGAACATCCAATATGCGCATAAGCTCTGTCCAAAATGTAGAGGTAAACTTACTATCCCGATCAGAAAGGATAGTACGAGGAAATCCATGGAGGCGAAAAATCTCTGACAAGAATTAACGTGCACACTGCTCAACTGTGATAGTACTACGAACCGGTATAAAATGTGCCTGCATCGAGAACCTATCAACCACCACCATACATGAATCATGACCACGCTGGGTGCGGGGGAGGCCTAGGATAAAGTCCATAGAAATATCGGTCCACTGGCGATGAGGGATAGGCCAACTCTGAAGCAAACCAGCAGACTTAGCACGAGAGTATTTATTGCGGGCACAAAAAGTGCAGTTACGAATAAGAAGGGCTAGCTCAGATTTCATGGATGGCCAGTAAAAGTGGTCCTTAAGACGAGCATAAGACTTTTGAAATCCAAAATGGCCACCAACAGGGGAGGAATGAGCATCAGACAATAACTGGGGGCGAAGAGGCAAGGAGCTAAATGGTGGCAACAAGTGTGTGTAACAAAGCGGGCAGACGGGATAAAGCATCGGCAGCGGCGTTTGAACGGCCAAGACGATATAAGATAGAAAAATCAAAGGATTGTAAAAATTGCAACCAACGATACTGATGATTGCTAAGGTCCCGCTGGGATAATAGATAACGGAGAGACTAGTGGTCAGTAACAATGTCAAATGGTATACGATACAGGTAATGACGCCACTTCTTAAGAGCATAGATAATGGCGAGAAGCTCTTTTTCGTGGACAGAATACCATTGCTCATAAGAGCGAAGCCGTCGTGACTCATAAGCAATGATGCACTGGGACTGGCGAAGTAAGGCACCCAAACCAGCGGAACTAGCATTAGTCTCAACAATAAATTTCTGGTCAAATCGAGGTAAGCACATAACAGCGGCATCAACAATAGCGCGGCGAAGGGTATCAAAGGTTGTCTGACAGTCAGGGGTCCACAGAAATGTACGAGATTTCTTTAGAAGAGCATGAAGAGGAGCAGCCACAATGGCAAAGTGTGGAACAAGGCGACGAAGGTGAGTGGCTAAACTGAGGAACATACGAACAGGTGAACATCATTTGGTGTAGGCCAGTCCTGGATAGCCTGAACCTTATGAGGATCAAGCGAATACGCCCATCACAAATAAGAAACCCAAGAAATTCAATCTCAGCAACGGCAGAAGAACATTTAGACAGTTTGGCAAACAAATGATGGTGAATGAGTAACTGAAATACAGACGTGAGATGGGACACATGCTCGTCAAGGGATGTACTAAAAATGAGAATGTCGTCGAAATAAACTAAAACACAATGACCAAGAAGTGGACGCATAATATTATTCATAACATTCTGAAACGTAGGAGGACCGTTAGTGTCATGCCCATGACTGGTCTCGGGTAGCGTGTCCACGTTAGGGACCGGTAGACCAACCACCCGTAAGTTAATTGTGACTATAAGGGAATTGGGGCCCTTATGTGTACATGGTCATAGTTAATGGTTATAGGGCTAAACACATGGTGGTGGAGTTGGTCATTAGGGAACTGGATGACGTGGCCGAGATAGGCTGCAGAGGTGTCCAGTGAGGTGTCACAGTGCACTACTAGTGGTGCATGGGCCTTGGAGGGTATAAATATACCTGCTGGGCTCTCACTAGTGTATGCTTGATTTTGTGATTGGTAGCTACATGCTGCTGGCGTGACTCCTCTTTCCATGACTCTGATTGATCCATAGCTTTCTGGGGGCTAGATTTGTTCGATCTAGGTTTGGTTGGGTTGGTTTATCCACCCCTGTTCCCTTGTGTTGTTGCTTTGTATGGTATGCTTAGACTAGAATCCTGTTGTGAGGACTTTATATTGGTATCAGAGCCAATCTAAGCAGGATTTACCATTGTAAGTGCTGAGTGGTCTTTATGAGAAAGACCCACATTTTGGACCAATCTGGAATAGGGTTCTAGCAGTTTCATCAAGCAGGACTGATGATCATGGTGATCAGTCTAAGGGGAAGGATATAAAGGGTACTGATGACTTCTCTATTCGTAATGGACTTTTGTTCAGGAAAGGGAAGGTTTGTGTGCCTGATGTGGATGTTGTTAAGAACAAAATTCTTTATGAATGTCATGATTCACCATGCGCAGGACATCCCAGCATACATTGTACATTGGATTTGGTACGAAGGGATTTGTATTGGCCAAAACTCAAGCCCTTTGTAGAATCTTATGTGGTCAAGTGTGACCGATGCCAGTTGAATAAAGCTGAACGCCATAAGGCTGGCAGTTTGTTGCATCCATTGGATATCCCTGATAAGAGATGGGATAGCATTTCCATGGATTTTGTGGTTGGGTTACCGCGGACGAATAAACAGCATGATGCAATTTGGGTTGTGGTCGACCGTCTTACCAAATTGGCTACGTTTATTCTGGTAAAGACCACCGTGAAGGCTTCCGATTTAGCTCAGATATTTGTAGAGCGTCTATTTAGGCTTTATGGATTACCAAGCGATATTGTGAGCGATCGCGATCCGAAGTTCGCCGGTCGCTTTTGGTCGGCCGTATTCGCTAAACTAGAGACGACACTGAGCTTGGGTTTTTCTGATCATCCTGAGACGGATGGACAGACGGAAAGAACAAATCAGAGGATGGAACAAATGCTTCGGGCATATGTTTCCAGACGACAATCTGATTGGGAGAAGTACCTTCCATTGATTGAGTTTGCCTATAATAGTAGTAAGCATTCGGCTACCGGTTATAGCCCGTTTATGCTTATGTATGGTTTTGAGCCTAGGTCACCCATCGCAGTTGAGACTTGAACGATCATGTTTCAGAAAGTAGCAGATTTCCTACATGATATGCAGGAAATGCTACGGATTGCACGTAAATGTCCAGAGTGCCCAGGATAGGGACAAACATTATGCAAATTTGAAAAGATTACCGAGAGACTTCCAAGTGGGAGACTGGGTATATTTGAGAATCCCGAAGGATTCAAGTGTAATGCGTACCGGCAAGCATTATAAGTTGTCCCCTAGATATAGAGGACCGTTTAAAATCTTGAAAAAGATCGGATCCTTAGTTTACCAATTGGAACTCCCGGAAGGATTGCAAGTGCATCCCGTATTTCACGTCAGTCGTCTCAAAAAGAGTCTACGTGAAGGAGAGCATCTTGGATTTGGAGATCAGTTGGACCTGTTGGATGAATCATCGGGTGTATCTCGTCTTGAACCCGAAAAGATCTTGGATACAAGAACTAAATGATTGAGAAATCGTATAGTTACCAAGCATCTGGTTCGATGGAGGGGATGTACGGACGATGACAATTCCTGGGAACAAGAAGGAAGCTTAAGGAGGAACTTTCCCAGTTTTAAGTTCTGAGGACAGAACTTGAATAAGGGGGGAAGAATGTCATGCCCATGACTGGTCTCGGGTAGCGTGTCAATGCTAGGGACTGGTAGACCAACAACCCGTAAGTTAATTGTGACTATAAGGGAATTGGGGCCCTTATGTGTACATAGTCATGATTAATGGTTGTAGGCCTAAACACATGGTGGTGGAGTTGGTATGGGTCTATAAGTGAGTCATTAGGGAACTGGATGACGTGGCCCAGATAGGCTGCGGAGGTGTCCAGTAAGGTGTCATAGTGCACTACTAGTGGTGCATGGGCCTTGGAGGGTATAAGTATACCTGCTGGGCTCTCACTAGTGTATGCTTGATTTTGTGATTGGTAGCTACATGCTGCTGGTTTGACTCCTCTTTCCATGACTCTGATTGATCCATAGCTTGGGGGCTAGATCCGTTCAATCTAGGTTTGGTTGGGTTGGTTTATCCACCACCTGTTCCCTTGTGTTGTTGCTTTGTATGGTATGCTTAGACTAGAATCCTGTTGTGAGGACTTTATAGTTAGTAACACCAAAAGGAAGCACACGAAATTCATAAGCCAAGATGGGTACAGAAAGCAGTCTTATGTTCGTCAGAGGGGTGCATCCTAATCTGGTGATATCCAAAACGAAGGTCTATCTTGGAAAAAATCTGGGAAGTGCCAAGCTGATCAAATAGGTCATCCATGTGAGGGATAGGGTACTGGTTACGGATAGTTAGCTTATTGAGGGCACGATAGTCTATGCATAGACGTTTGGTGCCATCTTTCTTACTAACAAGGAGAACAGGGGCACCAAAAGGGCTATGGCTGGGAACAATAAGACCCTGGTCTAATAAAGTAGAGATCTGAAGCTCAACCTCATCATGCTCATACTTAGACATGCGGTAGGGAGGACGGGAGGGAGGAGCAGACCCAGGGCGTAAATCAATGTGGTGGTTAACATCATGCAATGGTGGTAGCGTCGTAGGTTCTGAAAAGACATAAGCATACCGATATAAGAGGTCAGATATCACCTGAGGAACAGCTGGTGGTGGTGAAATGGCGACTGAAGGAGCTGCTGTAGCACGCTGCTGTACACATAAGAGAGTCGCGCAATGAGCTTTAGGTAGGCTATGCATAAATTGTTTCCCACTGATCAGCTGATAATCGTCCTGAGAATCGATGCCAACAAGGGAGTGGGTAACTGAATCATGCACAAAAATGAGTGTCTGCCCGTGTCAAATCCAATGTAACGGCACCAAGAGAAGCAAATCAATCAGCACCAAGAATAAGATCGTAGCGCTCCATGGGAATAATATAAAGATCTGCCTGTCCAGAAAAATCCCCAATGCGGTATGCCAAGCCCTGGAACATCTGAGAGCTAGAGAAAGAATGATAACTGGCTTCCTCAACATTGAGAGGCTGTGGCGCAGAAATAGGTGAAGCACGGATTCGACTGGAGATGTAACTGCTGATAAAGTAATGTGTGCTGCTTGTATCCACTAAAGCAATATATTCTCGTCCAGTAATGCGTATCGACCATCTAAATGTAAGGCGGCTAACTGGATCTTCTGAACATCAGTCTTAGGGTAGATCTGGAAATAAGTATCAAGCTTAGAAAACCAATTCTCTAGAAGATTCCCATCGGAGGAACCAGAATAGGTAGTAAGCTGTATCCGGTCGCGGAAATCACGAGCAAAGTGTGGCTCATGACCTGTCGTACGTGAAAAGGGGTGAAATCCAGGAGGTGGAGGAGCCGGAATGGGAGGTCCACCAAAATGGCCACCGGGATAACTAGAGGACGACGGTGTCCCAAGGATAGGCGTCATAGGAGCCTTGCCAGGACCATGGGGCTGTAGTGCGTCAATCTGGGACTGAAATAAGGCAAGATTGGTCATGACAATATCTAAATGAGAAGAGAGGCTAGAAATAGCAGCATCCATGGCCTGACGAATATGATCTGTCAAAGCATCCTGAGGGTGTTCACTCGTGGTCGGAGAATGAGCTTCCGACATACTGAAAGAGGAATGAAACTAGAGCAAGAGCGAGAGACGTACATAATCCAATGGACGAACTGAAGGAGAGGACATAAGTCGTCACAACAGGTACGCCATCAAAAACACGTAAGTGACTCTCACAAGAACTCGTAGGTCCAACAAATCAATGCTTCAACCTGCTGTGTTCATCAATAGAGAAATCATCAACGGGAGCAGAGATCACTTTTGCATAAACAGAGAAATCCGAAAGCAGTATGAACTTATGCAAAAAGTTGTTCTTGTGATTCTGGGTGAATGAGGAGGGAGCATGGGTAGCGAAGGAGGAGGGAGCAGGACCACGAGGGAGGGGAGGGAATAGCGTGGAAGGTGAAGGAGGAGGGAGCAGGGGCAGCGATGGAGGTAGGGGGAGGGATAGCGTGGAGGTGAAGGAGGAGGGAGCAGGGGCAGCGAGGGGGTAGGGGGAGGGACAACGTGGGAGCAGGGGTAGCGAGAGAGGAGGGAGCAGGACAACGAGGGAGGGGAGGGAATAGCGTGGAAGGTGAAGGAGGAGGGAGCAGGGGCAGTGATGGAGGTAGGGGGAGGGATAGCGTGGGAGCAGGGGTAGCGAGAGAGGAGGGAGCAGGACAGCGAGCGAGGGTGGGTAAAGGGGTAGGGATAGCGTGGGAGGTGAAGGAGGGGCAGCGAGGTAGGCAGTGGGTGACGATCCACAGGTATGGGACACAGTGATGGTGATGGAGGGACAACAAGGGAGGGTGAAGGAGGGACAAAAAAACTTGGCGAATACTCCTTTTTCCACAAAACAGAAAAAAAGAAAAGAAAAATTTGAGATCCGGGTCGCGGATCGCTGACGTTCCGGATCGCTCGATCCGGAACATTTTTGCAGCGAATCGTGATCCGCTGCAACTCATATATATATATATCATAGATGCATAGAAACACGTTTCTAGGAGGACGCGTTTCTCCTCCCAGAAACGTGTTAAAAAAAAACAGTTTATTAAAATTTTTTTGCCCATCTTCACGGCCAGAATCGCGCCAGCCGTGGAGGAGCTAAATTTTTTTATTTTGATCTACAAGTGTCCGATCGAGGCGTGTGCATAGTCGGCAGACATCTACTCGGCGATACGGAGGTGGTGTGCACGGTGCCAGGGGGATCTGAGCTTTGCGCAGATTGAAACGATCAGTTTTCGATTTTTGGTAAGTGTAGGCTTGTTTTTTTGCAAGTGTTGACATTGAGCTGTAGGCAACCAAATCAAGCGTAGTTTGGCTCTAGACCACCTTTCTTCATGCCCACGGTGATTCCTACGAGGTCAGTTTCAACCATTACAGCACGCCTTGCGAGATTTGAACACCACAATCCAAATGCTTGTTTTTTTTTGCCATTTTCATAAAATGACTTGTGGGCAACCGATTTAGGTGATGTCTGAGCCTAGATTGCATTTCCACATGCTTGCAGAGACTCCTGTGACCTCCATTCTGCCCGTCTACGTCCATACCACAAATTTCAATTTTCATGCCCTAATTCCATGTTTTTTAGGGTTTAGGCGTAGAGCATCGTGCAAGCATCCGCCAGTAGCGTGGTTTAGGCCTGCACTGGACTCCTTTACGCCTGCAAGGACTCCCACGCTAGCGTCAGTCGCCTGTTTTCGCTCACTGGAATTATTCTATCCCTTGCCCTGTCTCGTGTGTTTTTGGCACTTGCTATGATCTTACTAGAATCAATGTGCCGTGTGCTCAAATGTGTTCAGCTCTGTTTTAGGCTGGTAATGTTTTTCAATGCAGTGTGTCTTCTTCTACTGAACGGTTGTCTGCTTGTTTTTGTTCGCAGATTTGATCTCGTGTTGACACGATGCCGGTGTAGGGCCGAGGCCTTTGGGGCGAGGTTGAGCTTACTAAGGGGGATGTGGCTACACACCATGGCACGGGAGTTCGTAGATGGAGATGCTTGCATTGTGGTGGTCTCTTCACAGGATCACTTACTAGGGCTAGGGCTCACTTACTGAGGGTCAGAGGGCTGGGTGGGCGGGCATTGGGCATATCTGATTGCCCCAGGATTTCTGATGAGAGGAGAGAGAGGTTGTCTATTATGTATGGGCACGATGTTGCATCACAGGTTTCCAGACAGGGACAGGGAGCAGGAGCAGCTGCAGGTTCACAGGCATGGCTCACAGGTAGGCAGGCACGGCCTACTACGGGTGCAGAGCCTAGTACAACACGTTCTAGGCAGGGTTTAGGTGCAATGCATGGTCCAGGCGGGGCCACTCCAGTTCCACCCGCAGCAGCATGGCTTAGTTCAGAGGGGAGAGCGTCACATGAACAGGTTGGATCAGTGGCAGCGGGTCCTTCTCGTCCCTTCTCTTCTTCGGCGGCGCATGCGCCTGGTCACTTTTGTTACCAGGAAGAGGAGTGTGCTGGCCCTATTCCACACCTTCTCGCACCTAAACCTGAAGAAGCCAGCACCCACACGCTTTGCCTTTTACTTCTTGGTGCTAGAGCGATTAGTAGTAGTGAAGGATGCATTGTGGCGGATGGTTTTCAGCGAGTCCTTTCGAGAGTTCATGGACGTCCCACATGCGGCGTTTTTCCGGTCCACTGTGTTCGGTGAGTAGTTCCGGACACATGCTGAGGAGATTACTGGGGTCCTTCTACCCATTTTCAGAGTGCTGCGCCTGGTAGACCGTGAGGGGTGCACTCTCTGCCTCATTTATGAGTTCATGGATTGCATCGGCAAGGGAATTCTGACGTCAGCCTTGGACGAGCACAGGTATGACTCTTTATTGTCTAGTTTGTTGTTTCTCACTCAAGTCTGATTCGTTTCTTTTATGCTATGGCAGCTATGGTTACATGATTGTTGTAATTTGTTTGCTGCAGGAGGTGCGAGATCTCACGTATCTGGGAGGCCAGATGGGACTACTTCCACTGATTGGAGCACCTGGGCCTTGTATCACACGCAGAAGAGGAACAGGTTGTCCATCGAGCAGTGTAGGCAGTTGGTGTTTGTGAACACCAACGGTTGTATGTTGAGGCGCACGCGAGGAGGGGGACAAATGGTCAAGGTGAGTCACATCATCACTCCCTGTTTCTTGCTATGCTTTGACAAACTGAATTGCTTTCGAATTATGCAATGAATTGCTGACAACAATGTATTGTTTTTGGTTGCAGGTGACTCGTGACACTTGCTTGGTGGATTCGGCAGCTGCTGCTCCTCGGGCACCACCCACGCAGGAGGAGATGGATGATGAGATCTATAGAGAGTTCTATAGACATGCGCAGGCTGACGCATGGGCTCTACGACGTTCAAGGAGGGCAGACATGTAGAGGGATAGGGCTGAGGAGGGGTATGATGAGGGCTTGGAGGGTGGAGAGGAGCTCGGGGCTGACTATCAGGAGGAGTGGGTTGAGGGGGATACGGAGGACGATGAGGAGATGGGGGTGGAGGCACAGGGGGATGACCTAGCTGACCTACTGGTGGACCCTGATGCGGAACCAGAGGGGGAGCCAACCATTCCTGCACGTAGGCCTAGGGGGAGACCTAGAGGTTCTGGTAGGGGGGGGCTGAGTACGCTTTTTGTAGATAGGAGTGGAGCATCACAGGCAGCCGTCGGCCAGGCATCATCATAGTGGGTAGGGCCATCCCAGGGCGTAGGATCACATCCACCTGACACACAGACACGTAGGGGTAGACAAAGGGGTGGGGGCAGGCAGAGGGGGGCCAGAGGAGGGGAGAGAGGCAGAGGCAGAGGTAGAGGAAGGGGGAGGATCCAGAGCCAGAGCACGCAGCAGAGAGCCAGAGCACGCAGCAGAGAGCCAGAGCACGTAGCAGAGCCAGGGCCACACCACGACATATGGCTCCCTCCAATTCCGATTCATCTATAGACCCTTGGGATCTGCAGTCAGGCACAGATTCAGATGATGGTTCCTACCATGACTCTGACGAGTCTTAGTTGAGTCTTGGTTGTGTAGTTTTCATTATGTTCATGGAACATCATTGTACCCCATTTTGATGCCATGTGGCCCGATATTATATATTACGATGATCCTATTCACAGCAGTGTAACGATTCAGTAGAGAGAGAGAGAGAGAGAGAGAGAGAGAGAGAGAGAGAGAGAGAGAGAGAGAGAGAGAGAGAGAGAGAGAGAGAGAGAGAGAGAGAGAGAGAGAGAGAGTATGGTTGAAAAACGATTCCATATGGTTGAAAAATGCTTCAATACAGTTGAGGACGATGCAGTATGGTAACTGGTTCAAAACACTTAGCATGGTTTTTGTTTAGCATGATTCAGCATTTTTGTTTAGTTTGTTGGATCTGAGAGAGATAACGAGAGAGTGAGAGAGAGAGGAGGGAGAATTTTGGGGCATCATGTTTTTTTATAAATTTTTTATATTAAACACAACAAAGCATAAACCTGGGAGTTAATGCACCTAAACTAGACCATCTTGCACCCAAAACATTCGGCAAACTATACAGTAATTATGCTCTTAATTAGAGCTTTCACCTGATACCCATATTGCCCAAAAAAACACAAATAAAAAAAGCAAAAAAAAAATAATTAAAAAAAATGTTTCTGGGAATTTTTTTGATATTTCAGAAATGCGTTTCAGAAACGCTGTGCACCGCCATTATGATGCCACCCTCAGATCCGCGGTACCAGAGTGGTACCATATTTTAATATTTTTTTTAAAAAAAAATAACCTTTTTAAAAATAAATTTTAGTGGGCAATATGGGTATCAGCTTGAAGCTCTTGACGAGAGTAGTGCATTTATGCAGGGTGCCGGTAGTTTTAGCTACAAAATGTGTTAGACAACTAAATAATGCAATATATATATATATATATATATATATATATATATATATATATATATATTAGACATGAGGGTCCGGGCCGAAGTGCCCACGTCCAACGCCCGGACCCGGACGTGTCCGACTCCCGGACGCTGGGTCGGAAGCGTCCTTTTTTTTTTTTTAAGGGCTGGACGCGTCCAGCGTCTCGACGTGGACGCGTCTGGGCCCCGGACGCGTTTTTTTAAAAAAAGAAAAAAGAAAAAGAAAAAAGCAAAAACCCGCGGGCCCTATGGACAGTCCGCAGAACCCGAGAGCAGGAAGAGAGCGGAAGAGGGCGGAAGAGGGAGAGTGTGGGGGAGAGAGAGAGAGAGAGAGAGAGAGAGAGAGAGAGAGAGAGAGAGAGAGAGAGAGAGAGAGAGAGAGAGAGAGAGAGAGAGAGAGAGAGAGAGAGAGAGAGAGAGAGAGAGAGAGAGAGAGAGGTGGCTGCTCGTCCCATTTGGGATGAGGTGGAGGTGATGTCCGACAAAAAGTGGCGTTGCCCTTTTTGTCGAAAGCAATTCACAGGGAACGCCTCTCGGGTTCGAGCACATCTGGGGGGGTTGCGAGTCCGACCCACGGGGGGACGCTACGGGATCGGCATTTGTATGGTCATCCTCACTGCGGAGAGGGCTCGCATTATGGAGACATATTCTGAGACAGCTGTTGAGCCCGACGAGTCGTCCACAGATGCCGCGGACTCTATTTCTACTGGTGCACCCACTGCCACCGCCCCTGCCACTAGTTCACCCACCGCCCCCACCATCGCATCTGCACCCGCCACCGCTGCTGCATCCGCACCCGCCCCCCCCCCGCCACCGCCTCCGCCTCCGCCAGTACTCCCCATGGATCCACAGCCCCCACTACTGCACCTACGCCTCTGCCATCACCGTCAGATTTGCATGGCCCGTCCACATCCTCCGCTTCTGCACCTGCACCTATGCCACCACCTCCAGATCCGCATCGTCCATCCGCATCCTCCCAGCCATCCACATCCCGAGGCCCCAGACAGATGTCCATGCCGGGATCTTTCAGAGAGGGGCAGCACAGAGAGGCCACCAGGACCATAGCACAGATGTTCTATGACCTGAACCTCCCCTTTATCATGGCATCATCCCGCATCTTTCGAGAGGCTATCGCGAAAGTTGTAGTCTGAGGGCCCGGCTACACACCACCCACAGCCGACGCACTACGAGGCCCTTTACTCCAGGACCAAATTGCATCAGTCAGAGAGAGACTGGCCGCACTGCACGAGGCTTGGGATAGATACGGCTGTTCCGTCATGGCTGATGGGTGGACTGATCGTCGCAGACGTCCACTCATCAACGTGATTGTTTCCAGTTGTTACGGTTCCATGTTCTTGCGCAGCATCGACGCCTCCAAGGCAGGGAGAGTGCATTCAGCCAAGTACATTTACGGCATCATTCGCGCGGCGATAGAGGAGGTCGGGCCACAGCGTGTTGTCCAGGTATAATATTCTTTCATTAGTTGCTTGCTCATTTGCTGCTTGACGTTGATACAATAGTTCTGCGTAGTTTTCGATTGATTGCAATGTGTTTTCGAGCTGTGAACTGATCGTGTGAACGTATCGCAAAAGGTTGTGACGGACAGTGCGTCCAACTGCCGCAGTTTGGGAGAGCTTCTTATGGCAGACTACCCCTCCATTGTTTGGACTCCATGTGCCGCACACTCACTGGACCTCCTCTTGCATTCCATCGAGCGCTTGCCTTGGGTCAGTGACATTCTCACGAGGGCACTTGCGGTTGTGGACTTCGTCACACGCAAGCGCCGCATGACGGCCCTTTTCCGCACATTCAACAGGTAAGCTACCACTTATTTTTTGACTCGTTCAAGATGCTCCTTTTTTTTTTGCTCGTTTCATGTGTGCCTCTCATTCCTTTTGTCAATGCAGGCTCGACTTGAAGAAGCCCGCTCGCACTCGCTTCGCCTACCAGTTCATCATGCTTGAGTGGCTACACAAGCTCAAGGGTGAATTGCAGCACATGGCCACTTTGGCAAAGTTCACCGCCATGGACCTGTCCACGACCACAGAGGGCTTGGCCTTCCACGAGATCCTCTTCATGGAGCCTTTCTGGGTGGATATGCAGTAGCTGATGGACGTCATGCGCCCCATCTACTCTGTTTTGAGGCTCGTTGATCGCGAGGGGTGCACGATGGGTCTCATTTACGATTTCATGGACCGCATAGGCGAGTCTCTCCAGCTTTCTGAGCTGGACCCTGCTAGGCATAACTTTTTTCCGTCTCACCATCCTTACTTCCATTTTGCACTCTGTTTCGTCTTGCTGCCGCAACACAATGGTATGTAACTGTTGCCTCCACGTGGTTTGGTCCACAGGTTGGAGCCTATCAGGTGCTTGTGGCAGCGGCGATGGGATAAGTTTCATCGGCCCAATCAGAGTGTGGCCCACATACTACATCCGCTGTTTCAGAATTTTTTCGAGACTCGATTTTTTTGGAACGACTCGAATTTTTGGAAAGACTCGATTTTAAGAAAGAATCGATTTTTTAATGGATCGAAGTTTTTCAAAGCATCGAATTTTTCCAATGACTCGAATTTTTTCAATGACTCGAATTATTAAAAAGACTCGAATTTTTCTGAAAACTCGATTTTTGGGAAAGACTTGAATTTTTCGAGACTCAAATTTTTGGAACGATTCAAATTTTTCGAGACTTGAATTTATGGAACGACTCGATTTTCCGAAAGACTCGAATTTTTCCAAACAATCTAATTTTTTTAATGACTCAAATTTTTTGAACGCCTCTAATTTTTGGAACGAGTCGAGTTTTTCTATAAATACGAATTGTTGAAAGACTCAAATTTTTCCGAACGCTCAAATTTTTCCGATGACTCAAATTTTTCCAATGACTCAAATTTTTCCAACGACTTGAATGTTTGGACCGACTTGAATTTTTGGAAAGACTCGAAGTTTTGGAAAGACTTAATTTTTTTTGAAGGCTCGAATTTTCCAATGACTCAAATTTTTCCAAAGGATCGAATTTTTCTGAAGACTCGAATTTTTCTGAAGGATCGACCTGTCAACTCAAATTTTTCTGAAGGATAAAAGGTTTCTTTGTAACGTCAAGTCAAATTTTTCAAAAGACTCGAATTTTTTTGAAAACTCAAATTTTTCTGAAGACCTGAATTTTTTAAAAGACTCGATTCTTTTTCAAAGACTTGAATTTTTCCGGAGACTCAAATTTTTTTAAAGGGTCGAATTTTTTCAAAAACTCGAATGTTGTGCATTTATGCAGGTTGCCGGTTGTTTTAGCTACAAAATGTGTTAGACAACTAAATAATGCAATATATATATATATATATATATATATATATATATCATTGTACCTCGTGGTACCGCTGGTATGGTACCGCCGGTACCATATCAGTGGTACAGCCGGTACGGTACCGCCCTGGGATCCGCGGTACCAGGGCGGTACCATTTTAAATATTTTTTTTATTTTTTAATATTTTTGATATTTAATTTTTGCATATTAACTACCAAAAACAGGACAAAAAAAAGTAAAAAAAGGGGGTTTAGGGTGTAAAAAAAGAGGGTACAGTACATGATGCAGGGGACTGTTGCAGTGGCACATGGGCACTGCGAGTGAGCAGACCGAGGGGCCAATGGGAGACCAACACAGGGGGGTAGCATCACATGTACAGAGTACAGAGGCACATGGGCATTGTGGGTGAGCAGACCATGGGTCCAATGGGAGACCAACACAGGGGGGAGCATCACATGAGGGCAGGTACAGAGGCACATGGAGGGATGATGGGGATCCACATGGCCAATCAGGCTGTGGGGATAAATAGGCACTCACAATGCCATTGTGGTCGGCATTTTCAGAGGCTGTGAGAGAGCTAGTGATAGACAGTGAGAGAGCAAGCGAGAGTCGGTGACAGGCTGTTTGAGAGCCAGGGTGCTGTGAGAGGGTGTTCAAGGACCAGGGTGCTGTGAGGAGAAGGTCGATCGAGATGGCAGAGCGCATACCACCGAAGCCCGAGGGCGAAGCCAGGAGGAAGCTTGAGGAAGATATCCGAAGGCACAACGAGAGGCATCGGAAGCAAGAGGCAGATATCCGAGAGATGCTGCGACAAACTCGACTAGGAAATCCGGAACCGGAGCCACCCGCCCCCGCTGTGGGTCCTGTCCCTGCTGTCGAGCTGGATCTGGATGAATTTCACACGACGGCAGCTCATCATGGTCAGGGAAAGGGCGGCCAGACGTCGGGCTAACCAGGAGGCAGCTCGGGCTAACCGGGAGGCGGAGCAAGAGCGACAAAACAATGCACCAGACGAGGGCGAGGAGTCGGTGGAGGATCAGTGAGGGATGTTTAGAATAGATGAGATCCAGCCGTATGTGGCGGACTGTTGCTATGTAGTTTTCGGCAGTTTATGGTGCAGCAAATAACTAGATGGCTGCTTAAAAAAATGACAGTATATGTGATGTTATCCTGATACAATGGTTGAATATATACATAGTTGTTTTTTGTGCAACGCGAGCCTAGTCATGTAAGATGCAATGTCTGTAATTTTTTTAAATGCAGATGTATTATATGTGTTTATGAAATGTCGTTTGGGGTGTAGGGGTGATTGCTGTGCTCATGATGTAGGTGCATATATGTGAAGCTAGCATTCACTTCAAACGAAATTAAATGAAAATAGGATTCACACACGCACATAGAATTCTTCGACATAAAATAAAGCATCACATGTATAGAGCGACATACGCACAATGTGCAGCAAATAATGTAGGCCAAACACTGTATATAATGTGAAAAATCATCTGAGTACAATGGTAGACCGTCTGCTAGAGAAAAACTACTGAAACTAAAACAACAGAGCCACAATCAATGCTCTGGCTCTGACTCAGACGAATGCTCTGGAGACAACTCTGGGCCCCGAGCTGACTCTCGCAGTCGATATCTCTGCCTGTCTGGAACTGGCATGGGCTGTGTATCCGAGGGGGAAGACTCGTCATCCTCATCCTCCCAATCAGCCTCCGCATCAGCTCCCAAGCAGGCCAAACCAACAACACCTGCTCCAACTGGCTGTGATATTGCACCTCTACCTGTACCTGGAGCCCTGCGTGGTCGTCCTCTCCTCCCTGGCAATTTCGGGGAAGTGCTCCAATGTCCCCCATCAGAAGGTCTATGTCGTGGGCTGCACAGGGGGTATGAACAATATGAGGGAACTCGGCCTCTAGCAGTACGCCCATCTGAATGCAGTTCGTGTCATTGTCCGTCACCACCGTGATGACATGCTGTGGGCCTATGGCTAGGATGGAAGACCTGATGACATCAAACATGAACTCTGCAGATATGACTCTCCCCTCCCTGCTGCAATCCACTACCCTCAAAAACTGTGTGCCCATGCAGCTGGAGACCAGTATGTTGAGGATCGGCCTCCTTCTGACATCAGTCTAGCCATCGGACATGATGCTGCAACCGTAAGTGGCCCAGTGCCGACGTAGAAGCTCCATCTCTCTAGACAAGGACTCAACCCTAACCCTCAGCATGTGTGTGCGGACAACCTCTGAACTAGGGACTCTCCAGCTAGGGCTGACAGACTGTGCAAGGCGGAAGGCCCTTCTTAAGGGCTCAGAGTCGGTGATGGCAAAGGGCAGGTTCAGCTCGTAAATCAGACTTGCCATGGCCTGTGTGGCCTCTCTGTCCATGTGCGGCTGATGCGCGCCGCGAATGGTCTGCTGCACAAGGGCTCTCCCTGGTGGGCGACGGGTAGCACGTGGGGGAGCAGCACATGGGGGCAGGTACAGTAGCACATGGGCATTGTGGGGGAGCAGGCCATGGGGCCAATGGGAGTGCAGCACGTGGGGGAGCAACAAATGGGGGCAGGTACAATGGCACATGGAGGGATCATCAACAACTGCACATGGGGGAATAGGCTGTGGTGTTAAATAGGCACTCACGAGGCTGTGAGAGAGCCAGTGAGAGGCTGTGAGAGGCATTGTGAGAGGCTATGAGAGAGCCAGTGAGAGCCATTGAGAGGCTGTGAGAGCCAGTTTGCGAAACATGGTGTCGTGAGATGGCGGAGCGCATACCACCGAAGCCCGAGGGCGAAGCCAGGAGGAAGCTCGAGGAAGATGTCCGGAGGCACAACGAAAGGCATCGGAAGCAAGAGGCAGACATTGTAGAGATGCTGCGACAGACTCGGCAGAGACACCCCAAGCTGCAGATCCCCGCCCCCGCTGTGGCCCCTCCCCCCGCTGTCGAGCTGGATTTGGATGAGCAGATCGGAATGAACTTCACATGACGACAGCTCATCATGGTCAGGGAAAGGGCGGCCCGTCGTCGAGCTAACTAGGAGGCAGATCACCAGGAATAGGGCCTCACGGATGATGGCTCTAACCTAGGGGAGTGCACCTATGTCCCCCATCAGAAGGTCTATGTCGTGCGCTGCACAGGGGGTATGAACGATGTGAGGGAACTCGGCCTCTAGCAGTACACCCATCTGAACACAGTTGGTGGCATTGTCCGTCACCACCGTGACGACATGCTGTGGGCCTATGGACAGGATGGAAGACCTGATGACTTCAAACATGAACTCTGCAGATATGACTCTCCCCCCCCTGCTACAATCCACGGCCCTCAAAAACTGTGTGCCCATGCAGCTGGAGACCAAGATGTTGAGGATCGGCCTCCTCCTGAATTCAGTCCAGCCATCGGACATGATGCTGCAACCGTAAGTGGCCCAGTGGCGGCGTAGAGGCTCCATCTCTCTAGACAAGGACTCGACCCTATCTCTCATCATGTGTGTGCGGACAACCTCTGAACTAGGGACTCTCTAGCTAGGTCTGACAGACTGTGCAAGGCGGAAGGCCCTTCTGAAGGGCTCAGAGTCGATGATGGCAAATGGAAGGTTCAGCTCATAAATCAGATTGGCCATGGCCTGTGTGGCCTCTCTGTCCATGTGCGGCTGATGCGCGCTGCGAATGCTCTGCTACCTAAGAACTCTCCCAACTGGGTGACGACAACACGGTGCACCAACCGTGACAGAAATGGATGATGACGCGACAGGCTGGGCACTAGTGGATGCATCGGCTGTAGACGTGGAATGGGGAGAGTGGGATGCACTGGCAGGGATGGGTGCAGCAGCATAAGTGGGGTGCACTAGTGGAGGGGCGACATCTGGCATGGGATACCCAAGATGGGAAGGGAGGGAGGAAGGGATCTCCTCAACATCCTCGAAGGCCTCGTCACCAACACCTTGGGCCTGCTCGGGTGGCGGAGAGTCCATGAGAAAGTCGTAAATTGGGGGAGTGCGAGCAACAATAGGTGGTGGTGGAACCGCAGTGGCAATTGGCGGACGCGAAGGGACGGGATCCACCGGAATGGGTGCAGATGGGGGTGCGTGTGACGGAACTGTCTGAGGGGGATGAGGGGCAAAGGGACCGGACGAGGATGCACTCCCTCTCCTCGTGCGTGCCAGCCAAGCAGGTAGCAACTCGGGGTCAACCACGTAATGAGCGGTGCAAAACCGGAGAACACACTCTGAAATGATGTTCTTCCCCGCCACAAGACGTGGCCCGTAGGTGTCCAGAAGTCGCTGCCTGACGGGGACGGACATGCTGGCACAAGGGACAACATTCAGTGTCCCACCATTTTTGGCGCGTGCACCGAGCAGGTGGCCTTTAAGGCGAGTGAGGGTGGCAACGAACTCGACCAGGCAATATCGGCAGCGCACGATCCTTGCACTGCTCTTGTTGGACTTGTCAGGAACCCACCTGACAATGTCCACCTCGTCCCACAGATCGGCAAGGTTGGAATGCACCATTTCTATAGAAGGAATTGGGGAAAAAAGGCAGAGATGATCGTGAGTGCGATAGGAGGTGGAAGGCTAGAAAAACCACAGCAATGTCGGAAACAGCAGTAGCAGGGGCAGAAGAGATCTGTCATACACAAAGACAGTGTGAGGGCAAGGAGGGCGCGGACAGTAGGGAGGGCACAAACAATAGAAAGAGGGCGCGAATAGTAGGAAGAGGGCGCGATGGGCAAGGAGAGAGATGAAGCGGGGGGGGGGGGGGGGGAATTAGGGTTTAATATATATATATATATATATATATATATATATATATATATATATATATATATATATATAAATATCAAATATATTAATATATTGTGGTACCGCGGATAAGTATCGATCCGCGGTACCACTGTGGATCCGCGGATCCTGGTACCGCTGGATCTATGAGATATATATATATATATATATATATATATATATATATATATATATCATAGGTCCCGCGGTACTGGGTACCGCGGATCCCAGTACCGCAGGACCGTACTAGTACTGCGGACCACAATATAATAATATTTTTATTATTTAATATTTTTTAAATTTTTTTTTTACCTTAACCTACCCGCCCCCCTCGCATTTCAGCTCAAATTTTTTTGCGCCCTCCTCCGCCCTGCCATCGTTGTTGTTTTTGCCTACTTGCCTTCTGATTCCTTGCGTCGCCCTTCACCCACGCAACGCCTTGCCTTGCATCTGACTTGCTTCGCCCTGCCTTCGCCCATTTTCAGCGTCTCTCCAACAGTGAACCCTGCTGTTTTTTTTCCAGCAATCCATCCCTCATTTCATCTGCAATGGTGCAATCCGACCTTTCCGGTCTGTGGGACGAGGTAGACATTGTCAGGCGGGTTGCCGACAAGGCCAACAAGACCGGTCAGAAGGTCGTGCGCTGCATATACTGTCTCGTCGAGTTTGCTGCATCCCTCACTCGCCTTTAAGGCCCTGCTCGGTGCACGCGCCAAAAATGGTGCCACCTTGAATGCTGCCCCTTGTGGCAGCATGATCGTCCCCGACAGGCAGCGACTACTGGAGACCTACCGGCCGCGGCTCGTGGCAGGGAGAACACCATTTCGGAGGGCATTCTCCGATTTTGCACCGCTCCTTATGGGGCTGACCCAGAGTTGCTGCCTGCTTGGCTGGCACGCACGAGGAGAGGGAGTGCATCCTCCTCCGGTCCCTTTGCCCCTCAGACAGTTCTGCCTCACGCACCCCCATCTGCTCAGATTCCGGTGGATCCCGTCCCATCGCGTCCGCCAGTTGCCACTGCGGTTCCACCACCACCCACTGTTGCTCGCACTCCACCAGTCTACGACTTTCTCATGGACTCTCCGCACCCGAGCAGGCCCAGGATGCTACTGGGCGGGCCTTCAAGGATGTGGAAGAGATCCCTTCTTCCTTCCCTTCCCATCCGGATGACGCCCTCAGCCAGCAGTTTTCGTACCCCATGCTAGATGTTGCCCCTCCACCAGTGCACCCCACCTATGCTGCTGCACCCATCCCTGCCAGTGCATCCCACTCTCCCCATTCTCCGATTGGGTCCATGGTCTGCTCCCCCACAGTCCCCCCTGTACAGTCCCCTCTTTTTTCTAAACCCTAAACCTTTTTTTTTTCATATTTTTTAAACCTAAAATACATTAATAAAGGGGGTTTTTATTAAAAAATAATAATAATAAAAAATATTATTTATTGGTGTCGCCCTGGTACCATTGGTCTGAGGGCGGCACCATAACCGCGGTACCACCATTATGGTACCGTAGTACAATAATGGCGGTACCACGTGCCACTATGATATATATATATATATATATCATAGGTCCCACGGTACCAGGTCCTGCGGATCCTGGTACCACGGGACCATATATGGTACCGTGGTACCATATCGGTCGGCGGTACCAAAAAAAAAAAAAAAATTCTTGGGAAAATAACACGGGAATTTTTTTTTTTTTTTTTATATTATGGTACCGCGGATCTCAGGGCGGTACCGTATTGGCGGTACCACTGATATGGTACCGGCGGTACCATACCAGCGGTACCACGGGGGGGTACTATGATATATATATATATATATATATATATATATATATATATATATATATATCATAGTGGTACGTGGTACTGCCATTATGGTACCGCGGTACCATAATGGTGGTACCGCGGTTATGGCGCCGCCCTCAGACCAGCGGTACCAGGGCGGCACCACAAAAATAATATTTTTTATTAATTAAAAAAAAAAAAAAAACCTCTTTTAACAGGCTAAAAGTAGGTAAAAAATTCAGGCAAAAAAAGGGGTACGATTTAGAAAAAAGATGTTATTGTACAGGGGGACTGTACTGGGGGCACTGTGGAGGAGCAGACCATGGACCCAATCGCAGTGCAGCATGTGGGGGATCAGCACATGGGGCAGGTACAGTAGCACATGGGCACTGTGGAGGAGCAGACCATGGACCCAATTGGAGTGCAGCATGTGGGGGAGCAATACATGGGGCAGGTACAGTAGCACATGGGCACTGTGGAGGAGCAGACCATGGACCCAATCGGAGTGCAGCATGTGGGGGAGCAATACATGGGGCAAGTACAGTAGCACATGGGCACTGTGGAGGAGCAGACCATGGACCCAATCGGAGTGCAGCATGTGGGGGAGCAATACATGGGGCAGGTACAGTACCACATGGGATCATCAACAAAAGCAAATTGGGAAACAGGCTGTGGGGTTAACTAGGCACTCACGAGACAGTGAGAGAGCCAGTGAGAGGCTGTGAGAGGCATTGTGAGAAGCTGTGAGGGAGAGCCAGTGGGAGGCTGTGAGAGAGAGGCATTGTGAGAGGCTGTGTCACAGACCGAGTGAGAGGCTGTGAGAGGGGGGCTGTGAGAGAGCCATTGAGAGGCTGTGAGGGTCATTTCGAGCAACAGGGTGTCGTGAGATGGCGGAGGGCGAAGCCAGGAGGAAGCTCGAGGAAGAGGTCCGAAGGCACAACGAAAGGCATCGGAAGCAAGAGGCAGACATTGCAGAGATGCTGCGAGAGACTCGGCAGAGACACCCAGAGCTGCAGATCCCCGCCCCCGCTGTCGAGCTGGATTTGGATGAGCAGATCGGAATGAACTTCACATGACACCAGCTCATCATGGTCAGGGAAAGGGCGGCCAGACGTCGGGCTGACCAGGAGGCAGCTCGGGCTAACCGGGAGTCAGAGCGAGAGTGACATAACAATGCTCCTGACGAGGGCGAGGAGTCAGTGGAGGATCCATAGGAATGTTTAGCATAGATGGGGTCTAGCCGTATGTGGCTGACTGTTGTTATGTAATGTTCATCAGTAGATGAGACAATATTTAGTGTCTAGCATGGTGTAAAGAACAGCCCCAGCCGTATGCGGCGGGAATACGTATTGTAATTTTGATACATATGATGAATTAATGTACGGTATGTTTTTTGTGCAATGCGTGCCTTGTGTATTGCAATCTGATGTATGTGATTATGAAATGCTATCAGGGGGGTTGTATTTCTGTGTTCTGCATATGCTCTCAAACTCTGTAGTGAAAACTAATTGAAAACATGCACACACCATTTGAAGTAAAACTGCAAGTAGAACATCACAATTACAAATTGACAAATACACATTGTGCTGTGAATAGAATACGTCCAACACTGAATATAATATGAAAAATGGTCTGAATACAGTGTTCGACCATCTGGTCGCCAAACATGGAACATGATATCAAACTGCTAAAAATAAAATGATAGAGCTACTGTCAATGCTCTGCCTCAAACTCAGATGAATGCTCTGGAGACAACTCAGGGCCCTGAGCTGACTCTCGCAACTGATATCTATGTCTGTCTGGTACTGGCATGGGCTATGTATCCGAGGCGAATGCTCTGCTGCCTAAGAACTCTCCCAGCTGGGCGACGGGTAGCGGACCTCCAGCACGGTGCACCAAACGTGACGGGAATGGATGATGACGTGATAGGCTGGGCACTAGTGGATGCATCAACTGTAGACGTGGAATGGGGAGAGTGGGATGCACTGGCCGGGATGGGTGCAGCAGTGTAAGTGGGGTACACTGGTGGAGGGTGGACATCTGGCATGGGATATGAAAACTGCTAGGTAGGGAGGTCATCCGGATGTGAAGGGAGGGAGGAAGGGATTTCCTCAACATCCTGGAAGGCCTCGTCACTGGCATCGGGGGCCTGCCTGCTCCTACTCGGGAGGCGGAGAGTCCATGAGAAAGTCGTAAACTGGGGGAGTGCGAGCAACAGTAGGTGGTGGTGGAACCACAGTGGCAACTGGCGGACGCGGTGGGACAGGGTCCACCGGAATGGGTGCAGATGGGGGTGCGTGAGGCGGAACTGTCTGAGAGGGACGAGGGGCAAAGGGACTGGACGAGGATGCACTCCCTCTCCTCGTGCGTGCCAGCCAAGCAGGCAGCAACTCGGGGTCAACCACGTAAGGAGCGGTGCAAAACCGAAGAACACCCTCCGAAATGGTGTTCTCCCCCGCCACAAGACGTGGCCCGTAGGTATCCAAAAGTCGCTGCCTGACGGGAACGGACATGCTGGCACAAGGGGCAGCATTCAGTGTGCCACAATCTCTCGCGCGTGCGCCGAGTAGGTGGCCTTTAATGCGAGTGAGGGTGGCAACGAACTCGGTCAAGCAATATCGACAGCGCACTATCCTTGCATCGGACTTGTTAGACTTGTCGGGAACCCGCCTTGACAATGTCCACCTCGTCCCACAGATCGGCAAGGTTGGAATGCACCATCTCTATAGAAAGGACTGCGGAAAGAAGGCAGAGATCTCTGTGGGTGCGATAGGAGTCGGAAGGCTTGAAAAAACCACAATAAAGGCCGAAATAGCAGTAGCAGGGGAGGACGCGATCAGTGCAATGCGAAGAAAATCAGGAGGGCGCGGACAGTAGGGCGATGGGCATACAACAGAGAGGGCGCGGACAGCAGGGAGGGCATGGACAGTAGGGCGACGGGCAGGGAGAGAGATGAAGCGAGGGGGGGGATTAGGTTAAAAAAGAAAATATTAGTATATTAAATATTACAAAATATTATATATTAAAAAATATTATATATTAAAAAATAATATATATTGTGGTACCGCGGATCCATATTGATCCGCGGTACCACAAAATATATTATTTTTTAATATTTAATATACTAATATTTTCTTTTTTAACCTAATCCCCCCCCTCGCTTCATCTCTCTCCCTGCCCATCGCCCTACTGTCCGCGCCCTCTCTGTTGTATGCCCATCGCCCTATTGTCCGCGCCCTCCCGACTGTCTTCGCATTGCATTGATCGCGTCCTCCCCTGCTAGTGCTATTTCGGCCTTTATTGTGGTTTTTTCAAGCCTTCCGACTCCTATCGCACGCATTGAGATCTCTGCCTTCTTTCCGCAGTCCTTTCTACAGAGATGGTGCATTCCAACCTTGCCGATCTGTGGGACGAGGTGGACATTGTCAGGAGGGTTCCCGACAAGTCTAACAAGTCCGGTGCAAGGATAGTGCGCTGTCGATATTGCTTGACCGAGTTCGTTGCCACCCTCACTCGCCTCAAAGGCCACCTACTCGGCGCACGCGCGAGAGATGGTGGCACACTGAATGCTGCCCCCTATGCCAGCATGTCCGTTCCCGTCAGGCAGCGACTTTTGGATACCTACAAGCCACGTCTTGTGGCCGGGGAGAACACCATTTCGGAGGGTGTTCTTCGGTTTTGCACCGCTCCTTACGTGGTTGACCCCGAGTTGCTGCCTGCTTGGCTGGCACGCACGAGGAGAGGGAGTGCATCCTCGTCCAGTCCCTTTGCCCCTCGTCCCTCTCAAACAGTTCCGCCTCACGCACCCCCATCTGCACCCATTCCGGTGGATCCTGTCCCACCGCGTCCGCCAGTTGCCACTGTGGTTCCACCACCACCTCATGTTGCTCGAACTCCCCCAGTTTATGACTTTCTCATGGACTCTCCGCCTTCCGAGCAGGAGCAGGCCCCCGATGCCAGTGATGAGGCCTTCCAGGATGTTGAGGAGATCCCTTCCTCCCTCCCTTCACATCCGGATGACCTCCCTACCCAGCAGTTTTCGTATCCCATGCCAGATGTCCACCCTCCACCAGTGTACCCCACTTACGCTGCTGCACCCATCCCGGCCAGTGCATCCCACTCTCCCCATTCCACGTCTACAGCTGATGCATCCACTAGTGCCCAGCCTGTCGCATCATCATCCATTCCCGTCACGTTTGGTGCACCGTGCTGGAGGTCCGCTACCTGTCGCCCAGCTGGGAGAGTTCTTAGGCAGCAGAGCATTCGCGGCGCGCATCAGCTGCACATGGATAGAGAGGCCACACAGGCCGTGGCCAGCCTGATTTATGAGCTGAACCTTCCATTTGCCATATCCGACTCCGAGCCCTTCAGAAGGGCCTTCCGCCTTGCACAGTCTGTCAGCCCTAGCTGGAGAGTCCCTAGTTCAGAGGTTGTCCGCACACACATGCTGAGGGATAGGGTCGAGTCACTGTCTAGAGAGATGGAGCCTCTACGTCGCCACTGGGCCACTTACGGTTGCAGCATCATGTCCAATCGCTGGACTGATGTCAGGAGGAGGCCGATCCTCAACATACTGGTCTCCAGCTACATGGGCACACAGTTTTTGAGGGCAGTGGATTGCAGCAGGGGGGGGAGAGTCATATCTGCAGAGTTCATGTTTGATGTCATCAGGTCTTCCATCCTGTCCATAGGCCCACAGCATGTCGTCACAGTGGTGACGGACAATGCCACGAACTGCATTCAGATGGGTGTACTGCTAGAGGCCGAGTTTCCTCACATTGTTCATACCCCCTATGCCGCGCATGACATAGACCTTCTGATGGGGGACATAGGTGCACTTCCCTGGGTTAGAGCCATCGTCCGTGAGGCCCTCTTCCTGGTGACAAAACTCACCAGGAAGAGGCGTGTTCTTGCCATGTTCCGGGTGTTCAGCCATCTAGACCTCCGTAAGCCAGCCCCCACACGCTTTGCATTCGACTTGGTGGTCATCGATCGTCTGATCAGGTGCAGGGCGCAGCTTCTACAGATGGTTGCCAGTGATTTTTGGTGTGCCAGTACATTTCCGTGCACTGAGGATGGGGAGCACCCATAGCACATCCTCCTCCATTGGCAGCACCCACGGCACCGGATCCTCCTTTGGCAGCACCCACAGCACATCCTCCTCCTTTGGCAGCACCCAGGATGTACTAGTACCGTCCACCACAGCGCCCCTTTCAGTACTTATCGCCGCTGTACTTGCCTCTTGTAGGGACGGCCCCTCCACATCTAGTTCCTCCACCAGCAGCAGGCCCACGGGCACACACTCCTCGGACCTATCCTCCACTATCAGCTGCACAGGGACACCCATATGAGGATGACGAGTCTTCCCCCTCGGATACACAGCCTATGCCAGTACCAGACAGACATAGATATCAGTTGCGAGAGTCAGCTCGGGGCCCTGAGTTGTCTCCGGAGCATTCATCTGAGTTTGAGGCAGAGCATTGATTGTAGCTCCGTCATTTTCTTTTTAGCAGTTTGATATCATATTCCATGTTTGGCGGCCAGATGGTCGAACATTGTATTCAGACCATTTTTCATATCATATTTAGTGTTGGACGTATTCTATTCACTGCACAATGTGTATTTGTCAATTGTAATTGTGATGTTCTACTTGCAGTTTTACTTCAAATGGTGTGTGCGTGTTTTCAATTAGTTTTCACTACAGAGTTTGAGAGCATATGCAGAACATAGAAATACAACCCCCCTGATAGCATTTCATAATCACATACATCAGATTGCAATACACAAGGCACGCATTGCACAAAAAACACACCGTACATCAATTCATCAGATGTATCAAAATTACAATACGTATTCCCGCCGCATACGGCTGGGGCTGTTCTTTACACCATGCTAGACACTAAATACTGCCTCATCTACTGATGAACATTACATAACAACAGTCAGCCACATACGGCTAGACCCCATCTATGCTAAACATTCCTATGGATCCTCCACTGACTCTTCCCCCTCGTCAGGAGCATTGTTATGTCGCTCTCGCTCTGCCTCCCGGTTAGCCCGAGCTGCCTCCTGGTCAGCCCGACGGCGGGCAGCCCTTTCCATGACCATGATGAGCTGCCGTCGTGTGAAGTTTATTTCGATCTGCTCATCCAAATCCAGCTCGATAGCGGGGGCGGGGGCCACAGCGGGGGCGGGGATCTGCAGCTCTGGGTGTCTCTGCCGAGTCTCTCGCAGCATCTCTGCAATGTCTGCCTCTTGCTTCCGATGCCTTTCGTTGTGCCTTCGGACATCTTCCTCGAGCTTCTTCCTGGCTTCGCCCTCCGCCATCTCAAGACACCCTGTTGCTCGAAATGACCCTCATAGCCTCTCACAGCCTCTCAATGGCTCTCACTGGCTCTCTCACAGCCTCTGACTCGGTCTGTCACACAGCCTCTCACAATGCCTCTCTCTCACAGCCTCCCACTGGCTCTCCCTCACAGCTTTTCACAATGCCTCTCACCCCCTCTCACTGGCTCTCTCACTATCTCGTGAGTGCCTATTTAACCCCACAGCCTGTTTCCCAATTTGCTTTTGTTGATGATCCCATGTGCTACTGTACCTACCCCATGTGCTGATCCCCCACATGCTGCACTGCGATTGGGTCCATGGTCTGCTCCTCCACAGTGCCCATGTGACGGTGTACCTGTCCGGATGTATTGCTCCCCCCAAAATGATAATGATGATAAAGGAGCGATTGCTTACACAATGGATTTATCAACATCGGTTAAGAAATCATGGTGGTGATGCTGAACATCATATTGTAAATGCCTAGGAAGTAATGCACCTTTGAGGAACTTCAACTTCAAAATTGTAACGTAAGAAATTGTAAGCAACTCTTCCAGTTGTCTTTGCCTGTAACATTCCCTCTTCCACACAAAATACAGAAATGCAAGCTCCCCTAAGAACCATTCAAAGAACCCAAAGTAAATAAATAGTAAGCATTAAAACAATAATTCAAAGAACTAACAGTAAAACAAAAAAAATACTTCGCTGAATAGGATGATGCTAAAAATCAATGACCTGCCAACATCTACTTCGTACGCCATTCATGCTTTCGATGCTCTTTATAAGATCTACCAGAACCTGGCTACTCACGGCTGTGCGTCCGCTTGGTTGTCAGTAACAAAGCCTGCAGAATAAATGTGGTGATTAAGCTAATGGCTCTGATAATGTCATTCTCTAATAATGAGAATATGCAAATATTTCAAAAGCTTAGGTTCATTTGCAAGTTGTCGCCCGTGAGCTCATTCCTCATCTGCAAACACTGAACGCAGCAGGGTCTGCACAATATATGAAGTGATGCTACGAAAGGCAGTAAAAGCAGTGAAAACTTCAGGATGTTGAGGTAATCCACACTGCTTGCAAAAATATCAAAATGTTGATGCATGTATCATATGGTCGACAACAGAGAACAAAAATTTGGCAAAAACATAATGACCACGCAAAAGATTACAATAGTAGATTCTGAGATTGCAATAAAAAACCATCTACTTCTCAACCTTGACAATACCTACATATTCCAAATCAAATCCTTCAAGTTTTCTTGCAAATTGCAAACTTAAAACCACCACCGAATTTTCTCTCAAAACAATAATAGAACGTGCTGAGATACGCAAATTAGAAGAAGATACGCAAATCTAAAGTAGAACCACCTAATATTAACCATAAGTTGTGAGAATAAATCACCTCCAGAAAAGAAGCTACCACACAGTTGATGCTAAGAAGATCTTTACAATCTAAAGATGTTGATATGCAAGAATTTCCTTTTGAAGTACTTCCAACCTGGAAATTACAGCACATCCTCTTATGAGAAGCTTTCAACACACAGCACTATACTTCCATAGAGATCACGAAACCCAATTTGATACGCATTACTTGCACAACCTTAAAAGCTATCGACGAAAACAGAAATTCAAACTAAGCACTATATTTTAGGCCTGCTTTTTCTTTCAAATCTATTGCAGTAAACAATTGCTTCCATATTTGCAGCATTATGTAAAACTATTGAATGCTTTACTTATCGATTACCAGGAAGCAGAATAGGGTTAGAGACAATCTTTGATCCCACCCCGTTCTTGACGTCACAAGAACAAGTCAACCTGATGCTTTCACATGGACCCATAGAAAGGCTAACCCGTGACTCTCCAACCATTTATCTTCTCTTCTCACTTGGGAGATCTCCAACCTTCTTGACCTATTCAACAATATACCATACAGTTGAAGTAAGGGAACTGTACACTTATGTAGAATCGAGTATTTTTCATACTAAGTACTAAGAGAGTCAATATGCAAAGATCCATGTTCCCATAAACCGAAAACAAAAAGATAATAAGTTAATGAATTAGCCACAGAAGATTGAATAGTGTTAAAAAAACACTTCAGATTTGCAAGCCAGTAATGCCACAGATAATAGAAATTGTTTCTCTGTAAAGATGGGGGTAGGCTTGCTTCTACTCTGAAAACTATGATAAATTCTTGCTTCTACTCTGAAAGCAAAACCACGATAAATTCTTGCTTCTATTCTCACAAAGAATCGAATGGGCTAAAGATGGAACATATAAGTATTTGAAGATATTGAGCACAGGTTGTACATGAGCTATGTAACCGTGAGAGCCTGCAACTTGCGATTGTATCTCCGGTTTACTTTCTGGACTCATAAGTTTTGCAAGCCTGAAATTAGCAAGATGTGCGTTAAATTCTTCATCCAGCAGAATATTGTGACACTTAATATCTCGATGGAGCTTCTTGTCCTTGTTGCACGACGTGACCTCCTGGTTATGGTGACTTGTTGTGCAGAGCATGATAATAGGACATCATTTGAGTCAATTACTGCCCCTGCTCTGCTAATAGAAGCAGAAGAGGCCTCTTAGCCTCATGATAATACTAAGAGGAACTGATGCAATCTACCACCTGCCACTTGTAAAAATATTGATGCAAAACAAACCTAAAGAGATTCATAACAAAAAGTTGAAACACAAATCTATCACAGAATTAGCCCACGGGGAAACATCCATCCAACCATCCGTGCTTTCACCGGTCAAGAAAGAAAGAGCGTATGCACTCCATAGTGGCGCCTCTCCAAGAAGAGATGGGTGGCCCTTCTAAACCTACACCAAGAGACGAACCCTTGCCAGAGGTGCAACAAGACCTCTTTGAAGTGAAGATGCGGCAATACTTATCAAGCGCAATGACGGCTATGCTTAGCGAGGTGAAGAAGGACAGAGAAACAGAAAGGAAAGAATGGCAAACATCCCTGCGAACCATGAACCTTACTCAATTTAACCTTGCTAGAGAAATGAGAGACGGGCTACCACAGCTCGAAGCCAAGTTTGAAGAGTTGGAGGCAACTAGAGGGAATGCAGTGGCGCCTCCTCCACAGATACCAAGAGAACCACGAGCGCGAAACACAGAAGGCCCAAAGAAGACTACCAAAGTAAAAGCACCACCTACTTTCAAAGGAGAGCGTGACATTCGAATTGTGGAAGATTGCTTGTTTCACATGGACCATTACTTCCGTCTGATGAACACTCCTGAGGAAGAAAGAACGGACTTGGCATTAGCATATTTTGAGGGCTACACTACAAATTGGTACCGGATGGCAGGAATGCATTTCCAGACATGGGACGCATTCAAAACCGCGTTACGAGAGGAGTTCATATCGAAGGATTCACACATGAGATTGAGGACAGAATTATCAGGGCTCAAACAGAAAGGGTCATGGGCAAAACTCATTACCTCTTGTTTGGAATACAGTCTTGGACCCGGCGTGCAATAGACAGCTACATGCCCCATGATTTCAATTCAACTATTCGGGCGGCTGAAATGGTTTGTGATTATGAGAGCACATTAGCACCAGCTGCTCCCGCAACCTCAACAAAAGTATTTAGTGGATCCAGACCGAGTCCGAGCTTCTTTTCAAGGGGGGACTCAGCTTCAAATGGCAACCAAGCCTCGAGTAGCGTGAACAAATTCCCAACATAAACAGGGTTTGGCAACCAAGGCAACAATGGAGGGAACACGTTCCAGAGAAGAAACAATGTTGGACCTTCAGCTAGTCACAGCAACAGTTCACCAACAGTGGGCAGTTCCATGCGCTGCTTCAACTGTCATCAGCAAGGTCACTCATGGAGGTCATGCCCCAAACCATTGAACAAGCAAATCATGGCTGCCATTGAAGGATTTGATAGGATGGAGAGAGAGGCATTTGATCAAGAAGATGGTGAACAGGATGACGAAGAGGACCCAGAAACGGATTTGACGGAGTCTGACCTGAATGCCTTACAACAGATAGGGGCACTTGCGGCGTATCGTGAACATCTCATGGCGACTCCTGCGAGAGGATCAAAGTTATTGTACCTGAAAGGCTGTATTCAAGGCAGGATCATTTACTTCATGGTAGACCTGGGGGCATCACATAACTACTTGTCAGAAAAACTGACAGGGGAATTGGACATCCAATGTGAAGAAAATGTGACTCCTATTTGTGTGGAGACCACGAAAGGTATAATGACCACTTGTAGATTGGCAACCAACTTACCAATCTCCCTGGGAACCTGGAAGAATCGACTAACGTTCACAATCTTGAAGATGGATGCCTTCGACGCTATTTTGGGATTAAGCTGGTTTAACGAACGTGTGGTGGCCTTCTTGGCAAAAGGGGTTAACCTTGTGTTATTATATAATGGCAGGAGACCTTGTGTCGTCAGAGCTGTGCCAGGGGACCAACTAGAAAAGAACGACACAAATGAACCTGAGCCAACCATCTCTCCCAATCTCATTCACCTATTTAACGAAGGGCAGCCAACAGTGACAAACCAGCTGACACGGGACCAAATGGAGCCAACATTGCCTGCAGTTTCTACGTCAAAGGTGAATTCAAGTGCCGATGCAGAGCTCAAGGAGCTCAACTTGTGTGACCAAGCGAAAGCTCACCTCTTTAATGAAGGACATCCAGCAGTGACAAACCAGCTGACGCGATGTCAAATGGAGCCAACATTGCCTGCAGCTTCTACATCAGAGGTGAATCTAAGTGCCGATGCAGAGCTCAAGGAGTTCAACTTGGGCAACCAAACGAAAAATCTAGAGTCATAGGGGACTCATCCAGACGTGCGACAAAAACGACATATCTGAGGCTTAAGGGAGCCGTAAGTACCTTTTTTCTTTCATGTTAATAAAGTAAGTGTAATAGATCCTAACACCACAGTAGGGCAAACACTTACTGATCCACCCAACCTTGCCTACTCCCTGATATAGAGTAAGCCCCTCCTAGCCCAGTGTGAGGACTGGTAGCATGCAACTGCCAAGTGTCGGCCACGTGGCACTGACGTGGCCGACTGCACGTCGGGACCCAACTGGGGGCCCTATCCTGCTGACAGGGTCCCTAGGCTGTGTTAGGCCCGCCATGGCTATGGACCGTGCTGGGGCACACTACTCACATTGTCTTGCCCTGTTGGTCATGTACGCTGGACACGACCCTGACTGTGGTATCTGACCTATCTGTGTTCTCTAGGGTTCGGCACTGGTTACGAGCTCGTAACACTCCCTCTCCCTTAAGAACCGTCTTGGTCCTCTAAGACAAAGTCTGGAAAAATCTTGCGAAGGACGCTGCCTCTTTCCCAAGTGGCATTCTCAACAGGCTGATCATTCCACTTAACCAGATATTCTCGGTATAGAGTATGACGAGTCTGCGTCTCTCTACTATCAAGAATTTCCTCTGGTTCATGTGGAGGTTGTTGAGGATCCAATGGGAGAACTAGAACACTGTCCCCTACCAGATTATCTGATCTGGTTAAGGCTTTTCGTAACTGACTTACATGAAAAACTGGAAAAACCTTACTGCTGTGTGGGAGTTCTAGTTCATAGGTGACCTCGCCTAGTCTCCTACTGATGGTAAAGGGACCACAATACCTTGGAGACAACTTAGCACACACTCCTGATTTGAGGGTTTTAGAGTCAACTGGGACTCTCAAGTAGACTTTCTCACCAGTGGAGAACTGCACATCCCGTCTGTGTGGATCTGCATAATGCCTGGCTCGATCCTGGGATTGTCTAATGCTACGCTTAGCATGTTCTATCATCTGGTTTAGGTCTTCTAAAAAGTTTCTGGTTGCTTCAACTTTTTCTTGTTTAAACCCTACAGCTGTGGGTGAGCGTGGCTGAAAACCGTACATCAGCATAAATGGGCTGTATCCCGTAGCTGAATGTTTGGTACTGTTGTAAGCAAACTCTAATATCGAGAGATACTCCTCCCAATTAGTCTGCCTCTTGCTGACGTATGCACGAAGCATATCCTCCAGCACTTGATTTACCCTTTCTGTTTGACCGTCCGTCTGTGGATGGTCGGTGGTACTCATATTAAGTTTAGTATGGAGATGATGGAATACTGCCTTCCAAAAATTTCCAGTAAACTTACTGTCCCGGTCGCTGACTATGCCGGAAGGTAGACCGTACAATTTAAATAGCCCGTCTACAAACAACCTCGCTAACTCTGGAGCTCTAACGGTTGTTTTGGTCGGAATAAAATGAGCCATTTTGGTCAGACGGTCAACTGTGACCCATATAGCGTCATTACCCTTTTGGGTTTTAGGCAGGCCTACTATAAAATCCATGGAGATACTCTCCCATTTACCAGCTGGTATTTCTAAGGTATGCAACAACCCTCCTGCCTTTAAACGCTCTGCTTTATTTACTTGACATTTCTGGCAACTGGTTACATACTGGTGGACGTCCCTTTTCATACTGGGCCAGAAAAATTGCCTACGAAGAAGCTCATAGGTCTTCTGTATGCCTGGGTGTCCCGCGCTAGGATTGTCATGACATTCATATAGGACCTGCTGCCTATAATCCTCTGAATTGGGGACACATACTCTATCTCTATAGAGCAAGTGCTCATCCTGAATGGAATACTGTTTCCATTTGAATCCTTGAGTCAACTGACCCTCAACCACTGGGGTTTGCTTGGGTAATACAGGCTCAGAATCCTCAACGTCATCTGACGACGTATACTCGGACTCATTATCATCCTCAACGGAAGCTGCCGTATTCTTGGATGAACTGGCACCAGCCCCGGGAACTGGTTCTGGAGTCTGTAACTGTCTGTTCTGGACTGAGTTCCAGATAATAGAGAAGAATGCATCATGCTGGCATTTCCCTCTCAAGGACTCGAGTAACTCATTACGAATCTGAGTAAAACTCAGCTCGTTTATCATAGGCATTCTGCTAAGGGCATCTGCTACTGTATTGAATTTTCCACGCCTATATCAGATAGACATGTCAAACTCTTGCATCAACTTTGCCCAACAAGCTTTCCGACCTCTAAGCTCAGGTTGATTGCAAAGGTATCTGAGACTCTCATGGTCTGTCAGGACCTCAAAGTTGGCACCATACAAATAATGCCTCCAAGTCTTAAGGGCATGGACTATAGAAAAGAGTTCCTTTTCATAGGCACTATACCTAGTCTGTGCTGGCTCGAGTTTTTTACTCTCGAAGGCAACTGGTCGTCCACCCTGAGTTAGCACAGCACCTACTGCAAAGTCGCTAGCATCTGTTTCGACCACAAATGGCTGATTGGGGTCGACGACCTTTAAAACTGGTGCTGTAGCTAAGGCTGTTTTGAGAGCATCAAAGCTCTCCTGTTGTGCGGACTCCCAAATGAACTCCTTTCCCTTCCCCTTAAGGAGATTTGTCATGGGGACTGCTATCTGAGCATATTCCTTGACAAATCGTCTGTAATATCCCGCCAGACCAAGAAAGATTTGAAGTTCCAAAATATTCTGAGGTCTCAGCCAACTGAGTATGGCTTTAACGTTATTTGGGTCCATCTTAATCCCATCTGAAGAGATAATGTGACCCAAATATACTACTTCTTCAACGAAGAATTCACACTTGGATTGTTTAGCATAAAGCTTATGCTTTCTGAGCAGTCGAAACACCTTTCTGAGGTGTTTTAGATGCTCCTTCCTCGTTTTGCTGTAGACGAGGATGTCATCTAAAAATACGACTACAAACTTACCCAAGTATGGTCTGAGGACACTGTTCATCAAGGTCATAAAGGTAGCTGGAGCATTTGTGAGCCCAAATGGCATCACCTTAAACTCATAATGACCGTGACGAGTCCTAAAAGCTGTTTTCGAGACATCTTCCGATTTTATATGGACTTGATGATATCCCGTTCTGAGGTCTATTTTGCTGAAAAACTTAGCCCCGTCGAGTTGATCAAACAACTCGTCTGCCCGAGGCATAGGGTATTTATTCTTAATTGTGACTTTATTGAGGGCTCTGTAATCTACGCAAAGACGCATAGACCCCTCCTTCTTTTTCACCAATAGGACTGGTGAGGCCCATGGTGAACTACTGATCTGAATTTGGCCTTTCCCAAGATAGTCTGTTAACTGCCTAGTTATTTCTTCATCCTCTGTTCGGCTGACCCGATACGGAGGTTTAGAAATAGGTGCTGTACCTGGTACTAGGTTTATTACATGATCTACCTCTCATGTGGCAAATCTTCAGGAAAAACATCTTTAAATTTAGACAATAAAGTTTCTAATTTACTGATTTTCTGCTGAATAGAACTGGAAATAGAAACTTCAGGAATAAACTGAAAGTCACATAAGAATACCTGATGGTCTTCGTCTCCGATTAGCTGACAGAGCTCTGAACTGCAGACCATAGGGCTGTTGGGAACATCATGCTCCCCATGCAACTGGATCTCTCGGCCTTTATACTGAAAGCTGAGGGTGTTCTCCTGATAGTTTCTGTGGAGGGAAGGTCCTAAACTGTAGAGCCAATCTCTCCCGAGAACAATGTCTGTTCGATCCAGGTGCATTATCTGAAAGTTTATTTGATCTTGGTACCCCTGAATACCAAGATTTAACTTACTTACCATAGTTTCCCATATTTTTTTATCTTCACCCTTAGCTAATGAAACTATGTACCTATGCTGACTAGGTACTTCTGGTAGTTTAAGCTTTTTAACCAGGGTGTGGTTGATGAAATTATGGGTTGCCCCATCATCAACCATGACTCTTACTGACTGGTTACCAACTTTCCCATGCATACGTACTAGGTCATGCGGCCCAAAGCTGAAGGGTCTCGCTAGCATTGCAGAGGTCAGCTGGCAACAGTGTTCATGATCTTCATGATACACTTTGATCTCGGAAGCTGCCGAGTCACTGGGGAAACATACAGTCTGAACAAGATGAACTTGTTTTTTATCTTTCTTATCTTTTTTAGTGAAAGGCCCCTTGGGACACTGTCTGACTGTGTGTCCCTTGCCCATACACACAAAGCACAAACGTTCTTGTTTGGCTTTCTCAAAATCATCTGGTTTTAAGGGCTGTATGAGTGAAGGGCGTTTCTGAGGAGCTTCACCTTTAAATTTATCTTCTTTCTTTCTTTTTAAAAATTTCTTTTTAAATTGAAAGTCTTTCTGAGGAAGCTGCTCAGAAAGTGGTTGCTGTCTCGCTCTCTTCCTACCCACTGAATCATCATAGATTTGAGCATATCTGAGAGCTTGCTCAAGGGTAGTAGGCGAGTTTCTCTGGACCTCTACTTTATATTCATCTTTGAGGCCACGGACAAATCCCCTGATTTTTTGATAATCATCCATATTTTTAATCTTTAAAATTGCCTCTCGATACTGCGAGATATATTGGATGAGGGACTTGTCCATTACTGTTCTTTCCCAGGCTTCCCAGGCTCTATCAAGTTCATTCTCTGGTAGAAATTCTCTTAGGAAAGCTTCTTCAAAAGCTTTCCATGACCGGGGAGTCTGCCCAGTCTCCTGGAGATTTAACCACCACTTATAGGCCATAGGCCCTAAAGAAAGACTGGCCTCAATTGCTTGCAAATGGTCAGGGGTCTGTTTAAGAGCATGAATGTTCTTCCATTTGCTGAGGAAGGTTTGTAGAATATCTGCATTTCTATCCTTCTCTTCCCCATTAAAAGTAGGAGGTTTTAAATCTTTAAAAACACTGGGGTGAGACCGTAAAGTCTCACCCGAAACTGATGGAAGTGGAGAAGGGGATAACTGAGAAGTGGAGGGAAGGCTTCCTTTCGCGGAACTCAAAATCAAGTTTTTGAGTTCAGCGAACGAGTCGTCCACACTGGACTTGAAATTGGCTAATGCCAGCTTCAGTTCATCCACCTCTGTTACCAATTGGAGGAACTGCTCCTTGGTAACCAGTTCGTCGAGTTCTTCGGCGAACTGTTCCTGTTCTTCTACTTCCATAGGTTCCTTTCCTTTTCTGTAAGCCAAGGCTTCTGTTTCAAGTTCGTCGAAGCCTCTCTCCTGGGGTTGATCAGGTCCCTGAGGAGTGGTCATCTTCGAAACTGAAAGAGAGCTACCTTAACTTCTGAAGGAAAAAAGTCTAAAAGACTAATTTACAACTGTACAAGGGAAAGGAAAGATGACTTAGCTGTTTCTGAGGACTGTACTTCCAAAGAAAGAATGAAGAGGAACCCTTTCAGCTCTTTTCCCCAAGATTTCAGACCTGCTGTTCCGAAAAATGCCAGTTTGAGGCTTCAAAACGGTACTAAATTTCCCGGTTTTTTGAGGATAGTAGCTCGCTGGTCTGATTGCAATCCAACTTGTCCACAAAAAAGCAAATCTGAAGTCCAAAAACCCTTCTGAGTTCTGAAATTTCAGAAGTCTCCTACTCGCTGATCTGGTAGGAATCCTCTTGCTCCAAATCTCTGACGTTGGGGCCCAAAAACTTGTTGAAAAACCAGATTTTCAGAAGCACTGGCAGCGCTGGCCCTGCTCCTCTTTTTTGGCTTCCAACTCGCTGAGAACCAGTAACTTTTTCCCTGGAAATCGGATGTAGGTCTCTGACTGTACAGCGATGGAGGTGCTGGCTTCTTCCTACTCTAATTTCGCTGGGAAAACTATAGAGAATCCTCTGAACTCAGTGAGAAACAGCTGTTTTTTCAGCGAGTTACCTACACTTGGAATCTAACTCCTTGCTACTGTGATTTCTCAGTGGAAATCAGAAGTTTGAAGGCTGCTCCTACAGCGATCCTCCTCCTCTATTCCTCTCTGAGAATCTGAGAAACACTTCCTATCTTCTGATAGCTTTCTCTACTCCTGTCCTAAACTCCCTAGGATGGAGATGGCTCTGATACCAGTGTAATAGATCCTAACACCACAGTAGGGCAAACACTTACTGATCCACCCAACCTTGCCTACTCCCTGATATAGAGTAAGCCCCTCCTAGCCCAGTGTGAGGACTGGTAGCATGCAACTGCCAAGTGTCGGCCACGTGGCACTGACGTGGCCGACTGCACGTCGGGACCCAACTGGGGGCCCTATCCTGCTGACAGGGTCCCTAGGCTGTGTTAGGCCCGCCATGGCTATGGACCGTGCTGGGGCACACTACTCACACTGTCTTGCCCTGTTGGTCATGTACGCTGGACACGACCCTGACTGTGGTATCTGACCTATCTGTGTTCTCTAGGGTTCGGCACTGGTTACGAGCTCGTAACAGTAAGCCGCAAATCTTATCGAGGAGTGAGCTTCAGTCTAATGTCTAAGTGCAGCAGCTTTACACAGGTTTTACGTAAGTGAACTAGATCCACACTTTTCCTGTGCTGGGTGCAAACACAATATCTTTACTTCTCTTTACAGTTGGTCTCCTTTGGCCGGTGAATCAAGCCCGTGCCCTTGTATATGTGAATAAAGTCTGGCCGGTGAATTAAGCCCGTGCCATGAGTCTTAGGTTCTAGTTTGGCCCTGATGAGGACATCAACTTTCTCAAACGAGGGGAGGATGTTGTAAAGCTGACTCGGGTGCACCCAGCGTGCCCTGTAAGACTCTAAGGGGTGACACACTCTAAGGTCCCAGAGCAAGTTAGAACGTCAAGGACTGAGCCTCCGACCTGTGGTGAGCCAGTCAAGTAGTTACAATTCATGAGCTAGCTCTGGAGCTCGAGTCATGGCCTAGTCAGGAAAGTAAGTTGATTCGGCCGCAGGGACGGCTCCCGGGACCCATGTCCGGGAGCCAGACTGATTCTGCCAGGCTTAATCAGCAAAATAAAAACTAAGTCCTAAAAAGCGTGCTTTACCAGAAAGCACTATGTTTCAAACCAGAGGGGGTGCGCCGAATCACAGCAGAACTATAAGGGGAGTCTGGCAGACAGAAACTTGGGCAGCTCAACCAGCGCCAGGAATCCAGTCGCCAGGTCTCAGCTCCCTCTACCAGCACGAGCCAGGCACAATGCCCAGCACGTGTTGGTGGCCCCGAGACCGGTCAGTCTATGTATGAATGTAACCTCTTCCAAATCTAATAAAGTTGATCCTTGGGGATGATTACCATTTCGGTTTCGCCTCCGGGACTAGTCCAAGTGGAAGGACCCTTACTACAACCTTTTTGCGTCGTCGGGGTCCTTGTCATCGACATGGGGCTTGCCGCTATGCCAATTGGTCAGTTTGGCGACCACTATGCCTTGGGTTTCATGTGTGGCTTGTCTTTGTCTTTGGTTACCTTTTGGGGACGGATTCTGAGTTGGCTTTCGGGTTGGTTGGGATTCCAGTTTTCTTAAGTCTGAATGGTTAAGCTTGTTACGTTTCTGAGTTGGCTTTTACGTAAGTGCATGATGGATGAATGTTAGACTTAAGCGCGTGTTGGGGAAACCGCTCAAGTCCCAGCGCCCTTTGAGGCGCCGGCGCAACATGTGGTATCAGAGCCGACTAGCTGGTCAGCTACTCAAGTCTCACAGGGATGGCCATGTTTTGGGATTTGTCAAGACAACCGTTGCGCAAGGTGCTGCCCACAGTGTAAGCACGGGTGCATCCACGGTCGGGGTGGTCGGCAGAACGGGGGACTTGATGAGTCAATGTGCTGCCCTTGAGGTGTAAGCACGGTCAGTTCTCGCGGTTCGGGCCTGGCGCCGTTTGCACGTAGGACAGATGAGGCAAAGTGCTGCCTAGGTAGGTGAAAGCACGGTCTGTGCCTTGTGGGGTGCGGGGTGACATATTCGAACTGTACGGGTTAACCATTGATATAGAGATGCTGCTCGAATTCGGTTGTTATCGCCTCAATCCTTTTTATTTTTGAAACTCTCCCTTCTGTCGGCCGGGCCCCACAGCTCTCTTTTCTTCTTTATTAAATCAGCTTCAATGAAAATATCCCCTCCTCAAACTTAGCATGCTCACATCACCTGAGAGCCAAGTAGGAACCAAGTCGTTTGTGTCCAAGCAAGCACACAACAAACGGAACACACCAACCAAAGCAAACACAGAGGATCCCTCTCAAGCCACAAACCCCCCTGAGACTAGACATAGGACCTTTGCCTAGCCGCGCCCACACAAATCTATCACAGAATTAGCCCACGGGGAAACATCCATCCAACCAACCATCCGTGCCTTCACCATTAAGCAGCACATTGCCTCAGTCACGCCCCACCACTTTTTGGTCGATAGCCCTTATAGCTAAACGATCGGCAGCTATCCCGCACCGGTAGCTAACCACCCGTGCTTCACACCCAAATTCGAGCAGCATCTCTGTATCAATGGTTAACCCATACAGTTCGAATATGTCACCCCGCACCCCACAAGGCACAGACCGTGCTTTCACCTACCTAGGAAGCACTTTGCCTCATCTGTCCTACGTGCAGACGGCGCCAGGCCCGAACCGCGAGAACTGACCGTGCTTACACCTCAAGGGCAGCACATTGACTCATCAAGTCCCCCGTTCTGCCGACCACCCCGACCGTGGACTCACCCGTGCTTACACTGTGGGCAGCACCTTGCACAACGGTTGTCCTGACAAATCCCAAAACGTGGCCATCCCTGTGAGACTTGCGTAGCTGACCGGCTAGTCGGCTCTGATACCACATGTTGCGCCGGCGCCTCAAAGGGCGCTGGGACTTGAGCGGTTTCCCCAACACACGCTTAAGTCTAACATTCATCCATCATGCACTTACGTAAAAGCCAACTCAGAAACGTAACAAGCTTAACCATTCAGACTTAAGAAAACTGGAATCCCAACCAACCCGAAAGCCAACTCAGACTCCGTCCCCAAAAGGTAACCAAAGACAAAGACAAGCCACACATGAAACCCAAGGCATAGTGGTCGCCAAACTGACCAATTGGCATAGCGGCAAGCCCCATGTCGATGACAAGGACCCTTAGGCGCCGGCGACGCAAAAAGGTTGTAGTAAGGGTCCTTCCACTTGGACCAGTCTCGGAGGCGAAACTGAAATGGTAATCATCCCCAAGGATCAACTTTATTTGGAAGAGGTTACATTCATACATAGAGTGACCGGTCTCGGGGCCACCAACACGTGCTGGGCATTGTGCCTGGCTCGTGCTAGTAAGGGGAGCTGAGACCTGGCGACTGGATTCCTGGCGCTGGTTGAGCTGCCCAAGTTTCTGTCTGCCGGACTCCCCCTATAGTTCTGCTGTGATTCGGCGCACCCCCTCTGGTTTGAAACATAGTGCTTTCTGGTAAAGCACGCTTTTTAGGACTTAGTTTTTATTTTGCTGATTAAGCCTGGCAGAATCAGTCTGGCTCCCGGACATGGGTCCCGAGAGCCGTCCCTGCGGCCGAATCAACTTGCTTTCCTGACTAGGCCATGACTTGAGCTCCAGAGCTAGCTCATGACTTGTGACTACTTGATGGCTCACCACAGGTCGGAGGCTCAGTCCTTGATGTTCTAACTTGCTCTGGGACCTTAGAGTGTGTCACCCCTTAGAGTCTTACAGGGCACGCTGGGTGCACCCGAGTCAGCTTTACAATAGCACTGCAAGAGAAAACCTGGGCACAGATGGTGGCCTGCCATGGAAACCTGGTGCTATAGAAGTGGATAACGATGGAGGGGCTGTAGGCCTCAATGGCATCGGTGGCACTGGAGGTGTTGTGCGGCGCATATAAACCCTCTAAGGAACCGGAGGAACTGCAAGCACCTCATGTAGCTGGTCTGGCTGAGACTCTGCGTAGGGCATGCTGGCAAGAGATGATGGGGGTGCCTTGACACTCGACATGAGGTGGGCCTCTGAATCCATCATGGCAATCAAGTCGTCTAGCTCTGCATCCGAATACAAATGCTTTGGGCTCTAGGCCTCATCGGGTGCACAATCCTCTGGCTCATCCCATGGCTCATCCTATGCACCATGTAGACCTTGCATGCCATCCCAACCTGTACCAGGTGTCTCATCTGGTGTACTGTCGAAGTAACGCCCATGACTCTGTACTGCACGAATCCAAGCGGCTACGGGATCAGGATCTAAATCACTCTGCCCTCTATCAAGAGCCTCCTCCATCATATCGACATAGTAGGTAGGTATGCCACTCCCTCCCCCCCCCCCCCCCCCCCCCCCCCATGTGCCCTGCCTGTCTCCCAGTATAACCTATGCCATGTGCCCCACCTCTTCCACCTGATGCCCGTCGCGTGTGCCCAACACCGATATCATCTGCCTCAGTCAAGCAGCGGTGTCCACTCTCTCCCACTCTTTTTGCTCTATACATTGACGATTTTGAGCGGATCATCAAAGAGGAGGGTGATGATGGATGTCCACTTGCTGATGTTATTATTCCTATCCTGCTATACGCTAACGATGTGGCCTTACTATCCTCAATAGCCTCTGGATTACAGCGACACTTAGATGCTCTATATGGTTTTTGGTTAGCTTGGGGCCTGACAGTGAATATTGCTAAGACCAAGATAATGGTGTTTAACACTAATCGGCAGCATATGAGAGATGACACATTTTATTATGATGGACAGCTGCTAGAGATTGTTACTGCATACACTTACCTTGGTGTACTATTCACCGGTCCCCCGCTCATTTTTCGCCCTACTGCTCCTACTCGCCTGCATAAGGGGCATGCTGCCTTGGTACATATGGAGAGAATATGTTCTACCTACCATATCCATGATCCTACTTCTAGAGATCACCTTTTTTCTACAGTGGTCTCAGCAGTGGCTATGCACTCAGTGGAGGTTTGGTGTCCAGGGTTATCTCAGGGTACTTGGAGAGACATCACTTGCTTACAGACCACCATGTTAGGACGGATGATTTGCACGAAGCCATCAGTTCCTCATGAGATTCTTTCAGCGGAGTTCCCCTCACTTTCCATGGTAGTAAAGGCTTTTTTTCAGATTGTTACCTTTCTTCACCAACTTGAGACCTTGGATACTCACAGATACTTGACGGTTGCGCTTACATCTTCTCGGGATATAGCTGGACAGCAGGCTCGATCCTCATGGTATGGTGATGTGGTTACTTTCTTCCATTCATGGGGCTTCTCGACGTTGGATCTCCCACAGGGGACTCATGCATATATCATATAGCAGCTATATCGTAGATATTGTCACATAGTATGGGATTGTCCTGAGACCATGGCAGGGTCAAGCTTACCTTTTATGGCACACACATCTTATTCAGAGACAGTCTGGGGCTTCCTATCAGACCTTTATATCTCTCACTTCCGCTTTCCTTTGGGCTCCGATACAGGTTGGGACAATTACGGGTCTCTTCTCACCAGCTGGCTATCGAGACGGGCAGATATTCAGGCATTTCGAGGGAGCATCGGGTTTGTCAGGTATGCACATTGGGAGTAGTGGAGGATGAGCTCCACTTTATCCTCACATGCCCTATATACTATGCGATACGTGGTCGCTATCACTGTTTGTATCGGGACACCCCCATCACACTCAGTACCTTTTTGGAGTATCATGATCCCAGATGTGTTGGCCTTCTACTTTGAGAGATGCTTACGTTGAGAGCCTCTTTGATGCCTTCTGAGGGTACTGTTGATTATCGCCAGTCTCTTATCACTAGCTTCTTCCAGAAGCGTGAGCGAGATGACCTGTCAGATGATGAGGCAGTCATACCGGTGAGGGTGAAGGCCCAACGTGCTCAGCCACCTACCAGATCTACAAGAGTCACCAGAGCAGCCAGAGCTCCTCGACACCAAACACGGACCACAGCTTCAATGAGTATCAGACGTTTTTTTCAAGACTAATATTATATTACTTTCCTCAGCAGAGCAGGTGGTTAAGCTCTAGCACTTTTAGAGCTGGAGGTTAAGCTCTTACATGTTTTCTTATGATTCTGTAGTTCCTTTTGTCTTCTGACTAGCTAGAGAGAGCTCGATTTTGTTTCACTCAGACTAGTGAGTTTTCTTTTTGTTCGACATAGACAGTGCTCCTACAATATATGTACTTTTTTTCTGTCTTATGTGCCCTTGGGCACCCAACAAACATTAATATTTTTTTTTTTTCTTCTTCTTCTTCTTCTTCTTCTCTCTCTCTCTCTCTCTCTCTCTCTCTCTCTCTCTCTCTCTCTCTCTCTCCATCTGAAATCACAACCCAATGAAATGAAATGAAATCATAAGGAACCATACCGACATGTTGCGAAATCATGTTGACCATATTGAACCATGCTGACCGAGAGAAAAGACACATTCTCTCTCTCTCTCTCTCTCTCTCTCTCTCTCTCTCTCTACGATGGCCACACTCGCGATGGCTGCTGCTGCTGCCCTGTCCTAGCTCGCCCTACCCTGGACTACCCCCCACGCTCCTCCCCCCCCCCCTCTCTTCTCTCGCCCTCCTCTCCCACCTCCATGGCTCGTAGAACCAGGGGGAGCCCTTGCTCCCCCGCTCCTCCCCGACCCCCCCCATCATCCTCTTCCCCACCCCCATCCACACCTACTGTCGCTCCACCCCCCTCCGCTCCACCTACTGCTCCCCCCCCCCTCCGCTCCACCTGTTGCTTCGCTCCCCTCCTTCACTCCACCTCCCTCCGCTCCATCTGCTGCCCACCCATCCTCCGCTCCACCTCCCTCTGCTTCGTCTGGTGCCCACCAACACCATCCTCTGTCCACTGTCCACCAGCTGCCCTCCTCAGCTCCACCCACTACCCTGCCCACCCCTTCTTTCGCTCCACCTATTGCCCACTCGCCCTCCTCTGATCTACCTAATGCCCTGCCCTACCCATCTATTGCTCCGCCCTCCTCCTCCACCCCACCTGCTGCCCTGTCCTGCCCACCTGCTGCCCCTTCTCTCCACTCCCCCTCCACATGCCGTCCTGCTACTGAGCAACAGGTCCCTCCTGCTGCGCAACAGACCCTTGCCCCCACTGCTACGCAACAGCAATCCCACTCGAACCCTCCCTCATCCCCTGCCCCTTCGACTCCCATCTCTACCAACGCTGCTCCAGACACCCCCTTCCTGTCTCATGCCGACTACACCTCCTCCAAATCCTTCGAGAATTTTCTAGCCTACCAACTGAAAGAATTGCAGACAGATGTGCAAACTCTGAAACTGGAAATCATCCACCTACTCACAGAGAACCAACAGCTCCGGACAGAAATGGAAAATAAATATGCTTCCCAGCTGGAAGAAGAGACAAAGATGAAGATTCAAGATCTGGAACAACGACTGAACCAACACAAAGAATCGACGAACACATGGGCTTCTATCATCACCAGGAACAAAGCTACCAGTCCACCTTGGACAGCCGATGACGGAAGTAAGTCTCCCCCTTTTTCATCATTCATTTCTGCTACTCTTACGGAAGAGAAACTTCGAGATTCCAAGGCTCTCAATATTACGGTGCGAGGCATAGTGGACACCCAAAATGCCGTTGACGAAGCAAAAAGATTTTTATGCACTACCCTAGGACACAATGCAGATGGTTTGGATACAACATGGCGTACTAGGAAAGACACCACTACCTTGGTGTTACGAGCTCGTAACCAGTGCCGAACCCTAGAGAACACAGATAGGTCAGATACCACAGTCAGGGTCGTGTCCAGCGTACATGACCAACAGGGCAAGACAGTGTGAGTAGTGTTCCCCAGCACGGTCCATAGCCATGGCGGGCCTAACACAGCCTAGGGACCCTGTCAGCAGGATAGGGCCCCCAGTTGGGTCCCGACGTGCAGTCGGCCACGTCAGTGCCACGTGGCCGACACTTGGCAGTAGCATGCTACCAGTCCTCACACTGGGCTAGGAGGGGCTTACTCTATATCAGGGAGTAGGCAAGGTTGGGTGGAGGAGTTAGTGTTTGCCCTACTGTGGTGTTAGGATCTATTACACTGGTATCAGAGCCATCTCCATCCTAGGGAGTTCAGGACAGCAGTAGAGAAAGCTATCAGAAGATAGGAAAGATTTCTCAGATTCTCAGGAAAGAATTGAGGAGGAAAATCGCTGTAGGAACAGCTTTCAAATCCTTGAAATTTGCTGGGAATTTACAGTTGTTTGAGGCACAATCCCTTGTAGAAGCTCAGCGCTGAAAAATCAGGGATTTACCCTTGATTTTTATGTATCAATTGTGGATTTTTGAGCACATTTTAAATAGAAAACGTGGAGCAGGTCCAGCGCTGCCAAATTGGGTGGAAACTTCGAATTTGGAGTGAAATTTTCTGGAATTTGGAGCGGATCTGAGACAGAATCTTGGGTGCAGGTGCAGCGCTGAAGGTGTTGCTAGAAAATCAGATTTTGAGAGGGATTTTGGGTCTCAAAGTAAGCAAAACCAAGTAGCAACACTCCTGGTCAGGCAGCGAGGAAGGTCTTTGGCAGAAACCACAAGTTTGCAACTGTTTTTGGGTCCTAAAACGGGAATTTTGGAGCAAAAAGTATACACCTCAGACAGCGAGGGAAGGGGCCAAGACGATCAGAAGTTTGTTTCTTTTTCTTGGTACCTTGATCTCTGATTTTTCCGGACAACAGATCTGAAAGCAGTGGAGGAAGAGCTGAAAGGGCTTTTCTTGATTCTCTCTGTGGAAGTACAGTTCTCAGAAAGAGCTAAGTTTTCTTTCCCTCCTTGTACAGTTGTAAATTAGTCTTTTAGACTTTTTTTCCTTCAGAAGTTAAGGTAGCTCTCTTTCAGTTCCGAAGATGACCACTCCTCAGGGACCTGATCAACCCCCGGAGAGAGGCTTCGACGAACTTGAAACAGAAGCCTTGAGGAACCCATGGAAGTAGAAGAACAGGAACAGTTCGCCGAAGAACTCGACGAACTGGTTACCAAGGAGCAGTTCCTCCAATTGGTAACAGAAGTGGATGAACTGAAGTTGGCATTAGCCAATTTCAAGTCCAGTGTGGACGACTCGTTCGCTGAACTCAAAAACTTGATTTTGAGTTCCGCGAAAGGAAGCCTTCCCTCCACTTCTCAGTTATCCCCTTCTCCACTTCCATCAGTTTCGGGTGAGACTTTACGGTCTCACCCCAGTGTTTTTAAAGATTTAAAGCCTCCTACTTTTAATGGGGAAGAGAAGGATAGAAATGCAGATATTCTACAAACCTTCCTCAGCAAATGGAAGAACATTCATGCTCTTAAACAGACCCCTGACCATTTGCAAGCAATTGAGGCCAGTCTTTCTTTAGGGCCTATGGCCTATAAGTGGTGGTTAAATCTCCAGGAGACTGGGCAGACTCCCCGGTCATGGAAAGCTTTTGAAGAAGCTTTCCTAAGAGAATTTCTACCAGAGAATGAACTTGATAGAGCCTGGGAAGCCTGGGAAAGAACAGTAATGGACAAGTCCCTCATCCAATATATCTCGCAGTATCGAGAGGCAATTTTAAAGATTAAAAATATGGATGACTATCAAAAAATCAGGGGATTTGTCCGTGGCCTCAAAGATGAATATAAAGTAGAGGTCCAGAGAAACTCGCCTACTACGCTTGAGCAAGCTCTCAGATATGCTCAAATCTATGATGATTCAGTGGGTAGGAAGAGAGCGAGACAGCAACCACTTTCTGAGCAGCTTCCTCAGAAAGACTTTCAATTTAAAAAGAAATTTTTAAAAAGAAAGAAAGAAGATAAATTTAAAGGTGAAGCTCCTCAGAAACGCCCTTCACTCATACAGCCCTTAAGACCAGATGATTTTGAGAAAGCCAAACAAGAACGTTTGTGCTTTGTGTGTATGGGCAAGGGACACACAGTCAGACAAACCTAGTACCAGGTACAGCACCTGTTTCTAAACCTCCGTATCGGGTCAGCCGAACAGAGGATGAAGAAATAACTAGGCAGTTAGCAGACTATCTTGGGAAAGGCCAAATTCAGACCAGTAGTTCACCATGGGCCTCACCAGTCCTATTGGTGAAAAAGAAGGAGGGGTCTATGCGTCTTTGCGTAGATTACAGAGCCCTCAATAAAGTCACAATTAAGAATAAATACCCTATGCCTCGGGCAGACGAGTTGTTTGATCAACTCGACGGGGCTAAGTTTTTCAGTAAAATAGACCTTAGATCGGGATATCATCAAGTCCGTATAAAATCGGAAGATGTCTCAAAAACAGCCTTTAGGACTCGTCACGGTCATTATGAGTTTAAGGTGATGCCATTTGGGCTCACAAATGCTCCAGCTACCTTTATGACCTTGATGAACAGTGTCCTCAAACCATACTTGGGTAAGTTTGTAGTCGTATTTTTAGATGACATCCTCGTTTACAGCAAAACCAGGAAGGAGCATCTAAAACACCTCAGAAACGTGTTTCGACTGCTCAGAAAGCATAAGCTTTATGCTAAACAATCCAAGTGTGAATTCTTCGTTGAAGAAGTAGCATATTTGGGTCACATTATCTCTTCAGATGGGATTAAGATGGACCCAAATAAGGTTAAAGCCATACTCAGTTGGCTGAGACCTCAGAATATTTTGGAACTTCAAATCTTTCTTGGTCTGGCGGGATATTACAGACGATTTGTCAAGGAATATGCTCAAATAGCAGTCCCTATGACAAATCTCCTTAAGGGGAAGGGAAAGGAGTTCATTTGGGAGTCCGCACAACAGGAGAGCTTTGATGCTCTCAAAACAGCCTTAGCTACGGCACCAGTCTTAAAAGTCGTCGACCCCAATCAGCCGTTTGTGGTCGAAACAGATGCTAGCGACTTTGCAGTAGGCGCTGTGCTAACTCAGGGTGGACGACCAGTTGCGTTCGAGAGTAAAAAACTCGAGCCAACACAGACTAGGTATAGTGCCTATGAAAAGGAACTCTTTTCTAAAGTCCATGCCCTTAAGACTTGGAGGCATTATTTGTATGGTGCCAACTTTGAGGTCCTGACAGACCATGAGAGTCTCAGATACCTTTGCAATCAACCTGAGCTTAGAGGTCGGAAAGCTCGTTGGGTAGAGTTGATGCAAGAGTTTGACATGTCTATCAGATATAGGCGTGGAAAATTCAATACAGTAGCAGATGCCCTTAGCAGAATGCCTATGATAAACGAGCTGAGTTTTACTCAGATTCGTAATGAGTTACTCGAGTCCTTGAGAGGGAAATGCCAGCATGATGCATTCTTCTCTATTATCTGGAACTCGGTCCAGAACAGACAGTTACAGACTCCAGAACCAGTTCCCGGGGCTGGTGCCAGTTCATCCAAGAATACGGCAGCTTCCGTTGAGGATGATGATGAGTCCGAGTATACGTCATCAGATGACGTTGAGGATTCTGAGCCTGTATTACCCAAGCAAACCCCAGTGGTTGAGGGTCAGTTGACTCAAGGATTCAAATGGAAACAGTATTCCATTCAGGATGAGTACTTGCTCTATAGAGATAGAGTATGTGTCCCCAATTCAGAGGATTATAGGCAGCAGGTCCTATATGAATGTCATGACAATCCTAGCGCGGGACACCCAGGCATACAGAAGACCTATGAGCTTCTTCGTAGGCAATTTTTCTGGCCCAGTATGAAAAAGGACGTCCACCAGTATGTAACCAGTTGCCAGAAATGTCAAGTAAATAAAGCAGAGCGTTTAAAGGCAGGAGGGTTGTTGCATCCCTTAGAAATACCAGCTGGTAAATGGGAGAGATCTCC